>CM058235.1:3638887-3984082 GCA_030180135.1 Orychophragmus violaceus | reverse complement strand
CATATATTATATAGTTTTTATATTGCAGAAAATGGGAATAAAATTCAATGCATGGAGTGGATGATTTTTCCTGTTAATAAATTTAATTCTTAGAAACAGAACGTAGACAATTTTGAAACGATGTTGACTATAGTAGGATGGAGAAGAAAAGAAAGGTAAGATTTACATTTTACATTTTTGGAATCATAAAGATAAGATATTCATTAAGACCTGTCCATATAGGTGGGTGGACTACATTACAAGGGATCATGGTGTGTGTGTGTCATATGTATCTATCATAAAACCCCGTAATAGATAGAATTTAATAGTTTTGAAGTAGAGCATTTATTTTGTTAACATTTTTTTGAAGTATAACTTCATATATTTGACTTCAGTAAAAAGAAAACTTTAAATATTTGACTTCGGTAAAAGAAGAAACTGCATATATTTGACTCACTTTTTCATCCTTATCATACCATGATAGCACCTCTATTAATGACATATATATATAATACTACTATTATCACCTACACATGCTAATAGTTTCAGTTTTGGAACATTATAATTATTTTAGAATGTTTATAAAAATGAAAAAATATTACAAGATAATGTATAAGATGATTTTTTTTAATATTTTATAATTTACCTTGTTCTTGTTGCCCAAAAAAATTTAATAATTGCCACAATAATAAAGAGGTATGTATTGTGGATCAGATGATTTGTGGATTTTTTTTATTTGAAATGTTAACTCAACATTTAATATTTTCATTGCATATTTTAATATATTATCATAAAATATAATTATTATAATGTTTATTTGAATTAAAAAATTATATATATAACCATTAAAATATTTTCTTTTCAATAAATTTTGTCTTCATTCATATATATAATTCATGTAATTATGAGATAAATTGACATTAAAACGTGATTAGTCGATCAATAGAACATTGATTTTATAAACTTATAAGAGTGGTAAATTTTGAATAATAATTTTATCATTACATATTTTAATATATTATCAAAAAATATTTATTATAATATTAATTCATTTATTTGGAATAATAATTTTATATATAATCGTCTATTTTTCTTGAATTTTTCTTTATTTATAGTACTTCGTGTGATTATGACATGAATTGACATCAAAAAGTGAATAGCCTATCACCATGACCTTGATTTATAAACTTTTAAGAGTGGTAAATTTGTTTTCTCGACATTTGTTAAAAGTAAAAATAAGTTATGTAAGACTGCTTATACGATATCTAGGTGTAAATACATCATGTGAACAGTGATCGGTGAATGGATTTGGCTGACGAGTGAATTATTGATGAATGCCATTAGCAACTGTTCAATCATTTTGGAGAGACATTCATACTACAAAACATACTAGTCTTCCAATAAATATAGTAAGCTGAAATAGAATAATAAGTGTTAACCAAAAAGGTATAGGCAACAAACAATTAGGTGTAGAAGTTGTAATCACCTTCACTGCAAAATAAGTTATTGAATATGAGTTCTTAAGGTTCCTAATTTTTCATGAAATAAGGTGTTTACAACTTCACATACTAATAATTTGTCTTTTTTATTCTATTTGTAAATCATATATATTTTCAAAGCTATATACGTTTATAAATTGTAAATGATATTGATTGAAAATAAGATAGATATATAAATATATAAAAATATACCTTATTTCGCGTTCCGTGAATGATCTTGCAGACTCTTTAGCTAAGCAAGCTCTGTTTACCTTTGTAACCCAAAACCCGGTTTAAGTTAATGAATATTTGGGTGACAAAAAAAAATACCTTATAATTTTCTTTTTAAGAGAGAGCATTTCCAATAATATTTTTTTTATAAACTTTGTAACGTTCCCACCGCTCCCATCTGTGGATTTTACATATGCTTATTTGATATGTGGATCTACTTTCATCCGATAAACGGTGTGTTAGTTAGGAAGGTTTGAAAGATATTTTTACTTGCTTTAAAATCACCATGCGATATTTTTTTGTGTTTTGTTCTCATTCGCGAGATACCGCAAATCATTTTCTAGTAAGTCATTTATTTTCAATTACTCAAACTTACACGCTTAACTTTGGAGCTCTCTCGACAGTGATAGTAAAGATAAGTGCAATTTGGTGACATATTTAACCAAATCAATTCTTTTAAGCTTTTCCACATATATCATAAACCGGAATGTTATAATCACCTCCATCCACATAACGCAACACCCTTGTTGTGCAATATGATCGTTACCCTTGAGCTCTCGCTGAATTCACACATGTTCTCGGATTCGGCTTTGATATCATTTATAACGTTCCAACCGCTCACATTCGTAGGCCACATGCCCGTTCACTCACTTTATGAGCCCATCCTCATCTGATAGCCGGTGTGTTAGTCTGAGAGGTTCAAAAAACTTGTTTACTATCCTTACAATAATCACACGATCTTTTTTCGTTCTTTGTCATCACTCGCATGATACCGCGAATTACTTCTTGGTAGATCACCTATCATTCAACCATTCTAACTCAATCACATTTCACTTTAAAATTTTCTCTAGACAAATAATCCAAAAATATGTATATTTTGGTAATATATATAGCTAAATCAGTTTTTTAAACCTCTTCGTATATATTATAAACCAAAATATTATATTTTTTTCAAACTTACTAACTTACTTGAAACCCTAATTCAAATGCTATTATCACGATTCTCCCTTAATAATAACATTGTCCCAATTTTTAAATTCTAAAGTACAGTAGTTGGGAATATCGGCGTTAGTTGTCTACAGCTTAATCAATGTGGGAAATGAATCATCGAAAAGATTTTTCCAATATTGTTTTTCTCTTAATTTGACTTTTTTCCAACATCTTAACTTTCAATAGCGCAGGGTTTCTTGTTCTTTCTTTGGAGTGTCCTATATTTAGAGTCAAAACTCAGGAAAAAAGAGTCAAAGAATATTTATATGGGACATCTTTCTTTCTTCTTATCAATTTGTTTCAGTGCATTTAATCTTAACAAGTAGGTCAGCAAAATAAAATTCTTAATACGTAGTGCTGAATGGCGACTGCTCGTATAACTTTCATACTTTTCTAACATTTTCTTTTCTGTTTATTTTTTTCCATTTATTTGTTATTTATTATTAATTATCGAAAAATAATCCATTGAATAATACATACATCATATCCATCCCATATATATAGAAGCAACAAAAGGATAAATACAAATCTACGTATAGACAAAGACAAACCCATATTTTGGGTCGAGAAATATCTTTTTTTTTTTAATCCACATATAGTAAAGATAGTAAAGATAAACCTACGAATATAAACCCTTTAAAGGCTAAAAGCACTTTCTATTTTTAATAAAGAATCCATTACGGAAATTTCCATCAATTAAAATTTAAAAGGTAAACTTATTTTAATAAAACTAGTATGATCTGCGCGCACATGATGCGAGCACAACCATTAATATAAATATATATATTTTTTTAAAAAATCATTCATTCAATATTAATTATAACTAAACATAATATAAACATTATTATATTTAATTTTTATTAAAACATTTTATAGTTTATATATAAATTTAAAATTAATATCAACACAATAAATTATTGTCTAAAATTATATATATAAATATTTAAATTTACTTTGCAAACATATTTTTATATTAATTATAATAAATTAAAATTATATGTATATATGTATAAACATTAATATATATATATATCTGTTATTGTTTATATTTATCCAAATTCAAAATTTATATAAATAATACGATTTTACTATATAAAATTATTGTTTACAACAATCATCTTTATCAATAACTAAATCTATAACTCAAAAAATATTTTCGTATTTATTATCATATTTTTTATTAGATTGTATTTATCTTTAAAATAAATTAAATTATTTTTTTCAAAATAAAATAAAGTTAATATAGTAATTAACTTAATTTCATTAATGGTAAATTAGTAATCAGCCATTTTGATGGTGAATATAAAGCCAAATGCACTTCTCAATTCTTAATTGAGAAAAGACATAAAATAGCACAAAAACATACATTGTCAAAAATATAGCATCAAAGAAAATAATTGACATTTTTAGCATTATTTTGATTACAATGACTTTTATAGCATTATATAAATTAGGGCTTAAAATTTATTATTTAGGGTTTAGGGTTTAGTATTTAGTGTTTAGAGTTTATTATTTAATGTTTAGAGTTTAGTATTTAGGGTTTAGGGTTTAGTATTTAAGGGTTTGGAGTTAGGGTTAATTTTGTCTTATGGTTTTAATAAATGCTATTTTGTAATTTTTTTTTCTTGGTGCTATATTTGTGACAATGCATGTTTTTTGTGTCATTTTTGCAATTTGCCCTTCTTAATTTCATTAATGGCAAATTAGTAATCAGACATTTTGAGGGTGAATATAAAGCCAAATGCACTTCTCAATTAATATAAAATTTGAAATTTATTTATAATTTAGATTAAATTTTCAGCTTTGATTTGAACAACTTGATTTATCTAAATTGACGTTTTCTTCTTTTATATATGATTTTTATGCTCAGTGACAAAAAAAAATGGTTTTTATGCAATTACCACAAAATCAATACAAAATATTTCCAAACAACTAATAATTAACTGTATTAATTTTTTTTCTCGGGGATGTATGATATTAAATCTTTTAGAATGTAAATACATTGATAAATACACTTGATCTTGTTTACACTTTACAGATATAAAATATCAAATTTTCTTGTTTTCATATTATTGAAATGATTTTTGCTCATTTTAAGCAATTTTGTATGTATATGTTATCCTTCATAAACGTAGATTTATTATAACTTATAATAAAATCAGAACAACAAAGGTGTAATATGTAAAATTTGAAATAGTGTTACCAACTAATTCGAAGATTTTTTTTTCTATTTTCCGAGCCATGAACAAAACGGTCAAACTAAACTAATCACATCACATTTTTAAACTACTTTTTTATTTTACTTTTAATCTGACACGAAACTTGTTAATATTAATTATATAGTCACGATTAGAAAAATTAAGACATATAATCCTAAAATAATATAATCAGTCAGCAAAACTACAAGACTATAACATGGTTGTCCATCTCATGTCATATAAGTAAGACTAACTGATCAAGTAGTTGATTGGTTCTGATCTCAGATTTGAATATAACAATTTTAATTTCTTTTCATTGAATAGTCAGTCAACTAATGTATAATATTTGATCTTCCTCATTTCTTTATCTATTCGGTGTCTTTCGTTCGTAACCACAAATAAAAACTGAAGATCTGCAAAATAATATCTCTAAAATAAAACTTATAAATGACGTACATCTAAGGACTCCTTCGCACTTGGAACATGTCGACTTTTAAACACGAATGCATTGACTTTTTGGTTTTATAATTGTTGCTTCATGGATAACCCAATCTCGTTGACAAAAAAAAAACCCATTCTCCCTCGATCCTTTTAGGTTTTAGCTACTGCATCTTAGATAGTACTCCCTCTGTTTCACAAAGAGTGTCATTCTAACATTTTTCACACATATTAAAAAAATTATGTAAATTTCTACTTTGCCCTTTATTAATTACACTAAAAACTTTCTTTCTCTAATTAATAAGCTAAAATATTAGGGATAAAATAGAAATTTCATTTTAAAATTTGCATTGGAAATGTAGAATGACACTCTTTGTGAAACAAAAATAAAGATCTAGAATGACACTTTTTGCGAAACGGATGGAGTATCATTTAGGTGGATCGTCTTTTATACATTTTTTTATTAGACATGTGGTATTCATCGGCTTTATAGACCTTAGGACTACAATACACATGTGCGTCCCGTTTTATTCGCAATTTTTTTTGGGTGGTCAATAGAGTATGTAGAACAGGTAAATCAAATTCTAAAAATTTATACATTTATTTATTCTTGCATATATTGTATATATTTTGCATTATTCATCATTTGCATGTTTGTTTTTCGCATTTATTTTCATATAGTTTTCATGATAGCTTGTTCTAATCTCGGATTAGCAGCATAAGTAGTAGTATTGTGTTATATTAACGGTTTAAAGCGGTTTATACGTGTGTGTGTCGTAAAATAAATCTTTAACAAGACCATTGAGCTTATTTACTAACAAAGAAAAGGGAGTTGCACAGATGACAACCTTGATTAATTCCTTTTTCACTAAATTACCATTGATCATTCATTCAAACACGATATTATTATAAGAACAATTCTTGGGTTCATCCCTAGAGGTGAACCCATTTGTTCACCTCATTAGGTCTAAACCAATCAAAAGTACACGTAAGATTCACTTAAAAAAAACAACATAAAGAAATAAAACAATTTATTAAAATAAAAACATTATTATCGACCAGAAAAAGAAGAAAAAAATCATGACTCCATTGACGCCGTTGAAAGTTTCAAGCTTCCATTTCTCTGAAATCACCAAAGAGAGATTCTCGATCAAATTAAGGTTTTTTTATCACAGATCTTCAGACGGCGAGTCCTCCTCCTTGACTTTCTTCCCCATGGCTTCTCCTCACCGGCAATAAAGTGTGCAGAGAAGAGGGAGACCAACTTCATCACTGAGTACGATTCTCTCCTTTTCTTCTTTCTTCTTCTTCTTCTTCCTCCATAGCTGAGTCATTCTTATGCTTTAAAGTTTCTTCATTTGGTTCTTGTTCAGACTTCCAATTCCGACGGGAATCATTTAAATCTGCTTCTCGGGTACTTTTTCCTTGTTTCAAGTTACTTGATTCTCTTCAGATCTTTCTCATTTCTTAAATTTGCAAGCTTATTCAATTGCTTATACATAAATCTATGATAGTGGTTATATTGCTTTTGCTTTTGTTTGAATTGATTTTAGTGAAACAAGACCTAGAGATCACAATGTAGAAGAAAAAGTATATGAATGGGCCAGAGCATTACACCCTTTACGAGGTGATCAGACGAGGTTGCAGTGCTTCTGTGTTTTGGCTTCTCGTCGATTAGCAATGTCTTGTTTCATATATCTCTCTGGGTGTTAGTCGTCATTGGTGATAATTTCCAGAATGTGGTGGTATGTTTTCTACACCAATTGTACATCAGATGTTCAAAATTGTTCTTTTAGATCGATCAGAACTTGTTCCCACAGTAAAATATGATTTATTTTTATAGGCCTTTTGTCATTGAAAGGCCATCGATTTGCCTTTATGCTTGATAGTAGAAATTCAGAGAAGCGATACTTGTCCCTTGTGGTATTGTCTAGCAAAATCACCAAGTTACAGTGGCTGCGAATGTAGTTGTCATGACCATATAATTGTCTGCTATGGCCATCAATCTCAGTAAACATGTTGTTCTCTCTCTCTCTCTACCACTATTATTGTTCAATTTATCTGATATAAACCACTGGTGACTTAGAGATGTTTATGAGTGCTTAATGATTATTTTCGTTTATGCATCTCAGGATAAACCATGTAAGGCAAACACATGGCAGCGAGCACAAAATACAAGTGATGTGGTTTCTCTTCTAATGGAACTGGGAAAAATGAAATTTGGTCTGGAATAAAAACAGAAAATATTCCAGTTGTTATGGCTGCAACAATTGCATCTCGCGAAGCATATCTTCCACATTGTCACAGGCAGACTCAACAATGTGGCAATGAGGATGTAATTCCTAGACAACCCACCAGGAAACACCACCATCTAAGTTCAGAATGTTGAAGAGTTTATATGGCTGAACTCTAGCTACAGTCATGTTCTCAAACAGCTTAGTTCTCGAGTGATTCAGCTTTGATTATTCCTCGAGACCACGTTTGAATTCCCGCGGAATATATTCCGCAAGAGAAGAAAGTAGTTTAATCATTATCAGATAGTTTATTTCCTTATGGTTTTATTTTTTTCTTTTTTAGGAAGAGATAAAAGAAGATTAGAAAATTTGGTGATTATCTCTTTCTTTTATTTGTTTCAGTCTAACTTTTTTATTAGTATTCCTTTATAAAATAGGAATAGGAATGAGAACTTTTGTATAAAGTAGCTACCGTTTTCATGAATAAAATTTACAGAGCTTTTTCCTTCTTCTTTGGTCTTGAATCTTTGATCTCGAAACTGAAGAAGCAACAAAACGAAACTCTAAGACGTAAGGTATGTGATGTCCAGTCCTTCAACATTGACATACGAAGAATATTCTGTGTATCACCATTAACTTCTAAACATCATGTGTATCACCTAACATACAAAGGAATCACCATTAACTTCTAAACACCAGTTCAAGAACTATAGTAAGTAATGGATAAAAGAAGGCTTACGATATCCCCTTATATTGACAACCGCTAAAATATGAAACATCTATACCAATACACAAACTCCAAACTCCATGACTTTAGAAGATAGTGTACTTGAAGGTTCCAGATCTGATCAGAGAAGCAAGCAAAAAAAGTACATGAACCACAAACCAACTCTATAGTAAAAGCCTTGTGCTTGAGGCGAGAGGAGGCTGCTAGGTAAGTGTCCAGCCAAAACACTTGTTAAACCATAAGGTTCAGACAGTGGACCAACTTTTGCTGTATGAACTACAACTGGAGGTTCCTGGGAGGACTTGAAAGAGGCTGATGTCTCGTTGTTTGCCGGGGCAGGCTGCATAAAAAGAAAAAAAAAATCAGAGATTTAAACGTATTGTCTCTGCATCTTCATTCCAAATAATATATAACCAGAGACCACAAGCTCAACCACCTGCTCCTTCAAGAGTTAACTTCATCGCTAGGAGCAATGTTTGACTGTGTTGAGGGTGCCATGAAAGTGAGATTATGTAAGCTCCTTCATAAGCCTCCATTACTGCCAAGTTTCAAGACAACGAACTGCAGCAAAATACATGACGCAGTGACCAAAGTTAATACACAGTAATTAGAAACCAGAAACTAAATCCATAAAACACCTACTCAAGTAATGCTTTGATTCGACAAGAAATCCCAAAAGCTCAAACGAGAATCTAACATCAAACACCAATTTTCCAAGGTAACGAATCCGGGGAGAGGAAAAAGATGGATGAGACGCCATGGGGAAGAAGGTGGAGGAGGAGGGCTCTCCTAATTTTGCCGATCGGTGAAGAAACCCTAATTTGATCTCTAATCGCCCTTTGAGGATTTCTTAGAAATGAAGGTTACACCATAGCTCGTGATGTTGTTTTCTTTTTTCTTTTTTTGTCAAATAATGTTTTTACTTTAACAAATTGTTTTGTTTAATAAATTTTATTTTGCTGTTTTTTTGTTTAAGTAAATATGAGGTGTTCTTTTGATTGGTTAAAACATCATGAGGTGAATATAAGGGTTCACCTCTAGGAGTGAACCCAAGAATTGTTCTTATTATAATTTTAAAAATCTAAACCATCGATTTATATAAATTCTCGAAATACAAAAGTTAACAGATAAAAATATATTTCTAGAACCAAAAGCCCATAGAATGAAGAATATCTCCAAACAACTGAAACAACTAAATCTAAAACAAATCGAGATTTAGATTAAAGGCTAAAAACTAAATCCAATTGGAACAACAAACATCGTGAACCAAAAAAAGAATAAGGAAAGACGCATCAAACACATAACTTTGACAATCCTGATTAAGGGTTCGAATGGTAATTAGTTTGTGAGCGGTCAAGACCGTTTTTATTTACCATTCACATTAACTAATTTAGAATAATAAGAACAAAAAAAATAAAAACAGTCCGTTGTGGACTAAGTGCGGACCAGTTTTATGAACAAATAAACTTTGTTCGCAGTGGATTATTGTCCGTTCTAAAAATACAATGGTTGGTTCGCATTTAAATTAGTCCACAGTGACGATGTTACCATTGGTTGGTTGGTTGGTTCGTTTTAATTTAAATACAATGTTACCATTGGAACCCTAAATTCATTGATGTTCATAATATATATGTGTGTGTGTGTGAATATGCTTGCTAAGATAATTTAACTACATAGCTAGGAAATATGGGCTTGTGAGTTAGAAAACATGGGCTTCTATTGAGCTTCACACTGGTGTCAACTCTTTGGAATTGGAGTATTGGACCACGACCACAAGATTGCAGAATGGCATATGCAATAATTTGACCCACCCAGCCGTGTAGCTTCACATAGTCGTATACAAAGTACACGACAACATCTCCCACAAGACAACCCATATGCATTGACTTTTTTGGATTTGCATCTTCCTAACATAGAAAATAAATTTCTTAAAACTTTTTTTCTTTCCTATTTACAACATCTTTCACTTAGAAAAACATTAAAACACAAGACTATAACAAAGGATTACAAAGCTTCCAAGGTGAATTTACAATCTGTGTTATTTTGATTACTCTTAATTCTAAGCTTTAGTTAGTTGTAATTTTTGTAAAATCATATTCATATATAATATTGTGCCGGTCACTTGAGACCTAAAAACGACACGAAGACGTGCGGATTTACGCATCTAAACGACGGTCCGTGTACCGTTACTTCGGTCCATGCACACGCACAAGAACGAAAACACTTGTTTTCTTTTTGGCCATCGAACCGTTCCAATATGTAACCATCAAAGAATTATTATAAATCAAGAAAGCGACATTCTTTTGGTCTTTTGGAGCCCCCAATGAATATGATTTCATAACAGCTTCTTGATACGTTCTATTCATCACGCTCCCAAGTTCACATCTTTGAACTTACGTTACATGAAATCATTTCAAAAATATCTCGTCTCCAATCAAACTGAATCTTCAAAGAGTTTTGGTCTCATTACACATTTTTCTTTTCTTTTAATATATGATATTTCCATTTAAGCTTGTTTTGACTTTTTGGATATTGGTATCAAGAAAAAGAAATATGTGGAAAGACAAAATTAAAAGAAATCATGATGTTTGGCAAAATCAATGACTATGTAACAACCATAGAAGAAAAGATAAGGTGTGCTATAAAGTAATGTTCGCAATTCATCTTCTTGTTTAACAAATAAAATAATTACTCTTTGAAACGAGGTAATTAGGCTAAATTTGATTTGATTAATCCACGAAATTACGGAGATTTGGTTTTCTTAAGTCGTCGGCTTCTTTTGTTTGATCTATGATCTTAGCCTTAGTGTTGATTATCCTTAACTAATTTGTATATATGCATTCTAAAGTATCTTTTATAACAAAGTTCTTTTGGAGGTGTCAAATGAGTTATCGACCTTCAATATTAACTATTTTAATTGCAGATAAATAGTAATTATATTTTTTTAACGTAACTGTTACAAGGACAATTTTACATATAATACTATCTCTGTTCTACGAGAATCCATCAACGGTCACGATCAACGGCTCCACCTGCTCCTCCTGAAAACTTCCTTATAAGCTTGCCTCCATTAATTTTGTAAAACTGCGCCTTCGGGGATTCGAAACCAATACCTGCCGGTGTAAACCTTTAACCACTTGACCAGTAGGCCATGATTGCTTCACAAATAGTAATTATATCTACTAACATGTCTGAATAGATGACTATGTTCATTAAACGTCCATATCCATTAATAAACATGTCCGAATAGATTGTTTAATTGATCATTTTCCTCTAAATGAATTATTTCTTTAAAGATGACCAAGTTTTAACTAGATGAACATAAAAGAGTAAAATCAATACTATTAAAAAATTAGAGTCTTTAGGAAACTAACCTGTGGGGTATGTGTTATTTACAATTTGTGTCATTAGAGATTTAAGTGTATTTTTAATATTCATTAAGGGTAATTAAGGAATATAACAATTTCTCTACTATCTATGTTTCCAAACAAGACAATTACTAAACATGTATCCAAACAAGCTAAATATAATGGGTTTCACTTTTCTAATTAATATATATATATATAAACATAAAACTATTAAATCAATTAAAAATATAACTAAATAATTTAAACATCAACTATTTTGTATATATAAGATAATATTCTTTAATTATGATTATCTTCAAAATTCAAATATAATATATTTTAATATCTTCTTTATTTTTTATTACAAATATAAATATTTATGTTTATATGATAATAAAATTTTAAAATTATATTAAATTAATTTATTTCGTAAGAATTTATTTTTACGATTGTATTTTTAGCAAGTTGTTACATCATATTGCAAAATATTTAAACTATTATAAGAACGGGTTGAAAATTAAATTAACCACTTTCGAATTCTAAAAATGAACTTTGCACGAGTTTAAAACAAATATATAAAATATCAAAATTATTCGATATTAAAACTTATCATGCAATATCGCTATTTCAATCTCTTTATCTTTACGATATATCTCTTCTCAAATAACACACAGTTCTTTTTTAAACCTAGATTATTAATTTATTTTTATAATACGGATTAAACAATTATAAACAAAATTAGATTACATAATTAAAAATTTTAATTACTAATAACAAAATAAATGTAATTTAAATTTGTAAAAAAAAAGTAAATCCGCGGTTTCTAAGCGCGGGTCAAAATCTAGTTTTATATTAAAATGATTGTGTTTTGGGTCAAAATGGACCTATTGTGTTCATAAGCATTCAAGCCATTTTAGTGGACAATTGGACAAACCATTTTAACCCATTTTAAATATGGGCCTATCCAAAACTGGTGTATAATGGACCGTCCATTTTGACATGGCTCTTTTCGAGTCATTAAAAATTACACCATAACAAAAAAAAAACCACACATATCAAAGGATATAGAATGGACAAGAATGAGACCTTTTGGAAGAAGATGTTAGCTTTCTTCTCGGAACTCAAAAGTCAAAACATTAATCTATACAAATTAAAAACCTTAATAATATCTTCAAAACATACAATCAATATCCTTGAAAATCGTCTTCTGATCACTTCTTCTGTCGCCAGATTGCTTGAACGCTACGGTGGGAGCGATTCTACAACTCCTCATCTGGTGTTCGAGCACGAGCTCACCGGCTAACCAATCCAGCTTCTCGAAATTGCTTTCTTCATTGATTTTTTTACCACCAAACAGAACTGATTCCACGTTCTTCTGCTTTAGCATCTCTTCTGCTACTCCAACAAGCATATTCACATTGCTTGGACTTGCGTCTGTGTCTATGTTTGGTCTGCATGGACCAAAGCTCGACCCATCCGCCTATAAAACCACCCAAATAAATGAATATTCTATTAATATAAAGATTCATTATAACTAGGTTTGCACAAAAGCCTTGGAACCGAAATATTGAACCGAACCCGAACAGGAAAAGAGTAATCGAACCCAAATCCGAACCGATAAAATACTTGAATGGGTTCTAAACCTCTATATCCAAAAAACTGGAACTGAACCCAATCCAAACCGAAAACCGAATGGATATCCGAAATATCTAAACTACAATTATATATCAAAAATATTAATTATATTTAGACCAAAATAGCTAAAATAAACGAAATATACAAAAATTCTTGCTATATTTGTTTAAATTTAACAAATTTTGTTTAAATTAACCAATTTTTTTGTTTTATGATTTTTCGAGTACTGGAACCGAACTGAACCCGAATGGAACCGAACCGAATCCAAACCGAAATTATAAAATACCCGAATAGATCTTATTATATGCATAGACCAAAAAAATCCAAAAAACCCGAACCGAACCCGAACAGATACACATGAACACCCATGCCTAATCATAACATTCATAGTGCCCTGCAAATCAACTATGTCAGCTGACAACACAACTACTTAAGTTAATTCAGGTCAATAGACTCATTACTCTCGTAGTTCTATCAATCTTAAGATTTTGATAACTCAATTTTGCATCCAATGCTGAACAACATGATGAATTCCTCAACAATATGAATCACATAAGGTTTTACCTGAATACGAACGTAGTTACTCCTCCGGCACTGACCAAACGCCAAGGAAACAGCCTGGTCCACAGTATCAGCCGCGCTATCCGCAGAAATCCGAGCAGCGGGTCGAGCCCATTGCTTAGCCTTCCACTTCATAACCTTATCACATTCATACTTGACATCCACCAACTGTCCCGTACCAAGAGACAGCACAAGCAAATCCTCAACACCTCTAACAAACGGAAACTCTTGCTTGTTATGTAACACGTGAGTGATCGCTGCAGCCGTCGGATTACTCATTGCTAATCCACCATCAACCGCAACGCACCGCGTTTTACCATCCACTGATCTCATCTCCACCGGCTCGAACACTCCCGGCTCAGCCCACGTGGCTTTACAAACCTCCCACAGCTTGAAATCGTAACCGTCCGTTTCTAACGCGTCGGCACGTGAGAAAAGGAACGGTGCAGAGCTCGTGAGGTCGTAGCAAGGAATCAGCACCGGTTTAAGTGTGTCCCTGAGCGTGAGCTCAGCGAATGATTCCTTCATTGATTTCTCAAGCTTCGAACCCGACCCAGTTTTCATAACCCGGTTTAGTATCCTCCCCGACGGTGGTTTGTAGAAGCTTTTTCCGTTCTTCGCTAGGAATCTCCACGTGTCATCCGCCTTGAAGATCGGACGGTCTCCGTCCCTCGAAGCAAAAAGCATCGCCGTGAAAATCCCACCGATCCCGGAACCGGAAGCGACGTCGAAGTAATCAGCGATTCGGGCATTCGGGTCACTCGATTTCGATTTCAACGCCTGCTCCAGATAAGCCAAAGCCTTCCCTGGTATAATCCCTCTCATACCGCCGCCGTCAATACTCAGAACACAGACTTTCCCTCTCTGGTTCTTAATTGATCCCGGAACGACGCCGTTTACAGCTTCCGCAACCGTCGGTGACTCAGGGCTCGGGTCTCGGCTCCGGGATTCCATGAGATTGGGATCATCATACCCGAAAAGAAACTTACTTTCGAGGATCGAGAAAATCTCGTAGCTGAGCTTGTCTGTCTCGATGCTCGGTTCCTGCATATCCGTTGCCGCCATCACCCCGCCGTTGCTCTGTTTGATTAAATGATGCTTAACAGTGGCTTGCGGAGGTTTTCCGATGGAATCAATTGGTTTATTGTGTACCCTTTGCATCGTAATTAAGCAATAACTCAACAAGAAGCAAAAATCAAGGAAGAGTATTTAATAATCTATTACACACTCTCTAGACATTATCGCCCAGACAAGACAAAACCCTAAAAGCTAATCTCTGTCATACGAACACGAGAAAACAGAGTATGAGCAGTCTCCGTCGCAACTTTGCTCTTACAAAGGGAACTCTTACCAAAGTAAAGACAAAACCGATGATTTTCTTCTTCTCTGTCTCTCTTTATTTTCCCTCCTTAAATCATCTATAAAATTCAAGAAAATCAAGAAAAAGAAGAGAGAATGATTTTAACTAAATCCGTCTTGAGAAGACAAAAAAGAGTCTTCTTTGATCCGGACAGAAGAATCAAGAAATCACGGAGAAGCAAAGCAAGAACACAGAAGCTGCAAAAGATCTCTTTTTATAATGTCTTTACTATCTCACGCGTGACCTTTTGTATAGCCATATATTATACGAGACCTGCAGTTGCATACGTACGTACGTATACGATTTTAAGCTTATTTCAATAAATTTTATGCATTATGTAATGCATGTAACTGCCAAATATTCCAAGAATTGAGAATTTGAGGTGTTTTTTTTTTTATGTTGCTGAAATGTCATTTTTTTTTCACTGAAAGGATGCTCCATTAATAATTTCAAGGATTATACAACAGATAACTCCATACCAAGGGTAAAACACACCCAACTAAAACACAGACATAAACCGGCAGAAGAAGACAACATCCGGTAACTAAACCCTAAAACAAGGGAACTGAACCGGCGGAACAACAAGATATCCCCGGGAACTAAATCCTACAACTAAAAACGGATAAAGATCAAGAACAACAACATTAGCAATAAGAACCACACTTGCAAATCTAGGATCCCGCAAATAACCATAAGTGAGACTAATCGAAGCTGCCCACGGCCCGCCAAACGAAAACATCCGCAACCTGAAGATCAACAGAGAGCCACACTCTCAACCCCAAACCCAAAGAACCTAGACTTCATAACCCGACAAGACTGAAACACTACTAGTTCCACTACCACTTTCGGATACGGTTGGGACACACACCTCATGTGCCCGAGAAAAACCTAGATAGAAGCCAAAATTGAAACCAAAATCTTCAACCAAGCGAAACCCACTGAAAACCCAAAATCAAAAAAATCGGAAAATCAGAAAGACTATCACTCACCAATAAACTCACACCAACACCAAATCTGCAAGCAAGTAATTAGAACTAAACATTGACTCTTGATCTGTCCAACTAGAAGAGGAAACTAAGACTTAAATCTAACACCGATAACCCAAACTCCTCTGAAACTCACAACTACACCCGGAATTAAACCAAAACAACCCTATAACCCAAACCAGAGACCACTAACCAGAACCTCAGAAAGCTGTTAGCCCGCTGTCCGCCTAAGAACCACCAAAAACAAAACAGCTAAGCCGAGCGGAGCTCGACAAAGCCCGACCAAAGACGACGCTTCGAAGATCTCGAGCACAACCGCACCAGAGGAGCCCATAGGAGAGCATACGCGGCGGAGGAAGGAAAGCTCCACGGAAGCCAGACGACAAGACGAGAGGGGACGAGCGTAGAGGCACGACGGACGACCTGAGAGAACGGCGGCGAGTGAAGAAACTCCGGGATCGGCGGCGACTAGGAACCGTCGGAGCTGAAAAGTCATTCTATAATCATGTATTATGGTGGGATAAGGATAATAAGGTGGTGGTGGTTGGTAAGTATGAATACAAAGACCAATAATACAGATCTTTTTGTTCATGCATGTATATCTTATATGATTAGCCATTAAAAGAAAATTAAGACAATAATGTGCATGTAGTCAGCTCTCTAATATTCACAAAACTAGCCAAGAAAATTTCCGAAATTTCAACGGCTCCATATGTGCTGACAGGCCGAATTTGTAGCAATTTGAATGGATGAAAGAAGCCAAAACAACTAACGTGATTACGAAAAACTCCAAAAAAGAGTATGGGTTTAACCTCACAAATATGTAACGTATTCATTAAATGTGCAGTAAGGTATCCCAAAGCTACATACTATAAGACAACAACAAAGATGCCATAACGAAGCTAGGGGGTAGGGACTCTTAACAAAGATAAAGAAAAAAAAACTATGCAGCCACACATGTTTTAAGGATCGACAAAATTCTGAATTTGTGATTACCTATTAACTTAAGCGTTTGTATAATGCGTTGTTCCTTAGCCCTACCCATTTGTATGATTGTTCTTATCATTTTTCAGTGTATGCTTGCAATATGAATGTTAGAGCTATACGATGATATTTTGCATGTATATGCATGCTGTGAAGGATGATGTGGAAGACAATTTGTGATCATGTCTCTTTGCCATCGTTGAAGAATGGCTTTTTTCTAGGTTGTCAGATGAATCAGTTTTATCGATTTGAGTTTGTGTGTTCTCTTTGTAGTTCGGGTTCGCTTGTCCGGCTGCGTTATCACGGACTTAGAGAGTGTTTATCACTATTTTAAGTCTCAAGCTACCAAACAAAAGATCCAAAGTACTGATTGTGTTTACTATTATGTTTTTTATTGTTTTTTTTTACCGTGGGACCAAATTTTAGATGTGGCAAATTGATAATTCAAAATGTAACACCTACTATTCATTATATTTACAGTTTGGCAAAAATGTATATGCGTGCTTGTAACTAAAAACGTCCGACCAAGTTTATATTAACAAGTATTACGTATATCTCGGTTATGTAGACTTGATTAAGTTGCCAATTAACTATTCTTCTTGTCCATATTATTTCAACTTCCTTCATCTCCCAGTTATCGAATATGATCATAGTATTCAAACCTAGTTTGTAGCATTCTAATTTATAATATATGTTATTTTTGGTATCGTGCAAGTAGCGACAAACATAAAGAAAGATCACATAGTGATTGTAAAATCACTAAACAAGTTTTTTGAATTTTCCAAACTAATAACTTGACCGTCGGACAAAAATGGAACCCATGTACGTAGCGAGAGAATGGATGAGACCATGAACAGTAGCGGTCTGAAAGTTACATATTTTATGAGATCAACTTATGTGTTGACTTCAAAGAATATGAATTCCCGTCAAGATATGAACAAAGTCCTTGCCAACGTCTATGGTCCTAATTAATTAACTAATATTTATGAAAGCCAGATGAGAAAGAAATTGCTTTCTTTCTGTAAAATCTGATAGCTAAGTTATAAATTTATAATGGAGAAGTATAACTTAATTAAACTCCAAAATTTGGTTCTATATTTACCCAAGATAAAAGCAAAAAAAAAAAAAAAAAACACAAATTTCCTGCCATCACGGGAAAGAGATTATGAAGTACAATGATTAAATAATATGTTTAGTGGTGTAATAATTGGACTCTTGTCTCAACAACAATCTAAAGACGAATCACATGAATTGATTATTGTTCACTAACGTGATAATACATTAACTAATGGTACAATTAATTAATTATTGTAGATTTCATTATCAGTTATCTATCTAATATATGTTCTCTTACGTTAGAGAACTACATAATCAAATCATGTAAATCAAGTGGATGGTATTATTAAATGGTAGTGTATCCCTATCCCTATAATTTATATGGTAGTGCATGCGACGTATAAATCTTGAACAAGTGAGAGCACTTGAGCAAAGTTGGTGGGATTGGGCACCGACGGGGAGAGGTCGACGTCACTATTGGTCCCCGTAATCTCCGCTCTTTCCTTTGTCTTACACAAATCCGAACAGTTGATGTTATATGAAGCTTTTTAATCTTTTTTTGTTCTTGTGTTCCGCATTTGTCGCTGCGCGTGACAACACTTTTTGATTTATATCGTACCAAAAATTTACTCTCCTCTTTTTGTTTCTTACCATTATTAAAGGGTGTACTCTTTAGCTAACCCGTGATTATATTTTGTTACTTGCCCCTTTTTATGTAAGAAAATTTTGTATCAGTACTTGTAACCAGTTGATCAAAACTACTAGTATATTTTAGGTAAGATATGTTTGTTTGACAGTCACATGACACATGCGACTGCAATTGGGATTAATTTTTGTTCATTTATCAATCGTGGCTTCATGCAATAGTTTTTTTGGTAAAGGATTTTCATATAATAAGCGATTGATCGCGCAATTGTCAAACGAACAACATCTATGATCCAAAATAAATAAAAATAGATTTGGTTTAATAAAAATAAAATAAAATTAAATAATAGAAATTAAAAAATTAAAACTTAAAATGAAAATTAAATTAAATTTAATTGTTAAGATATAATAAAGTAAAATCAAATAATTTCAGAAAATTTTAATATATTAAATTAAATCAAATTAAGTTAGGTGATTTTTAAATGATATAAAATATTAATTTAAGTTAAAAATAAATGAAATAAAAATATATAAAATAAAAACTAATAGTGCAATTGTAAAATGAACAACATTGTGATCAATCACATCGATTAGTCATGCGACTGGAGAAAGAACAACATCTAAATCACAAACTGCATTTTGCAAATTGTTGCGGTTGTCAAATGAACAAAGCCTACATACTAAAAATTTGTATGTCTTCGGTTACTTGGTAGTAGATACTTTAAAGAACTAACTATTTGCGGATATTAATTTTGTTTAAATAAATATTAAGAAATTTAGAGGAAATTGACTTTATAAAAAAAAGATTTGGAAAAATCGGAAAATTATCTTAGAATATAATATTAATCATTATGTGTAATACATTATTTTCATATTAGACTAGGGATTAGTTTTATTCAATCCTTATATAAATATTTGCATATTGTAACTTGATTTTCATGAGAGTAAAATAATACTTTTTATTCTTATCAACACATCAATAAATATTATGTTGTTTATTACTTGACTTGTCAATAACACATACTGTACTTGTTTTCTCTTTGTGGTGGACCAACAAATAGTTGTCTTTAAAAAAAACAAAAAACAAATAGTTGTCTTTTGGCTTTTAGGCGGATATGATATGTAGAAAACAACGAATACATAAAAATACCAAAAAAATTTAGGCCTCTTTATACTTCGTATTATTGGCCTTCTTGACTTATAATTTCTCTCCACCAAATTAGTCTGGTCCGTAATCACCGATTTTAATACTAAAAATCCTGCTCTCTGAGTAAAAGTAAAGATATTCACTGTTGGATTCGGTAATTATGCATTCTGATTTTAACAGACCAAAAGGAGTCAAGTTGGATAATTATGATTCCGACCAGAATCGACATCTCTGAAACCAAAAGGACGAAGAAGTAATATATATAGTGGACTCTGGAGAGATAAGAAAATCTGACAGAACATAAAAGCGCCATAGATATAGTCGTACTCGTTAAACCTTTTTTTATCCAGATTAGTAATACAATTTATTACTATGTTTTTATTTCCTTTTTTTTTTCAGTCGTCAGGATTATGAAAATGCATTAAAAATGTTATTTTTTACTTGTATTTGGAGAGGAACCTCTAATTTTTCTTTTATTCTTTTTTTTTATGTAAACTGAAATTTCTAATTTTCCAACATACATGTCGGCACAAAACTATTAAATAAATTGAGACGACTTCAGCATAGTAGGACTATTTAGTGTACAACAAAAACATTATTCATTTTTAGGATTTACACTGTTCTACTTCTATCTATTTATGTCACTTTGTTAGGTATCACTCAGTCATCTGATCTCCGATGTTATACAGCTATACCAATACACTTTTTGATACTGTGGTAGCAATTTAGTTACGGTAATTTACTGTTATAGTGATGCGACATAAGAAGGAATTGGAAACATACGTAACACTGTAACAGAGGCATTTTAAAGATTTTATAACTATTTGGAAAAATATAAAGGAAAATTATAAAAGAGTATAATAAAATGACACCGTTTGGTGATGAGGCTTCGTTCTTAATGTGTAGCTATGTAGGGTTTAAGCCCTGTTTGATTTGGGCTCAGTTTAGAGATATAAATAGCCTCTTGTGTGTTTGCTAACTAAATTGGAACGTATTTCAAGAATTTACAATGATTTGATTGAGATTCTTGTATTTTGAGATGCATTATGTTATGTCAAAGTTGTTATGTGGCGCTATTACCAAACCTAACTAAGCCAATCATTACAGGATGGATAAGCGATTCCCAAATCTATTGCCAACTGACGAACGGATATTAGGGGTCGTTTCAAACAAATAATCTTCCCAATATAAATTTAATACCATTTATAATATGAAATAATTGTCACTAAGCGGAATGCCTGAACATATAATTGGTGATTTCACAAGATTATCGATCAAAATTATAATTTTCACAAAATATTAAGTATATATAGTCACCTCTCGTGGATCAAAAGTTCAGAACAAGTATTAAAGGGAGAATTGATCATGGTAATGAAATTAAGGGAAACCTGATGATGCTGCAATTGTCTGTAATGGTTTCATTTCTGTCATCGGTAGATATACTGGCAACTGCAACTGTCTTTAATGGTTTTCAATCTTATATTTTCGGATGATGAAGAACTTCCAAGACTTAGCTCAAGATTGTTGAACTCATTTCCTGAAAATTGACGTTTTTCATCGATTAATATGAGATGATAACTAATCTTACAGAACATATAGCAGACTAAGGTCTCTATATATATACTAACTTGCATTTAAATTTAAAAGAGAATTTATTTGAAAGGTAACCCTAGCTAAGGGTTGGTTAAGCACATGTGATGTAAAATGAATTGTGGTTAGGTTTTTGGCTTCACTTAAATGAAATTATAATTTCGGTTTCCTTAAAATGAAATACATAAACATTTATAAATTCATAGACCATTATATTTTATTGATTTATCGAGATATTAGTTAGTTATCGAAAAATTAGTTAAACTGAATATTAATACCGAAATATTTATCTATCAAATATTAATTTATAGAAATTATATTGTATCTCTGATTATTTAGTATGTATTTTTACAATTGTGACCCACATGTTTCAATTACCTTTGTTATGGGCACCTAATTCAATATTTCCTCCTATTCTCATATCATTACATTTTGTGGCTGCTGCATTCCATCCCCTATGAGTATTCAAACAAACACTTTTATCAATCTTACATATTATATATATACATGTTAAACAACATAATTTGTGAATCGATTTGTTTCCGCGATAAGAATCAAACCCAACATTATAAGTGATTTTTAACTAGCTAGAATAAAATGCAATTATATTGTACGAACCTGTAATTGAAGAGATGGGTGTGAGTGTGATCATATTTCATATGGGTGTGACTCTGAAGAGTTAAGTCTTTATATTTGGAACCTCCTCTTGCTAAACTTGCACTCTCTCGTCTAAGGGCATCTCCAACCCACCTCTATATTTGCCTCTAAACTCTATTTTAGAGGCAAATCTACTCCAACCCACCTCTATTTTCACCTCTAAAATAGAGATTTCTATTTTTTTCTTTACTTAAATTCTTCACCTATCATATATATCATTCAAAACTAATATATAATTTAAATAATATTATAATTTTATAATTGTAAAAATAAATAAATCCTTTTATAAATAAAAAGTATTATTAGTAAAATAAAAAGGAATATTAGAGAGAATATTCTTTTTTAGAGGAAAATATTCATTCACCTCTATTATAGAGTTCCTCTATTTTAAGGTAAAAATAGAGGAATACATTGGAGATGGTCTAAATTTGCAGAAACTCTTCTTTATAATTCTTCATATCATAATCAAAACATCCACAGTTCTTAATTTGGTATAAATATCATAATTGAAATTAATTAGCTTAATTTGGTATAAATATCATAATTGAAATTACATGAAAATTAAACCTTTTCAATGTCATGTTTGTAATCATCCACGATAAAGTTGATATCTGCGTGGAGTCCCCGGAATTTAAGAGCTGCTCGGTCGTACGCTCTGATATATTTTAATAAGTCAACTAATATTTATATAAAGATATAAAATTAATTATTAAATAGCCAAAAATAAAAAAAACAATCATTAAAAAGGGATGATTGTTAAAAGCCTTATGTAACATCTGTTATAATTTCTTACACCTTGCGGCGATGTAGGCTGTGTCGAAACCACCTGTTTTAAGCAAAACAAAAGGATAATTAATTAAGAGACAAAACTGAAAATATTCCACCATTTGGTCTCTCTTTTCATTTCTAAAAAGATTGTTTCGATCTAATATAATAAGAAAAAATAAGGAACATCTCATCTACTTACCCAAATAAACCTGTTTTCCACAGATAATTAATTAAGAGACAAAACTGAAAATATTCCACCATTTGGTCCCTACTTACCCAAATAAACCTGTTTTCCACAGTCCCTACACATATAACCCAAAAACAAGTCATATTATGATCACACATTTGAAAAGGTCTAATATAATATATAAAAAAACGTATGTCTATCCAGTTATTGTTTATTAGTTTTGAGTCAGAAACTTAAACATAACATATTATCTATAAATAAATAAGTGAATATACCAAATATGAGATTCCCAACGGCCGGTACGACGGTAAAATGTGACGCCACGGTAATGGGAGCTTCTTGATCTTGGGCCACGTCGGCTCTTCTTCTTATTCACCATTACCATTTCTTGTTTATTCCTTTGCATCAACGACAGATTCAACCAGTCACTTCCGCCGGATAATTCACTATCCGGAGGAGGAGGAAGGAGTTTGACGTCTTCCTGTCTTTTAAGGATTCCAAAGGAAATAAAGTTTTTGTCTGAGAGATTTATGGAATCCTCTTCTTCTTCACTGAACATGGATGTTGGTACTTTGCAATCTCCATCTTCTTCATGTGTTGAGAAGATTCTCAGGTTGAGATCCAACATGACGAGTTTGTTTATTCCGGCGGCCGGCTAGATAGAGGGATGAGGAGAATAGAGTCTAAAAGAGGGAAGAAAAATGAATGTGGGATGTGTTCATTGCGATTGTCTACAATTTGACCTTTCTTTTTTTTTTCTTCTTTTGGCTTCTTTTCATGAATCATCTTCTATCATTAATTGAGTGCTTTATTTATTTGTTTTTTTACTATATGTATCGATCTATCCATGCATGATTCAATATTTGAGATCGATGTATCACCTAACTCAAGTCTATTGATCGTTCTTATTTCAACTAGTGCCGGTCTAAACGAGAAGCCAATGAAGCAATGGCTTATGGCCCTCAATATTATTAATAAATTCTGATCCAAATTTTGGAAAAGTGTCTTTAATGTAATGGTAAAATTATCTATAGACTGAGTTATAACTTTTTAACATGTAACTAGGTATCCGTCCGCGCTACGCTGCGGATTTATTTAAAATATTTTTGTTGAAGAATTTTCAGAAATAAATTGTTTGGTTTATGATATTTTTGTTCTATAGTTAAAGTGGTCATGATTATAATTTATCCTCGCCAAGACTCTTTCAACAATTACTCGATAATTTCAGCGGATCCACAACTTCACAACATATTAATAAAATCACAAACAACTTTTATAGTTGCCATGCAGAAATCCATTGCGACCATTCATTCATTGCTTCATGTCATTCTTTATCTCCAAAAAAAAAATTTAAATGATTATTAAATGTAATTGTTATGTAAATATACACGATATCCCTGCGGATATTAAATACAAAACAATTTTAATTGTACCAATTTTTGTTAGTTTGACAAAAAAATAAAGCTTATAGATTATTAATTGAATATAATAGATAACATAGTAATTCTAGCGAAAAGGTGAGTTATATGAAATTTGTAAATCATAAACCTTTTTGAGTATTAATTTGGTTCTAAAATATTTTCTAACCTTTGTTATTTTGTTTTAGCCTTTATGTGATTTTCTTTACCATTTGATGTAATTTTTAAATATAATTTTCAAGTTTTGTTATTAATGAGAAAGAAAGCAGTATGTAAAATCATAGAGAGGCTAGAGAATTTTACAACATAAATAAAAAGATGATATTTAAGTTATATACAGTTAAGTTTCTACATTTGCTTTCTTTGAAAAAATTCTTTCACATTTTTTTTATCCATCATGTATTATTAAAATGGATTGTTCAATTTTTTACCCTATTTTATCTGGTCCATATACTTATAAAACACTAAACTCTTGATTTCCTATATGGTCAGAAAAAATTGATGAACGGTTAATTTGTTATGGAGGGTTCAGGAACTTCATCAATAAAATCTGATACTTTTTAATTCTTTCTAATTCTATTCATGCTTTTTAATTCTATAAGTCTTCATCTCCAACTTGCTTATAGTCATTATTTTTTGTGAAAGAATCATTAAAAGTCAATGTCTTTTGATCATATATTTATAATGCAAAAACTTAGTGTCACGGATCTCACATTTAGCAAAAACTCGTATCAGGTGTCTACAATCATCTAAAAATAACTAATTGTTCGTCCGTAGTACCAATAATTATCGGAACAATTAATTACTGATATTGTGTGAGAAATAATCTAGTTTTCAAGAGTCAAATTAAAAGCGTTGAAAATATTAAAAAAGGTTGCCAAAAGATGTAAGAACAATCTGTAATTAAATGTGCTGATGTGTAACAATAAAGCGGTATGTGTATTAATCTTTTGTTTTCATTGGATTTTAAAGTAATTTTCATTAAATGACGTGTCGTGTTTAGAAAGCATAAAAATGCTGAGGTGTCATCTCTAGGAGAGACACTTCAACTATTATAGCAATGATTTGTATAACTATATATAAAAATTAAACTATATAGTCTATATTACTCTTTAACTTCTAATATTATCAATTTTATAAATATTTTTGAAAAGCTTATATCACAAGTGGGCACCGGAACATAAATGCAATTTGAGGAAGATTTTTTATAGTGGACCAAATCTGTATCTTTGTTCTACACCACAATTAATAAAACCATACAAAAAAAAATAATTGATAGATTTGTCAGTGAATACAATAATAGAGTGTTGGGGAGTAAGCGTCGGTCCAATAAAGCCAACTACCACTTTTATCGGTTTTTATGTGTGGAGGGAAGAGAGTGAAACCTTAATGAAGATAGAGAGAGAGAGAGTGTGATCATTCTCGTTTGTCACATTATTATATATAAAACATTCAAAACTTGACAAGTCTGTTTGAATCATAATTCACTAATAAAACCAGATAACTCGTACATATATATCTCAGCAATCAACAAGTGTGAGTACATGTACATCTCAGCAACAAGTACATGTTTTTTTCACAAGATCTCAGCCGTCCACTTTTTCTCCAGATTTTGCTAAAAAGAAAGAGATCTGGCCTTTCCGTTTATGGTAAAGACTAAAATAAATCTTTATAATTTTCTTCCCACTCATCCTCTGTCCTTTATATATTGATCCTTCCTTTTTCTTTCTACCCATGGGAAATATTGCATTTTTTTTTGTCATTTATCCAACAGTTTAAATCAAGTTTTCTTGTGAAAGAATTATTAAAAACTCTTTATATTGACATAATCTGATTTAATATGGGAAAACGCATCACGGATCCAGACCATCTTAGCAAAAACTCCGCTCGGTCCGTTAAAGATATCATCTAAACAATAACATAATTGTTGTGTCCGATTGGTAAACAAAAACGGAACAATTAGATTAGCGATTAGCGAAAGTGGTAAGCAGTTGAATAGTGTAAAATTGTAGGTGAAAACTGTTAGCGAAAGCGGTAACAAAAAAACTAAGAATAACCGTTTTTACTGTAACTTTTATAAGGTTTTCGTGTTTGGTATCAAACAAAGCGGTATGCCTCTAACGTTTTTATTGTAGCATCATCAATCGGGCCCGTTATATTAAATAAGATCCGTAAGAAAAACTTCTTTTCTAAAGCGGTTTTTAAATCATAAACGTAAAGGTCTCCGTCACTCCGACAAAACATTAATTTATTATACCTATCAATTAATGATTTTGCATACAGTGAAGATCTTAGTTGTCGGGGACATCAATACATACAAAGATTTTCGCAGATAGAAAACACAAGGGTAAAATGACCAGACAGCAATGTATCCCAACTCCTAAGTCAGCATAGAACTTTGAGATTAACTTATTAATTAATCATAACAAACGACACCAAAATGGTTGCTACTAGTTTTCGAAAGCTTTCACATCTCCATAATCACAAGTTAAAAAGTTAGATCAAACAAGCATGACAAAAAAGGTCACACAAACAGCTGATCCAACGATTAACTGAACCGTAACTCCATAAGCCTCCTACACACCGGTAAAAATCTTACCTTCTCCGGGTATGATACGAACCACCACCTCCTAGATGATAAAAATACCGGTGACGGGATCCACCACTCTTCCCACTTCCTTCACTTGTGTAACTACGACTGGTTCCTCTGCTTCCTCCAGGTGTCCAGTTCAATACTTGTGTCCCTAACCCATTAGCTTCCTCTTCGTCTCTCTCATTGTACTCGAGTACTAACCTCTTTATATCTTGTTTCTCTTCTAATTCCGCAGCTTCTATCTGTTTTGTGCACTGCACTAGTGAGCAATCACTCGGTATTAGCATTTGTTTTGTTTGTTGTTTGTTTCCTCTCTTCACTAAGACCTTCACTTGAACTTCTCTTGGCCCTCCACTCTCTTCATCCAACACTTCCTCACCGTTTTCACCTATAACTCGCCCAAAATTATGGTGATCTTTTCCAGATCCTTCGAAAACACTCATCGGTATTGTCATGTTTAATGCCGGTCTACCACGTAATTCTAGCTTCCTTTGCTCTATGCTCTCCTGCACCCACAAAACATTTAAACATGTTCACGTTAAAAGATACCAATAAGTTCCTTCTGGCATTAGTATATGTTTTTCCATTCATTGAAATAGAAGAAAATAGATGCATCAATCTACCTGAAGTAAAGCCTTAAGTTCTTGATCAAAGTCCGCTTGTTCCTCAGGATCTACGGTTACCACCTTCTGTTTTACACGAAATTCATTATCATCGTCGGATCCAGGTCCAACGCCATCATCATAGTCATCCCCATCGTCACTCTCAGATCCCCGGTCATGATTTCCATCATCCAACTCTTCGTTCTGTCCATCTCGGACTACGGAGCCACTACCAGAATCACTGTCGCTTTCTTCTTTGTGAGCTTCACCATTCTCTCCAGTATCTTTTACAGTACTTTTACCGTTGGAAATGATAACAGTGGAAGAGGACCTGCCTGGACGCGTTGTATCTGCATGTCTTTCTACACTGACTCTGTCTGCTGTAGAAGCATGTTCACGCTCTTCCAGCTGCAGTATAGCTGCATTGACCTCATCAATAGTCGCGTAACGGGTCATATTGGGTCTCAAATTGGCAAATAGATCCTGTGTTGAGACAGAAGTTAAGACACATTAATTTGTTACAAATACCCTGAACATTTAAGTGAAAATAGGATCAACTCCTTCAACCAAAAATCTTATCTCATTTCTCCTATGAAAATTACTAACCTGCAAGTCAAATTCAATATCCAGGGGAGGATGACCCTTGCTCAGTATGTATCTCTGGAAATGTATCAGAAATTGATCAAGCCTTTTCTTTGAAGAACCTCGATCAAAGTAGTGGCCACAGGTTTCCAGAAGAATGATAACCATTCTGACACGGAAAAAATCTTCTGGTGGATCTAGCAACTCTTGCTACATCATAAATGTATATACAACAGTCAATCAGTGAAAGAGAAGGGCGGCTGAAAATTAAACGTAATCAAGCAGAGTAGCAACCCATAGCATTTTAGTAAGACACCAACAGCAGTTTTAACTCTCTCATATAAAAGATACTACTTCTCGTTTCGATCATTGCACAGTTTATGTCGAGACAATTACTTTTACAACAATATATCACATTTGTGTAAATGAGATATGACTAGATACCGCAATAATATAAAACATGACACACCTTCATACCATATTAAATTAACATGAGGAATGTAAAAAAGAAAGTAAGCACGAGAAGAGACGCTTATGATTATGATTTTTCAATTGCCAAACCACACACAAGACGACCATTTAGAATTTCTTCAAGGGTTGTACTCTGGAAGAGCTTGAGGCCAACTTACCTCTGAAGTATCATGACCATATAAAAGAGTCAAATAAAGCGTCTCGAATATCACAGATGAATCTACGTGCTCGTAGTTGTACAGCTCCCCCAAGAATCTCAAATGCGCCAGCCGCTTCTGTTGTGCCCCATATTCATTCAACTCAAGCCCAACCCTTATTTCCTCCAGTACCTTCAAGTGAAAACAATGTAGCACGTTACTTCAAAAAACAGACCTTTAAAGAAAATGTGAGATGAATAAGCCCAGAAAAAGCTACTGATAAAATTTAAGCTAAGCCTGTAAACAACATTCATACGATGACATAACTAAGCAACAAAAAACACCAAGCAACACGTGAGAGCATCTCCATAATGGCATACACTACTATTCTGGTTTGATACAACATGGAATCTAAATTATAGGCATGTTCCTCCTAACCATTTTCAACAGAGCTTATTTCAGGCTTTACTGACGCTTCAAAGTTCACATAAGAAATAACATCATTCCAACTTGGATGCAACTTTCATTTCTTTTGACTAAAAAAGGGAGTTTAGCAACTTAAACCTTTTCACTACTGCACATAGTTAAAACCAAATGCCAATCAATCTATCACTACTTTTCCGGTTATAACTGTCACAGGAAGAGAACAAGCTAAAAAATTATTTACACATAATTCAGTTCACAGAATAGTTTTCTCAAGAGTCAGGGAGAAGACATTTATGCAACACCATCTAAAGTAATAGTTATCTAGCATTTGGGAACCAATTTGTATATAAATCCCCACGACCGGAGTACTTTCCTCCAATAAAACTCGGAAACTTCTGATTTAAAAACTTGCAGGATTAAGAGATCTGGATAACACAAAATGAAAACCCATGTGTATTAGTCTATTAGATAGAGTGGACGGAACATACCTCATCAACAACAGCCACCGCAAACTCCTCATGATGGCGGCTCAAACCAGAAGTCAAGGACGCAATTAAGTGAATCTGACCATACTTTCCCTTGTGAACTTTCATAAAGCACTTTAAGATGTATTGCTCACATTCACTCCATGGCAGCTTCCGCAGTTGCTTCAGTACATTCGTAATGGAATCTTTATCAAGATCTGAGAATAGCAATTTCCGAATATACTGCAGAATTTTGAATAAAAGTATAAGAAAAACCAAAGTCGCCAATACAATTAAGAACGGAATATTATTCGGCACTTGAACGGACATTGTAGTAGAGATTAGAGATTAGTAAATACCTGATGCAGTGGTGGACGAACTTTAGAAACTCGTGCCGATCTTTCAGGTGGTTTACAAAGGTAGTAGGCATTTTCCACAAGAGTGCTTTGGCGAGGATCTAAGTTCTTGACATTTTTCAGGCGCATCAATATGTCCAGCATATTAGTCATCCTGAGTGTGGTTTCGGGAGACCGATAAAGGAAACGGCCACATGTCTCCAAAAGATTGCAAGCAACATCAATGTTATGATGAGTAAATTCATCTAAGCAAGCCTGCAAAAACAAAATTGGGAAGTGAACATTTTCTATGGAGCTGGCTGGCTCGAATTTGCCAGAGATGATCGGATCCCCATCCTCATACTACTTTTTGATCTCCGATAAGTGGATTCAAGGTGAAACTAACCTACTGAATATAATTGAAAGGTACCAAACATAAGTTCAGAGAATTCAAAAAAAAAAATACATCTCTATAGAATGCATGTGTTGACGGGTTAAGCAGTTATACCTTCAAACAACTGAATACAAGACCAGAAGGTACAATTTTAAACTTGCAGAGTTCTCCAATAAATCTGATATTCCGGATTTTTGTTTCGATATTCATTTGGTCCTGCACAAAATAGAATTTGCAACTCCATCAGACAGTATATTATCAAATTTGAATACCATTTAAAATGAAATGTTGGGAGCCAGGTTGAGAACAGAGACATTAACATCAACAGAGTGAACTGACTTCACTGCCGCTCAAGGATAAACGTGCAGTCATAGTCAAATACCTTAAGAGAATAATTAATTACTTATATAAGACGATACAGCACATCTAGCTAACCTTTTTATGGACCAGAGAATTGAACTCGTCCTCCAACATCTGCACAAGCGTAGTTGGGATGTCCTTCATGCACGTTGCTAGTGTTGCAACCATACGCGAATAGTATGCTAGCAACTCCAGAGACGTCCTAGGGACATTAAATAACGCTTTGACAAGTTTTTTTCTGTTTGTCTTGGAATTCAAATAACAATATTCCACCTGGAAATAAACCATAGAAGTAAACAATGGAGCAAAAAGACATTCAACCAAAACAGCATCAAATAGAAAACCAATTCAAGGACCTTTACCGTTAACTGGTCAATAAGATCACGGCTTACGCAACCAGGAAGTCGTTGTAACAATCTTTCGAAGTTAGCCACGTCAAGGCTCTTGCCTTTCTCCTTCTCACTATCCTTTTCTTTCCCTTTTTTCTTCTTAACATCCTTAGCGTTTTTCTTATCTACTTCGTCCTTCTCTTTTGGCTGCTCAATGTTTGATCCATCAGCCATACTACCAGTCCCAGAATCAGCAGGAACCTCTGCTGTGTCTTCAGTTGTTTGCTGACTTTCGACAACTTCAGAGCTAGACTCCTACGATCAATCACAACAAGGCATGAAATCATAAGTATAGGATTTATATACACCGACGCATGTTAGTTTTTCAAAATGCCCAAATATGCAGCACGAAATCTTTCAAGAGTAAAGCATGCCATTCTGAGGTAGACAATTGAGCCATGCATTATTGACCAAGTGCACTTCATAGTCGATTAAAATGTAGTATTACATCCACTCACAGATGATTTATCTTTTGCCTTTGCAGACTGCTCACTTGATTTAGGCTCTGCTTCTCCCAACAAGACTGCTGGAACAAATGCCCTAGAGAAACAATGCATCAGACATAAACGATTGAAAATTAAAAAAGAAGAGTAAACGCTATAATAAACTAGATAATCCAGACTCTTGTAAGAAGATTAAATGCTTTTGGAATGTCACTTGCAAACTACACATTCTCCCATATCTTTGTTTCTTAGGACCATAAATAAGAACTGACCTCAGATCAGGCAAGCACTCATAAAATGTCTTGGTGTCTTCATCGTCCCAAATAGGTTCGGGGACAGATGTATCTTTTACGGAAGCAGACGATGAGGCTTCGTCCCCTGCTGTGAGCCTGGTTGTACCATCATCTGGCATAACAGGAGGCTGCATATCAAGTGATTCGGCCAAACTGCAACAGGACATAAATAATACATAACTAAGTGTCTAAGCATGCAGAGGTTACAGGGTTAAGCAACAAATTTTGTTCTGTAACCAATATTTATCCTAAACATAATCGCTGAATACTGAAACTGTAGATGTTCCTGTACCAGATGGCAGATATCCATTCCAGTCAAAGATATGGGAGGACAGGATTAAGACCATAATTCTAAGATCATTCGAAACATCCATTACAAATATTATAGGGTTCCAGTGAAGCGGTATCATGATCAATATAAATTTTTTGGCAAATGAACTGATGCTGAACCATGACACTGTATGTTTAAACTACAATGACGGCGACAAGATGCTAATTACTTAAGAATATATTAGGTCAGAATTAAGAGCTCAACAATAATAACATGGGTTATAAACTAACAGCCAGTGAGAAGAAAGCTACGAAGCTACCGATATACTCACGATTAAAAGATTACAACTATGATATATGTTTTAAGCTTTTCTGCAATCAACTCCACTACAGCTAGACACAACGAGAACAGGAAAACCCAGTTAAGTTATACGAGTGATCAACTTACGACGAGATATTTCGATAGAGATGGTCATATGATTTCCTCAGCTTTTCATATGAAGATGCACTGTCTTCACTAAGCTCCCCTTTAGCGTTTACCAGTTTTGCATTTTCTTTCTCCATTTGTTGAAGTGACTGTCAAACAAAATAAATTACGAAGATACCACAGAAAAAGGGGAAACTAGGAAAATAAAGAAAGGAAAGGAAAAGGAGAAAATTATTCAATTTCAAGAGAGAAAGATGTCTATAAAAAGTTCCTACATATGTACAAACAAATAAGGATCTAACCTTGTGCTCAGATTGAAGTAAATCTGCCAGAGCATCATAATATGAGTTGAAAGCTTTCTTAAAATTCTTTATCTGTTCTGCAGTGACGTCGAGCCCCTTAAAAAACTAGAGTAAACATTGGTCACATTTAGCTTTATACGGAAAAATATATCAGATATGAGCTCAGGAGTGATATCAGTAGCACTTCAAAGAAATCATGCCCCTTTAACTACCAAAAATATCTTGTAAGATATACGTTATGAGAGCTGCGGGATGGCACAGATAAAAGCTCATCATATACTGGGGATAAAACTTCAGCCGATACTGAAACATACTTACATCTTCGTCTTGTCCAGATATAGGAAGCCCAAGAAAAACTCTTCCTTGCCGAGCAAAACTGGCAAGAAGTGTCAAATTTGTCTGTGTCGTATCTCGATCTTTCATATGTTCAGCACTGGTAAGGTCCTTAATAATATTGATGAAGATGTTACTATCTTCTATTACACCAACATAGTAGAGCTCCAGAAGAAGTTTAAGGGTACTGCGCTTTTTCATGGCCTTTGAGTTTCTGTCTGCATCTAAATCGTCGGCAGATTTTCCAGGAAGGAAAACTTTCAAGAGCCCTTGTGTTAGACAAGGAGAAAACTCTTTATACCTCTGATGAAGTAGTGAGCATATCTGTCAAAAAACATGGATATTAGCTACAGTAGAAGGCCTTGAAAAACAGAGAGCATTGTTTTATGCTACTTTATTATGCCCCGTAATAAAATAACAAACTGAAAGAGACCCGTTATCATCTAAACCAAGGGTACCTAAACTGAAAAAGTAGAGCGCCATAAAACCACAGCAGATATTAACACATTACGGATACAAAAGAATAAGATTGGAAACAACAGCAAGACCAACCTGAACAGCTGCTTGTATGTCTGAGCTTTTGAGCTTGGCCTCACAAATGGCAGTAACTGCTTCACTAACGAATTTGCTGAGGTTTACACTACGCAGATCATCCATGAGCCCTTCTCGCTGCTCCTCATTGATCTGCTTTAACTTCTTGATAACTGCTGTATTGCGCTTGATACTAGAATCCAGAGTCCTAAGATATGCTGAATCTGCAACATGGAGGACTCAGTCTTAGTAACAAGTCGAACTATAGATTTCTAAACAAGAATTATCCAATATCCAAAGCCGTGTGCTACTATTACAAGCTTGCAAATTTAAGCACTCGACAACTGACACAAGCATTCTGAAAACCCTAAATGATCATATTACACCAATGTAAGCTCGTCTCATCATCATGGTAACTGACGAACCATTAGGAAGCACAAAATTACACTTATCAAAATAAAAAACTTTCCTAAAAAAAAACAAAGAAAAAAAACCAACCAGGTCTTTCAGGATTGAGATTATTCTGACGAAGAGCCATTTTAGCTTCAACTGACTTCTTAATCTCCTCAAGGCGAGCAAGAGCTTCCTGCAATTAACCAGAAGGGAACAAGAACAATTTTCGAATTAAAAGCGTGAGATAAGGTTTCGGAATTTGCTCGAGCAAGACCATCCGTAATCTCAAAAATAATCCAACCTCGTCGTCTTGTTTCTCGCTCTCCTCTTGATGATCCATAAGGGTTCAGGAATAGATAAACCCGTGAGGGAAGTGATCGTTTTTTTCGAATCGGAGTTGATGCAAAATTGCAAACTGTCGAACGGTTGATATTCAGAATTGGAGCCGAACGGGTCAAGAAGACCCAATATCAACGGGTCATCACCCGGTAGACAAGCAGTTACCCGAATACTGAACTAAATTGGTTAACTGTAAATTAATTAAGATATATGGGCCTACTTTTTAATTGGGCCTTTGACTTCACTGTTTTTCAGTTTTTTTGGGCTTCTTAATTTTGACTTGAGGATGAACGTCAAAGCTTTTGCCGACTATCGCACGCTCGGATACTCTTCGTCATACAAACAGAGGATGCTCAGATCCGGCGTTACTTCGCTAATGGTCGATATCAATCTGCGGCGCACGTTATGCGCGCCCTTTTCTTACCCGGCGCATCTTAGCCGTTCCTCAAGCTTCGTTTTTACTTCCCAGGACTCCTCCCATAAAGCTCTAGGCTTTCGGATTCAGAGATGTCACCACCGTCTATCCTCCTTTTGTTCTTCTTCATCGGAGAAAGGCGGATCATTTTCGTCTGCCCAATCGAGCCTCGCGTCGTGTATGAGCCAAGATGACGCAGTCACGGCGGCTCGGAACAGTTGCAGTGGTCACGGTCAGTTTGATGGTGACGAGAACTCTTCGCCGCCGCAATCATCTTCCAAAGTTCTTACATTGCCCACAGTATTAACCCTTGGCCGTGTGGCTGCCGTTCCGCTTCTCGTCGCAAGTATGTTAATTTGTTGCTGCTAACAGTTGTTTTCGAGTCGAGAATTCTGATCCTTTCTGAGTTTGTAGCTTTGTGGGATTGTGTTTTCATGTAAAAGTGTTCATTCTTTTGTTTTTGCTTGTAGCCTTTTACGTTAATAGTTGGTGGGGAACAACTGTGACCACAAGCATTTTCATTGCAGCAGCCATTACAGACTGGCTTGACGGCTATATTGCACGCAAGGTACTTGCTTTTCACCATTCTATGTATACGCTTGTTCTTCGATATGTTTTCTTGTATTTGACATTGCTATCTTACGGGCAAATCATGTACATTTCAGATGAAGTTAGGTTCTGCATTTGGAGCATTTTTGGATCCAGTTGCAGATAAGGTGTGCAGACTTGTCTTTCTAATCCCAAGCTTCATTTTAGTGGAAGGGAGATTTATGTTTCTAATTGATATCTTGGGTCTTTAGCTTATGGTCGCAGCTACATTGATCTTACTGTGTACAAAACCTATCGACGTTGCTGTGTTAGGAACAACCCCATGGTTACTGACGGTACCTTCTATTGCAATCATTGGTAGGGAGGTAAGATATGTAGAAAATTGATTGTATCCTTCACTTGTAGAGTAAGTGACAAACTATTTGGTACATTTGTATTCATGTAGATTACAATGTCCGCAGTAAGAGAATGGGCTGCATCTCAAAATGGAAAGCTTTTAGAGGTAAGTTAGATCACCAACATCAACATGTTCCCACTTCTGTCTCGGATATTGTAGTATATGTAAGAGTTTTTTTGTTTTGTTTCTCTTCTTACTGAATCATGAAATGGAATTGATTGATTCTCTCAGGCTGTTGCTGTAAATAACTTGGGAAAGTGGAAAACCGCCACGCAGATGACAGCACTAACCATACTTCTTGCAAGCCGGGATAGCAGTGTTGGATGGCTAGTAGCTTCAGGTGCTGGCTTGCTTTATGTATCAGCCGGACTGTCAGTTTGGTCTTTAGTCGTTTATATGAGGAATATATGGAAGGTACTACTGAAGTAGGTGGTAGTTCATCTACCTGTTTTGTTTTGCTTGAACCTGTATTTGGATATACTCATATACGCACTCATGGAGAGGGTCTCAGTCATCGCCTGTACAGGAGGTCAGGAGCATAAAGCTTGAATATGATGCGGCACTTGAGCAGTAATCTTAGAAGGCAAATGCTTGAACAGCAGGTAGAAATGAAGCGGTGGTAGTTTGAGAATATGTAAATGGTTTTGCTTTGCTCTGCTCTTTCCCAACACAGTATAAAGTATGGAATGGTCTTGGTTTAAAAGCCTAATCATGGTGTATTGTAGATTAGATCGGTTTGGTACTGCTTCCAAAAAGATTTTAGATGAATACATATATTCGGGTTTTATCCGAGATCTATTCGGGTACCTAATAGAACCTATTAATATATACTAGGCATCTAGTAGAACATGTTAGTAACCAATCCCATAAGATTCGATAGGACTTAATATAACCCGAATAAATTCAATATAACCTGAGAGGATTTGTTGTTTTCGTGTATTATTGCCGATTTTCAAGTATTTTAATAGATTTTTTTTGTAAATTTTCGAGTTAGATATGAACCGGATTCGAAAGTCGTTTGTCCTTAAATTTATATCCATTGGACCCGAAATCTAAAAAGTATCCGACCCGAATGCCTGAATGTCCATGCATTGTTGATGCTTACCAAATTCTTTTATTTCGTTCACAAGTGGTAAATCTTATTGCAACTTTGAGGAAAACAATCTAAAGAGACTAAAAAAGAGAACCAAAATCTAGGGGTGGGCATATTTCCCGAACTCGAAACCCGAACCCGGATCCAACCCGAAAAGGCCGGTTCGGTATGGGTTTGGATCCTTTACAATAACCGATTGGAACATATGTTATAATACTTTGGGTTTTGGATCGGTTTGGGTTAAATCCGAAACCCGATTGGATAACCCATATAAACCGAAACCCATATAAAACGGATTTATATACATATCCAATTCAGTAAATTGGTTTTTTTCATTTGATATTTTAAAAAATTTTCGAAGAATAAGGTAACAAGTTTCAATCCCAGATTTCTTAAGTTTTCGAAAAATATTGTTTGTTATTTTCTTAGCTAATTCATCTTATTTGTTTATCTTAAATTAAATCTGAGTATAAAACTGAATTGTTATTGTTGTTTGGTTTTGCAGAGATGATTGAGGAGTATAGATAAGAGATTTGTTTAGAGGTAAGAAGATTTCAAGGTCCAGAGATGGATTAGTAGTTCTTTAAGTTTTAAGTCTTTGCTTCATGTTTTTTGTTTTGTGTTCTGCTTGATGCAGTTTGCGATTTTAGCTTTGGAATTTGGTTGTTGCTTTCTGTTGGTGTAGTGTTGCTGTAGCCCAGCCGATTATAGTGTTTGCTTTGTGTGTTGGGCTTTAAAAAATTATTCATCTTGGAAGCTTGTTCGAACTATCACTCACAAAGTATAGGTTATATCTCGTTTAATTTTCTATTTTCTGTCCATTGTAAATTGTCAAAGTACAGATTGTATATTATACACTATAAATTTCAAAATTTGGACGTTGAACATTTACGCATAATGGAAACAGTATGGTTATTACCCGAACCCGTTCAAAGCCGATCGGATTATGGGTTTCCAGTAATTAACCCGAACCGACCCGAACCCGGTTAGAACCGAACCGAACCCAATCCGTTTATGCTACATATCCGAATGGAGCTAATGAGCCTAAACCCGAAAACCCGAAAACCCGAATAACCCGAACCGAACCCATTTGGATACCCGAACGCCCACCCCTATCAAAATCTACCAAACCTATAAGCCCTAAAGAAACATAAGCCTATACATTCATTCTCTCGTCTTATTGAACTAAGAAATCGTTATATGAGAAGTCAGGAGTCAGGACCAGACAAAAGATCGAAATGCTTGTTTCCAAGTGTATCTTTTAGTATTGTGATCTGACCTTCCTTAAACAGTGTCTCCTCTTCCAATCTCTCTACCTCCCTCTTCAACATCTCCTTCTCTGACTCCAAATCCATGTTTCTCTTCCTGCAATCCTCCACTTCCTTACACATCTCTTCTCTTTCCTCCAACACTTTTGGTAACGTAACTCTCACGCTAGCCAATTCTTTAGCAGCTTCTTTGAGATTGGTTTCAAGCCGGTTCGCGTTGGCATCCTTCTTCACCATCTGAAGTCAAAACCATCATCATCAGAACACACTCAATGAGATTAAGTGAGTCATAAATCTGAAGTACCTGCAGCTTGAGGTCTTTTATTTGGTGGGTATTTACTGAAAGGTCGTCTAACACGTTTTGTATTTCACGTCGTAGAACTTCGTTACCTCGTACTCCTGCAGCTACCTCTGCTTGCAGCTGTTCGATTTCTTGTTCCTTGGAGTATAGTTTCTCTCTTAACAAACTTGTGACTAGACTCTCTGCTCTCAGGAATGTCTAAAATCAGATAAAGGTGTAACATTAAGCAACAGACAAACATGTAATAAACCTATGTTGAAATGAAACTAGCATTCATTGAAGGATAAGAGATGAAAAGATTGAGGGCATCCCCGGCTTCCAGTGAAAACACATGCGGCCGCCACCTGAAATGGGGCTAGTCGGGAACCACCTTGGTGGGGCCCGGACACCCTGGTTTATTAAAAAAAAGAGATAAAAAGACTTCGAAAAAAAAACTCACCTCCACTGATTGGTTGTTTGGCTCTCTAGGCCTAGATGATTCTGAATTTGATTCAATCTCATTGAGTTTCTCAAGCAACAAACTGGTGACTGTCTGCAAACTCCTCTTCAAGTTTTCAGTTCCACGTCGTATTCCATAAACATTCATCTCAGATTCAATCAGAAACTGCTCACTCAATCCATTATACATGTCCTGAGCTGATTTCTCTTTGATGAACTTGAGGAACTTGTAACATAGCTGTGTGCTCTCATTTAACATTAAAAGCCCTTGGTCTTGCAAGAGGTTTACACGCATCTTCATCTCATTATCTAGATTGAAGGTCTTCATAGTGTCAGCTTCTTCTCCATTCCGCAAACGAATATTCTCAAGACGAAGTGAGTCAGCTTCGAGCTTCATTGATTCTAACTCCTTTCTAAGTGAGTACTCAATCCCTGTCAACCTTATTTGTTCCATCTGAAACTTCTTGACCATCTTCTCTGACGGTTGCTTCTTGGTTTCCTCGGAGAGACTATCTATAAGTCCCTGGATTGTCTGCTCTTGTTCTCTACATGTTCTTAGAAGTCTTGTAACCGATTTGTGCAACTCCCTGCACTCCATGTCCTTCTCTTCAAAGTTTCTTGTTATGTAGTCAAGATCATCTGTCGTACACTTGGAGAGGTTTTGCATAAGATATGAGTTTTCCTCACGCATTTCCTCTGTTGTTTCCCTCAACTCCGTAATTTTTTCATTCATGTTTCTTATCATATCGATCCGCTCGGTTTCTTTTTCATGGAAAGTAGATACTTCTCTCTGGAGTGAGACATTATGTTCAGCAAGCTCTCTGACACGCTCCTTTAGTCTCTTGTCCTCCATCTTGAAACTCTCGAGCTTTGAAGTCCACTCGATTGACCTTCTATCAAGCTCTTTCTCTAGTCTCTCTATATGCAACTCTGAATCAATCTTTGCAATTCTGATTTCTTCTTTAGAAGAAGCTCTCTCATCCATTTGTGATCGCAAAAGACTTAAAACCTCGAAAGCCAAGCCTACCCTCTCCTCTTCCATTAGTCTAACATCACCAACTAAAGATGATACATCAAAGTCACAGTCTGAAAGAAACTTCTGCTCCTCTAGTTCTTGAGAAAGCAGCTTCACTCTCTTCTCAGCTTCTTTATACTTCTTCTCTAGCTCAGAATTAACATCTCCGTCTTTGCAAACATAATTAGATCCAACTTTCTGGTCTGCATGGTCATTCATGTTATATCCATTCATCGGTTCTTTATGTTCAGCCAATGGAAGAAGATTAGCGAAAACATCCAACTGTTCTGAGTCATAACTCGACGCCTTTGACTTTCCATGAGTATGAGTGAGTCTTTCAATGACGCTTCTCGCAAGAGAACGAGCTGATGCATCTTTCAGACGAGTACCATTGTTAGATTGTCGTTTGTCTTTGACATGATCTGATACTGGTGAATGGCTTTGAACTCGCGGTGGAAGCTTCGAACCTTTGTTGCTCCCTGAGTGATTACTCAGTGAAGAACCACTCTTTTGTTTACTATGATGATGCTCTTCTCCAACAATGAAACGGTCCAAGACTTGGCTAGAGACATTACTTGAACAAGTTGACAAAGTTTTAGATGGATCTTGTACTTTGTACTTGTGACTATGTTCTGCTTTTTTGTCTTGGCTCTCCGGTGTCCAACTTCTGAAACTGGAATCAAGTTATCAAAACATTTGAGATTTCTTTACCAACAGAAAAGTTAGACAAAAGCAAGCAGAAATTCGGGTTGGCCACACGGAGCTTTCACATGGGTTCTCTAGCCCAGGCCCAAGTATTAGTTGGCTAAACCGACTAACCCGTTTTATAAACTCCAAAAAAAAAATAAAGCAAGTAGAAATTCGGGTTGGTCACCAGAGCTTTCATATGGATTCTTCCACCCAAGACCCAAGTATTAGTTGGCTAAATCGACTACTTTTTTTTATAAACTCCATCAAAAAAATAAAGTAAACAGAAATTACCGAGATGAATGAGTTCGTTGTCGATTGCTTTTAGTAGCATTTGGATCATTTGAGGAAGTTCCTCTGATTCCATCAACGAGAAACGCTGCTGAAGAAAATGAACGGCTTCGTGTAAGAGCCTGACCACCAGATTCTACAATCTGAGACTTCATGGAAACGTCCCTTTGGATCCCGGCGAGTTTGTTTATCAGTGCCATTACCAGATGATGATTTAAAGAAGAAGAGCTTCTTCATTGGTGTATGTATGTATGTATCTCCCAATATCAAAGAAATCAAGCTGGAAATGCTACTAAAATACTTCAGCTGGATTCAAACTACATATGTAAAACCCAAATTAACAGATGGAAACACTACATAAGAATAAGACTTCTCTTACATGGAAAAGATTTAGAGAGAAAGTAATCATGAAACAGACACAGAACAGAGCAGAGAAGAGTGTTTCCATAAGTGAACCCTACTTAAACCACTTGCTTACTTGCTCGATGAGAATAATTCAACCATCAGTTGTTAGCTTTGACTGATGAGTACTGAGAAATGGGTTAAAAATAGAATCAAGATCAAGATCGCTAACAAGTTTTTAATACTGAAATTGTCAGAGACGTTCTGATAGATCCGTAAACATCGAGTTGTTGTTGTAACTTAAGTGAAAAAAAGACAAAAACACCCTCAAAACCTTTCACTACAAAACCCTAGAGACGACAAAACCGAATCTTTTAGAGATTTTGTTAAGGTTGAGTATCGAACCTGAGTCCGAGCAGCGGGGAAACTGAAGAAGTAATGTTCGGTGCACAATTATGAATAATCAAAATACACTAAACAGAGAGACTGAGCAGAAAAAAAGACAATCCATAGAGTTATGAAGTTTACCAGAAGATGGAGGGAAACTCAATCAGAACGATGAAGAAACCGAAACGGAAATCTAGATTTTCTGACGGAGTTAGTTAACTATTTAACGTCGACTACAGGCTTCGTAAGTAAAAGTACAGTATTGTAACAGAGATTCGCGAGGAGTGAGGACAAAGTGACGACAAAACAAATGGCTTTCTCCGTAAATAGGGTTAGTAATTAAGGGTATTTATGAAAATTCGCTTTTAAAATCTTTTTCCTTGCGCGGATAAAGCCTTCCAAAGGAAGCGCGGGCCTTAATCTTATTGTGGGCCTAATTGTGTTTGCTGGTTGGTAATTTTTTTTTTTTGTCAACGCTGGTTGGTAATGAAGCATGCTCTCAATAGTGTTGAGTTTCTACCTTTTTCTAAATAAAAAATGATAATTAGTAGTGAAAAAGAGAATTAATAATATGTTTAATCATTCTGTGAGATTACACAGTTGTTTTAGGTTTTAAATAGTACAATGATAATAATAGAAACAAAAAATAAACTACTATAAAGTGGACTAATAAATTTTAGAAGATTTTATTGATAAATTGTAAAAAAAAATTTCTAGTTTAGCCACCTAACAAAATAACTAAAAATGATCAGTAGATTTATTTAAATCAATATGCACTTAGATATTTTCCTTATTAAGGATGTAATTGATAACGACTTTAGGAATAATAGAAACTATAAAATAGAATTATATGATATGTAATATAGAATGAAAAGAATTATATGGAATAAAATAGAATGAATAAAATAGAATTAATTTTCTTTTTTGTTCTTTAACAAATTTGATATGTAATATATTTGTTTTATAATTCCTCGTAAACTAAAGAATGCAGAGGAATTATGTGGATTCCATATGTAACAATATTCTTTATAAATAATAAAAAATTAGGAATAAAGAAGAATGTAACATTTCTTAATATTTTTGTTTTCAATTGTGGTTACCAGTTACACTATAAGAACTTCAAAATGACTCGCGAAATCATAAAATATTACTACCAAAAAAAAATGATGTTTCTCAAGAAACAAAACTGAAGAAGGCCTTTGTCGCAAGAAATCTAAATACAAAAATTACGGCAGATGGTGTTTCTCCTTTCATCCCATGTTGACGTGTCTCCAAGTTCCTACCTTTCTCGTACTAAGACCATGAACATCAATGAACCCCCTTTGGGGTTCTTAACATTTGTTTAATATTATTTTTATTTTATTTTTTATAGAAGCAAAAAAAGAAAAAATCAAAAAAAAAAGAATCAATCACAACGCGACACATTAGCATGAATAGTTAAAGATCGGTTCTTAACTAAGGATCGGTTCTTAGGGGAGTTCTTAGAAATAATATTTTTTTAATAGGTTTACCTAAGAACCTGTGCTAAGAACTCCCTAAGAACCCTTGATGTATATGCTCTAAGAGCAAGAATATCCCTGATACTCAGCCGGGTATCTTAACTTTTTTTTTTAATATTATTTTTTTATTTTTTTTTTAAGGCGAAAAAAAAAAAAAAAAAAAATTGGACCAATCCTGTAGCGCCACGTAGGCGCTACAGGTAAGATACGTATCTTAGCTAAGAAACTTATGTGGGTAGTATGTTAACTATTCATGTGGGTCCCACGTGGGACCCACAATATTTTAATATATTTTTGGTAAGATACTCACCTAAGATCCATTGATATTCATGCTCTAAGACTTCTAAATAAGTGATACGGCAATCATCTTGACCAATGCGCATCGTTTTAACACCATCGTAAGAACCATTAGACCATGTCCAACGAGCGTTTTTTAAAGGGTTTTGGCCCAGTTTCTTATGCTTTTTTATTTAAATAAAATGATAAAATCTAAATATATCTAAGGATCGGTCCTAAAATAAGCACTTTAAGAGACGGTCTCTTACACACGTGTAATGGTTCCATTCCAATTTTTTTTTTTTTGTCAAACCGAAAGCTTCATCAATCCTTCTTCATCTTCTTCATCAATTGTCGCCATTTTCATTTCTTCTTCGTGTGCTTGTGATTGATTTCGATGAATCTGTTTGTGTCTATCGATCTGATAGTTGCAAATTAGGGCTCCATTACGTTTTCTGATCTGGATTTTTGATAGGTTTGGTGGTTCGAGCAGGAGGAGAACTAGCGGCGAGCCGGTTGAGTCGTTTAGGAACACCTTATCAAAGTTTCAGAATTTACCAGGTAAATCCGACATAAAACTTGTTTCTGATATGAAAGCGACGAGTCGAGATCTACGAAATGATATCTAACTTTAGAATCTGAACAGAGAAATCAAAATTGGACGGAGACAAAGCTGGAAAAGTCTGTGTTTCCGAGTCTTGATCACGGTTCAGACAAAGCGATGTCTCTCGGTGGGGTTCTTCGGATGATGATAATGGTCCAGGTGATTCCCCAAGCTTGTATTCACCAGGGTCAAATGCTGGTCCTGCATCAAACGAGAATGGCTGTAGTAGGATCCCGTGGAACTCATCGCAGTATTGTTTGGTGGCGAGCAAACAAATGGTTGGTATCTTTTTAACAATTTGGGTGAAAAGTGAGTTACGAGAACATGTCAAGAACATGAAAGTATCTTGTGTTGGCAGAGGACTAATGGGTTATCTCGGAAATAAGGTAAAAAATCTTGTGCCTTACTACCACGTGAGTTAGTTAGTGCATTGTTGTAATGTGGTTTTGTGGTTCTTGTTAGGGATCAATCTCGATTAGTATGTTGCTTCACCAAACAAGCTTCTGTTTTGTCTGTACCCATTTGACATCTGGTCAAAAAGAAGGCGATGAGCTGAGGAGAAACTCTGATGTCATGGAGATACTCAAGAAAACAAGGTTTCCTCGTGTCCGGAGTTCTGCAGGGGAGAAGTCCCCAGAGAATATCCTTCAGCATGAGTAAGCGAATCAGATACTTTATCTTCAGAGTCTCTTGGACTGAGTCATATAATCCACTTCATCAATCTTTAGCACTCAAATTATGTTTTCTTGTCTTTGTTTCCATTTGATTTAGTCGAGTAATATGGCTTGGGGAGAATATTTCTTCCCTTTGAATAGCCAGGAGTATGTTGGCACACTTTGTCAAAAATAGAATCAAGATCAAGATCGCTAACAAGTTTTTAATACCGAAATTGTCAGAGACGTTCTGATAGATCCGTAAACATCGAGTTGTTGTTGTAACTTAAGTGAAAAAAAAAAGACAAAAACACCCTCAAAACCTTTCACTACAAAACCCTAGACACGACAAAACCGAATCTTTTAGAGATTTTGTTAAGGTTGAGTATCGAACCTGAGTCCGAGCAGCGGGGAAACTGAAGAAGTAATGTTCGGTGCACAATTATGAATAATCAAAATACACTAAACAGAGAGACTGAGCAGGAAAAAAGACAATCCATAGAGTTATGAAGTTTACCAGAAGATGGAGGGAAACTCAATCAGAACGATGAAGAAACCGAAACGGAAATCTAGATTTTCTGACGGAGTTAGTTAACTATTTAACGTCGACTACAGGCCTCGTAAGTAAAAGTACAGTATTGTAACAGAGATTCGCGAGGAGTGAGGACAAAGTGACGACAAAACAAATGGCTTTCTCCGTTAATAGGGTTAGTAATTAAGGGTATTTATGAAAATTCGCTTTTAAAATCTTTTTCCTTGCGCGGATAAAGCCTTCCAAAGGAAGCGCGGGCCTTAATCTTATTGTGGGCCTAATTGTGTTTGCTGGTTGGTAATTTTTTTTTTTTGTCAACGCTGGTTGGTAATGAAGCATGCTCTCAATAGTGTTGAGTTTCTACCTTTTTCTAAATAAAAAATGATAATTAGTAGTGAAAAAGAGAATTAATAATATGTTTAATCATTCTGTGAGATTACACAGTTGTTTTAGGTTTTAAATAGTACAATGATAATAATAGAAACAAAAAATAAACTACTATAAAGTGGACTAATAAATTTTAGAAGATTTTATTGATAAATTGTAAAAAAAAATTTCTAGTTTAGCCACCTAACAAAATAACTAAAAATGATCAGTAGATTTATTTAAATCAATATGCACTTAGATATTTTCCTTATTAAGGATGTAATTGATAACGACTTTAGGAATAATAGAAACTATAAAATAGAATTATATGATATGTAATATAGAATGAAAAGAATTATATGGAATAAAATAGAATGAATAAAATAGAATTAATTTTCTTTTTTGTTCTTTAACAAATTTGATATGTAATATATTTGTTTTATAATTCCTCGTAAACTAAAGAATGCAGAGGAATTATGTGGATTCCATATGTAACAATATTCTTTATAAATAATAAAAAATTAGGAATAAAGAAGAATGTAACATTTCTTAATATTTTTGTTTTCAATTGTGGTTACCAGTTACACTATAAGAACTTCAAAATGACTCGCGAAATCATAAAATATTACTACAAAAAAAAAATGATGTTTCTCAAGAAACAAAACTGAAGAAGGCCTTTGTCGCAAGAAATCTAAATACAAAAATTACGGCAGATGGTGTTTCTCCTTTCATCCCATGTTGACGTGTCTCCAAGTTCCTACCTTTCTCGTACTAAGACCATGAACATCAATGAACCCCCTTTGGGGTTCTTAACATTTGTTTAATATTATTTTTATTTTATTTTTTATAGAAGCAAAAAAAGAAAAAATCAAAAAAAAAAGAATCAATCACAACGCGACACATTAGCATGAATAGTTAAAGATCGGTTCTTAACTAAGGATCGGTTCTTAGGGGAGTTCTTAGAAATAATATTTTTTTAATAGGTTTACCTAAGAACCTGTGCTAAGAACTCCCTAAGAACCCTTGATGTATATGCTCTAAGAGCAAGAATATCCCTGATACTCAGCCGGGTATCTTAACTTTTTTTTTTAATATTATTTTTTTATTTTTTTTTTAAGGCGAAAAAAAAAAAAAAAAATTGGACCAATCCTGTAGCGCCACGTAGGCGCTACAGGTAAGATACGTATCTTAGCTAAGAAACTTATGTGGGTAGTATGTTAACTATTCATGTGGGTCCCACGTGGGACCCACAATATTTTAATATATTTTTGGTAAGATACTCACCTAAGATCCATTGATATTCATGCTCTAAGACTTCTAAATAAGTGATACGGCAATCATCTTGACCAATGCGCATCGTTTTAACACCATCGTAAGAACCATTAGACCATGTCCAACGAGCGTTTTTTAAAGGGTTTTGGCCCAGTTTCTTATGCTTTTTTATTTAAATAAAATGATAAAATCTAAATATATCTAAGGATCGGTCCTAAAATAAGCACTTTAAGAGACGGTCTCTTACACACGTGTAATGGTTCCATTCCAATTTTTTTTTTTTTGTCAAACCGAAAGCTTCATCAATCCTTCTTCATCTTCTTCATCAATTGTCGCCATTTTCATTTCTTCTTCGTGTGCTTGTGATTGATTTCGATGAATCTGTTTGTGTCTATCGATCTGATAGTTGCAAATTAGGGCTCCATTACGTTTTCTGATCTGGATTTTTGATAGGTTTGGTGGTTCGAGCAGGAGGAGAACTAGCGGCGAGCCGGTTGAGTCGTTTAGGAACACCTTATCAAAGTTTCAGAATTTACCAGGTAAATCCGACATAAAACTTGTTTCTGATATGAAAGCGACGAGTCGAGATCTACGAAATGATATCTAACTTTAGAATCTGAACAGAGAAATCAAAATTGGACGGAGACAAAGCTGGAAAAGTCTGTGTTTCCGAGTCTTGATCACGGTTCAGACAAAGCGATGTCTCTCGGTGGGGTTCTTCGGATGATGATAATGGTCCAGGTGATTCCCCAAGCTTGTATTCACCAGGGTCAAATGCTGGTCCTGCATCAAACGAGAATGGCTGTAGTAGGATCCCGTGGAACTCATCGCAGTATTGTTTGGTGGCGAGCAAACAAATGGTTGGTATCTTTTTAACAATTTGGGTGAAAAGTGAGTTACGAGAACATGTCAAGAACATGAAAGTATCTTGTGTTGGCAGAGGACTAATGGGTTATCTCGGAAATAAGGTAAAAAATCTTGTGCCTTACTACCACGTGAGTTAGTTAGTGCATTGTTGTAATGTGGTTTTGTGGTTCTTGTTAGGGATCAATCTCGATTAGTATGTTGCTTCACCAAACAAGCTTCTGTTTTGTCTGTACCCATTTGACATCTGGTCAAAAAGAAGGCGATGAGCTGAGGAGAAACTCTGATGTCATGGAGATACTCAAGAAAACAAGGTTTCCTCGTGTCCGGAGTTCTGCAGGGGAGAAGTCCCCAGAGAATATCCTTCAGCATGAGTAAGCGAATCAGATACTTTATCTTCAGAGTCTCTTGGACTGAGTCATATAATCCACTTCATCAATCTTTAGCACTCAAATTATGTTTTCTTGTCTTTGTTTCCATTTGATTTAGTCGAGTAATATGGCTTGGGGAGAATATTTCTTCCCTTTGAATAGCCAGGAGTATGTTGGCACACTTTGTCAAAAATAGAATCAAGATCAAGATCGCTAACAAGTTTTTAATACCGAAATTGTCAGAGACGTTCTGATAGATCCGTAAACATCGAGTTGTTGTTGTAACTTAAGTGAAAAAAAAAAGACAAAAACACCCTCAAAACCTTTCACTACAAAACCCTAGACACGACAAAACCGAATCTTTTAGAGATTTTGTTAAGGTTGAGTATCGAACCTGAGTCCGAGCAGCGGGGAAACTGAAGAAGTAATGTTCGGTGCACAATTATGAATAATCAAAATACACTAAACAGAGAGACTGAGCAGGAAAAAAGACAATCCATAGAGTTATGAAGTTTACCAGAAGATGGAGGGAAACTCAATCAGAACGATGAAGAAACCGAAACGGAAATCTAGATTTTCTGACGGAGTTAGTTAACTATTTAACGTCGACTACAGGCCTCGTAAGTAAAAGTACAGTATTGTAACAGAGATTCGCGAGGAGTGAGGACAAAGTGACGACAAAACAAATGGCTTTCTCCGTTAATAGGGTTAGTAATTAAGGGTATTTATGAAAATTCGCTTTTAAAATCTTTTTCCTTGCGCGGATAAAGCCTTCCAAAGGAAGCGCGGGCCTTAATCTTATTGTGGGCCTAATTGTGTTTGCTGGTTGGTAATTTTTTTTTTTTGTCAACGCTGGTTGGTAATGAAGCATGCTCTCAATAGTGTTGAGTTTCTACCTTTTTCTAAATAAAAAATGATAATTAGTAGTGAAAAAGAGAATTAATAATATGTTTAATCATTCTGTGAGATTACACAGTTGTTTTAGGTTTTAAATAGTACAATGATAATAATAGAAACAAAAAATAAACTACTATAAAGTGGACTAATAAATTTTAGAAGATTTTATTGATAAATTGTAAAAAAAAATTTCTAGTTTAGCCACCTAACAAAATAACTAAAAATGATCAGTAGATTTATTTAAATCAATATGCACTTAGATATTTTCCTTATTAAGGATGTAATTGATAACGACTTTAGGAATAATAGAAACTATAAAATAGAATTATATGATATGTAATATAGAATGAAAAGAATTATATGGAATAAAATAGAATGAATAAAATAGAATTAATTTTCTTTTTTGTTCTTTAACAAATTTGATATGTAATATATTTGTTTTATAATTCCTCGTAAACTAAAGAATGCAGAGGAATTATGTGGATTCCATATGTAACAATATTCTTTATAAATAATAAAAAATTAGGAATAAAGAAGAATGTAACATTTCTTAATATTTTTGTTTTTAATTGTGGTTACCAGTTACACTATAAGAACTTCAAAATGACTCGCGAAATCATAAAATATTACTACCAAAAAAAAATGATGTTTCTCAAGAAACAAAACTGAAGAAGGCCTTTGTCGCAAGAAATCTAAATACAAAAATTACGGCAGATGGTGTTTCTCCTTTCATCCCATGTTGACGTGTCTCCAAGTTCCTACCTTTCTCATACTAAGACCAAGAACAATGGGGTTTTTAAGCTTTGGGGTTCTTAAAAATTTTATAAAATATTATGTGGGCCCCACAACACAGTTAAGATACAGGTCCTTAAAATCCTTATATAAGGACCGATCCTTACACTGTTCACGCCACGTGGCGTGTAACGATTGGTCCTTATTTTTTTAATAATTTTTTTTTTTTTTTTAGGATCTGGAAAAAAAAAATATTAATTTTTTTTTTTTAAGAAACCCAATGGGTTACACCATTGGGAATGCTCTAAGACCATGAACATCAATGAACCCCCCCTTTGAGGTTCTTAACATTTATTTAATATTATTTTTATTTTATTTTTTATAGAAGCAAAAAAAGAAAAAATCAAAAAAAAAAAAGAATCAATCACAACGCGACACATTAGCATGAATAGTTAAAGATCGGTTCTTAACTAAGGATCGGTTTTTAGGGGAGTTCTTAGAAATAATATTTTTTTAATAGGTTTACCTAAGAACCTGTGCTAAGAACTCCCTAAGAACCCTTGATGTATATGCTCTAAGACTTCTAAATAAGTGATACGGCAATCATCTTGACCAATGCGCATTGTTTTAACACCATCGTAAGAACCATTATACGGATGAACACATCATGGCGGTGGAGGGAGCTACAACTGTATGTTAGGTTTAAATAAAATAAAATGACATCTTAACAAAGTAAACAAACTGTATGTTAAGATGTCATTTCGCATGCATCTATATAGTTTTTAACTAACAAAACAAAAACTTGTAACCAACTCGTGATTCACAAGGTACTATCACAATAATTGACTTTTGATACGAGTCTATAACGAGCCCCAATCATATTATGACCCAACATTGTTACTCATAACTCTGTGGACCCGGTACATGTGATTTGGGATGAAGAAAATTGCCATTGGCCCGATCCTCAACATTTCAATCGACACAATAGTTTCTTCTTCATGTTGTTGTTCTCCTCGACTCCTCCTCATCCTTCTTCTTCTCTTTAAAACTGTTCGTTTGCTTATTACTCGCGATAGCAGTTGACGGTTGGTGGTAAGTCCTTGTTCATTTGCTGTCGTTAATAACTAGCTGCTGACAACGGCAAATTTTTGTTCGTTTACATGGCATTGCCATCAGCGTCCAGTCGCAACACAAATTTTTGACGCTGATTTTTCCAACGTCAGACTAGAAGTTAGTGATTGACGCTGATGGAGGCAGCAGCTGACAACAGGTAAACAAACAAAAATTTGTCATCAACCGCTGTCGCCAACCGCTATTGTCAGCGGCAGGCAAACGAATGGACTCATCTTCTCTTTCAAGTGGCATTGACATGTCATCAAAAAAAGTGCAAGTTGTGATTTCATTTTTTCTTGTAATATGGGCTTCTATGCCGGTGCCAGAACTGACTGATACTAGGGTTTGAAGTTTCGGAAGATCTAAGTTTCCAACTTTTATTTTATTGTGTGACTGAACAACAACCACTTACAATCTCCAGTTTTTCTTTTACATTTATTTAGCAGAACAGGAAGGAAATTGTAGGAATAAAACAAGAGCACACACCGGCCTTATTAAAAAGGTTTTTATTCAATCAACATGACTGCCTGGTTTTTAAAGATAATAGAAGGTTTTCTCACTCGGTGGTGGTGATAGGCACGACAGTGACTCCAACACTGTGAATAACATCACTAGCTTGTCCATGGAACCCGACGATCTTGTGGCCATCTTCCCCGAGAGTGAACTTCTCTCCAGAATCCATTCCAAACTGACTTGACTCCCTTTTGTTCGTCTTGAACTGAAGACAGATAATTATCGGTTCCTCCACTCCGTAGATCTTATCGTAGTAGCCTACCAAAGCCGTGATGTATTCTCCATCCTTTAGTACAAACTGAAAATGCTCAAAAATAATAAGGATAAGTGTAATAATCTAGAATTAATCGGTGATAAATGGACTGGCCAATATCCTTTATATATATTATTTGAGATCCCTTCCAATTATAGATGTGAGACATTATGTCTTAATACGTCTCTTCGAGATAATGGTTCTTTGACAACTAGCTTCAAAATGCTTGGACTTGGATCGACGGTACTAATTTGAGTCTAGGTTGTGGATGATTAGACCAATATTGGATCGGACCGGATTTGAATGCATGAATTGAACTTTGATACCATATTAAAGTTTATGGACTTCCAAGCTAAAACCAATTAGTGATAAATGGAGTGACTCATATCCTTTATATATATTATTTGAGATAACTTTCAACTACCGACGTGAGACGACTTTATGTCCTAATATAATCTAGTGAAGTTGCTGAAGAAAAAAAGTTATGTTTTGGTTATGGAAATTACCTCTTCAGCTCCAAGTAAAGTCATCTTCCCATGATCATCTCCAGATACCAAGTCTGTTCCCTTAATGTACTCAAACTTGACATATGATACACCGTCGTTACCTTGACCTACGTATATCTTCCTTACACCATCGTAAACACCATCATCCCATGTAACTCCTCCATTGCCGCCAACCGATGGTAGTTTCTTGGCTGGAATCAAAGGAGTAGGTGCAGGAATAGGTGCAAAATATGCTCCTAGAGCATCAATAGCGTCACCTTCTTTTCCATGGAATCCGACAAGTTGACGATCCTTTTGCTCAAGAACAAACTTCTTGCCCACTTTATACCCAAAGAATGGTGTTCTCCCCTTTGATGTTTGGAAGGTAAGGGACGTGATGATGGTATTTTGAAAAAGTTTTGGCTTATCATAGGTTGCTTCCACCGATTTGATGTATTCATTGGGGTAATCAAGCACAAACTGCAACAAGATGCAAAATTCAAGAAAGTCAATGTTTATGTGTCAATCATTTCTCTCAAATAGGTCGAACTAGCGAATATAGTCACCAACTACTTGGTACATAAGCTTTTGTTGTTTACATTCAGTAAAATTATTTGTATAGCTACGAAATAGTTATGATACTCTTGTACCTTTCTCAAATAGTTATTAAAATGTCACAAAAAATCACCAAAAACTTAAAACACCACGAAAAAAATTATATAGCCAGAAAAAATTAGATACGATGCTACAGTCACGAAAAATATTTGTTTTTGTAACTATAACATTGTAACTAATTTTGTGTGATTATTTAAACTTTTCGTAACTTTATAAGTTTTTTCATGTTTATTTCGTAATATTTTCAAGACTGTTTAAGAAAGCTACAAAAATATAGGTATTTTGTGGCTATACGAATAATTTCACTAATGATATATATTTTCACATATAGATATATAGTTTATTGAACCTATAACTTTTTGTGATTATTGAACCAATCGTGTATAAATTACCTCGGATGGTGTTCCTCCTTTCACCCCATGTTGAAGTTTCTCTGACTTCCCACCTTTGTCATACTCCAACTCTAAATAAGTGATACGACAATCATCTTGACAGATGAGCAGCGTTTTAACGGCGTCATAAGAGCCATCATCCCAAACACGTCCATCTGTACCACCTTGAGCATCCAGCTTGTAAATAGGAGACAACGACGTGGTGATGAGAGAGTCCACTTCAAAGTAAACTCCAAGAGCATCGAGAGCATCTTCCGACCGTCCATGGAACCCTACGATCTTTCCTTGATCCTCAAAAACGAACTTTTTACCGTTCACAAGTCCGAGCAAGTTTGGACCAAACGTGGGAGACTTTCTACCCTTTGAGGTCTTGAAGACGAGAGATGTGATCATCTCCGTGGCAAATAGACCCACTATGTTGTAGCTTCCCTCCACCGATATGATGTGTTCGCCCGGATATTGAACTTCAAACTGTGATTGAAAAACATATCATTTATTTATTCAATCAAACTGTGTATATTGGACCTCTAAACGTTGAACGGGTCACTGCGGACAATCAACTGCGAAATAAAACTCTTTATTTTTTGGGGCGGATTCAATCCATAGCAGACCAAATTTATTTCTTCAAAAAAAATAATCTGCACTTGTTCCGCATCGAACTTCTTTGATTATTTTATGTTTACACCGTTTTTAACTACAAATTGCGAGAAAAAAATGGTATTGACCATTTCCAAACTAATCTGCCCTAACCGTAATTATCTTTCAAAGCCTAAATGACACCGTTGACGTAAAAAAATACCTCTTTAGGGTGTTGAGCTTTGGTCCCATATTCACGTGTGACTACTTCTCCGTCGACCTTTACGTAGTCGAATTTGATGTAAGTGATACGTGAGAGATCTTGCCCTACATATACTTTTCTTACACCGTCGTATACATCGTCGTCCCATTCATTTCCTCCTTCACCACCGCATACTGCCAACTTCCGGTACATCTTCGCCATAGATCCTGTAAATCAAAATAAAATATTATAAATCAGTACATAGTCAACTATATATTGGTAGTTATCAAGTGATGTTGATAGATCTATTATTGCTATGTTATAAATCAGTGATGATATTATATTATAAATCAATGATGATATAAGTATACTGTATAATAATATTAAACACAAGAGCCTCACCTAATCTGAAAACGTTTTCCTTTCTTACTGTTTGGTTCAGCTATCCTTCTACGTACACTATATTGTTCACTCTCTCAAGCAAGAACACAAGACAAATCTTTCATAAAAAAGAGAGATTTATAATGGTTGCAAATGTTTACAAAAGTAAGATTATATAGTTCTAGTTTGCAGAAACAAAACAAAACTTCTTACACTTATTATGGGAACGACTTCTAGAAAAATTGTTGACTTCACAATATATAACCTTATGTGTGGGATACAAATAGAATATGAAACATGTAATTAAACAAGCTACTTTCAAAAACCCAAAAAACTGAGAGAGAGATGACCTGTAAATCCTTGAGCTCTGATTGGGAATGGAAGAGATGAATAAGAATGAAGGTTTGTATTTATGGACACTGGCACACAGGTTTGTTTCGATTTATTATTATTTTTTTGTCATATTGTTTCCATCACCTTTGATTTATCGGCCAAACTCGTGAATCACGAGGGTAGGTGATCATAAAATGCAATAATTGATTTGGATAAGCGTCCATATAACTGAATGATAACTGTTTACAAGAATTACACAAGTGAAAGTTCTCATAACCTTAAATGATTTGTCTAAACTTCATCAATGATATATTTTATTTTAATACCATGAAAATTCCGAGCTTTAAATCTATAATTTCTCTTACGAATTAAAAATCAAGGAACCAATCCTTTATATTACCATTAACCTACCCATATTTGTTTTCATTAATGATATTTAACCTAACATTTACTACAAGTCTTATAATATATATATAAAATAATAAATATACTGTACATCCTTTTTTGGCAACACATCAAAATCTTTTATATTCTTTTTTTAAAACACCTAAATCTTTTATATTCGCTCCTGCATATTCATAAAAAATAAAATAAAAACTTAGTGCCAAAATTCTTTGATTAATCTTAATACATAAAAAGCGGTTAATAGGCGACGTAAAGTGCGATTGTTTCAACTTCTTCATCGGACTCCTCCGACCACCATATTTTTTTTCTCTGGCCGGTGCTGGCTTTTCCGACATTGGCCTTCTCCTCTACTTTATTATTCCCTTACTTATTTCTGGTTTATATCGGCTATGTTTTTTTCATGGCTGTTGCGTCCAGCGTCTGCGGCCATTAATAAAGCCTTCTGCAACAAGAAACAAAAAAAGCTAACGGAAATTATGGTTCAACAAGGCGTGAAAGTAACTGCCGCAGCCGTTAAAATGAGACGCTGCTAATTCCAACGGCAAAATCTTTCTCCGGAAAATGCCGCAGCGTCTCCTATTTGTGGCAAGTTCTCCAGTTTTGGTTTCAAAGCAACATAAGTATACTCATTTCTTAAGCTATTTATTAGCCGCAGACGCCGGACGTGGCGGCCATGAAAAGAACATAGCTATCCTGCAAAGTTTCGGTGTACAAGAGTACGAGACGTGATGAGTATGCGTTTCTCCTCTTTCAACTGCCATTTCTCATCGCCCCTCACCGTCCCTTCAGTGATGTTGACTGCTCTTGAAATGCAAATGGTCCGTTTCTCTCATAATAAGGGGTTTGTCCTTGGAATTAATTCACAACTTTATTATCGGAAATTTCTTATGGTGTAGTTGTAATGGTAATTTATTGGGGCAAATCGCATAAATAGCACAAAAACATGACTTGTCAAAAATATAGCACCAAAGAAGAAAAAATCATAAAAATAGCACAAAACATGTCTTGTCACTAAATTAGCCATAACCCTTAACCTTAAATACTAAATCCTAAACCCTAAATACTAAACCCTAACCTTAAATAATAAACTTTAAACCCTAAATACTAAACCCTAAACCCTAAATAATAAACCCTAAACCTTAAATAATTAACCCTAAATCCTAAATTATATAGGGCAAATCGCATTAATAGCACAAAAAACATGACTTATCAAAAATATAGCACCAAAGAAGAAAAATCATAAAAATAGCACAAAAACATGTTTTGTCACTAAATTAGTCCTAACCCTAAATCTTAAATACTAAACCCTAAACCCTAAATACTAAACCCTAACCTTGAATAATAAACCCTAAACCCTAAATACTAAACCCTAAACTCTAAATAATAAACCCTAAACCATAAATAATTAATCATAAACCCTAAATTATATAATGCTATAAAAGTCTTTGTAATTAAAATAATGCTAAAAATGTGAATTATTTTCCTTGGTGCTATATTTATGATAAGGTATGTTTTTTGTGCTATTTTATGACTTTTCTCAATTATATAATGTTATAAAAGTCTTTATAATTAAAATAATGCTAAAAATGTGAATTATTTTCCTTGGTGCTATATTTATGATAAGACATGTTTTTGGTGCTATTTTATATCTTTTCTCAATTTATTATGAAGTTTGGTCAATATTAATATCCAATATTAGTATTGTGTTTGTTCACGGTCTTCATTATTATTGTATGATGATGATTCAAAGATCGCAACAAGTTTTTTTGGATTTGTTTTGTCAAGCAAGATCACCACGGAAACCATCGTAGATTTATTTTGCTAAGGAGAGATCGGTAATGACTAAGATAATAAAACCGCATATATTTAAAGCGGTTAACGGCACATCAAACAATTGTATCTTCATTCGTCAACAAGATACATAATCATCTCCAACAACATCTGTCTTAAATTTAATTATCGATATCATGTCAAAAGCATTTTTGAGTGGCAGTAGCAAACTGTTAACCAACAAATTTATGAAAGAGAGACATATATATGTTAGGCTATGAACCTACCGTTCAAATAGCATGATTACTCTCCACTCTTTCATCAAAATTGTTTTAATTTCTTATATTTTCAAAAAAAACATTTGTTTTGGAATGAATCTGTACTTTGTAAACATTTCTTGATATTAATATATTTGATTTGTCGGATTTTTTTTTAATATATATCTAATTTATATAAATCAGAAGGCATGTGAGAGAAAATTCTCACTTCCTCCAATCATATCCTACCATTTTGCTTACGTGTCATGTATTTTTGGTGTCTATACCAAAAAATTTTTTGGTGTCTACTTTCGCTTTTTTTTCCTCTCTTTCACGATCTCCTCAGACCATCTCTCTCCTATCTTCTCTCGCCCAAATCGTCCCCATCGCCGTCGTCTTTCAAACTCTCACCGTTTGAAGCTCCCAAATCCTTCTCCTTTCATCTATTCCCAACTTAATCCAACCACATCCGGCCTTAATGTCCTGTAATTTCACAACCCTAATCTCTATTTTCCTCCATTTCTCAGCTGCTTCTCCATGTCCGTCGAGCTCGGAATCTCTCTCCTGAGATGAATCTAAGATGCTGAAATTAGGTGTCGAGGTTCCCATTAAGGTCTGTATTCATTCACCTCCTTTAATTTGTTCTAGAATTTTCATAACCCTAATCCTTTTTTTTGGCAGTTTACAAACCGATGAATAATTCCCTATTCCCAGCTCTCGATCTCTCCGGTCGTCTTTCTACCTAGCATCTCGATTTGCGGTTTATTTTGGGAAGAAGCAGTTATATCAAATCGAAGATTCTGGATAACCTAGATCCGATGGAGATCCGATGTTGTTACGAAACATATAAGGTGGCTATAGATATTATGAATCCTGCGGGTGAAATCCGATTAATGGATTCGATCTCCAGTGCAATATAGATGGATGGTTTCAGGGAAATAATTTTAGGTATATCACTCTTCCAAGCTCTATCTCTTCCTCTCTTAATCCCATAAACTCCTCATTCCATTGCCTTAGAATGGTCTAATTGGTTTTATGCTTTTGTTAGGATTACGTTTAGCCGGGGAAGTGGATAGACAAAGCTTATATAGATTGATGAATCAAGCTGCTTCAGATGGTCACTGTCCCGTTATGGACCCTATTACAGCCAGTATCTGCATACACCATCACCTACTGGTGCACCAAGTGATCTTTGGAGCTTTCAGAAATTGTTGGTCATGTGATTGAGTTCAGGTATATACCTTTCCTTATTGTTAATCTGCTTTGTATTGGTGTTAACTTGGTTCTGCTTTTAAGTTAAAATCAAGTTATCTCTTCCTCTCTTAATCCCATAAACTCCTCATTCCATTGCCTTAGAATGGTCTAATTGGTTTTATGCTTTTGTTAGGATTACGTTTAGCCGGGGAAGTGGATAGACAAAGCTTATATAGATTGATGAATCAAGCTGCTTCAGATGGTCACTGTCCCGTTATGGACCCTATTACAGCCAGTATCTGCATACACCATCACCTACTGGTGCACCAAGTGATCTTTGGAGCTTTCAGAAATTGTTGGTCATGTGATTGAGTTCAGGTATATACCTTTCCTTATTGTTAATCTGCTTTGTATTGGTGTTAACTTGGTTCTGCTTTTAAGTTAAAATCAAGTTATCTTTTTAAGTTGCTACAAACCTAAGTCTTTCATTTATGTGTTTGTGTTACAGCTGAGACACTAGGCTGTAACTAAGTATCCACCAGCTTATCTAAGTCCCGAAGCTTCAGGCAAGAACCTTCTCATTGGTGCTAATTTAAGCCATTAAAGTGCAACAAGTTGCTCCCACTAAGCGTGTGAAGGTAAATTCTTCATGCACATTCAAGTATCTTAATGTCAGTTGTTGAACTATAAATCTGGAATCAAAGACTGAAAAACTTAGTGTTTATCGTATCAACATGTGCTCAATGAGAGATATTTATAGGTTTGGGTTACTAATGAGAAAACTTTTTCATTTTCAGGTTATTAACTAAGATTGTCTAACAATTTCAAAGAAGTTCCGGTGGATCCAGAGACTTGACAGAAGTTGAGGTGACCATCTTCTTTGTTTGGTGGATAAAACTCTCAAGCCATCTCTTTGAAGAAATAAAATAGTAAGTTCATTATCTGAAAAGGTCGTGTTTATCGTATCAACCTGTGGTCAAAGAAAGATATTTATAGGTTTGGGTTACTAATGAGAAAACTTTTTCATTTTCAGGTTATTAACTAAGATTGTCTAACAATTTCAAAGAATTCCGGTGGATCCAGAGACTTGACATAAGTTGAGGTGACCATCTTCTTTGTTTGGTGGATAAAACTCTCAAGGCATCTCTTTGAAGAAATAAAATAGTAAGTTCATTATCTGTACCAGTTTTTAAGTTGTTGCCTACCGTTGCTTATGTATTTTGTTATTGTCAGATGTTCATTGGTTATGACAATACAAATGAGAAGTGTTTTTTGAGTTTAACATCGTTGTCACATAATTTCAATTTGCTCTTCTCATTAGCTTTACCTCTACCACTTATTAGCTTATTGTTTCTTTGCTGATTATAGTGTCCTTACGTGACAATTTGGTAAACACTCATTAAGTATTATTCATATCTATCTTAAGTAGTCACTTTATAGTTTTGACTGTTTGCTCCGAGGATTATATCATTCGTCATTGTTAGTATTAGTTGAAAATTATTCTTCCATCACACTAATTGTCTTTGATATCTCTTTTTGCTTCACCATACATGTTGCCATGGATGGTTTTTATGATAAGGAAATTCCAATTGAATAGCAGTAGCCTATATACCAATTTGCAGTAGGAAGTTGTAGGATGTGAAACCGAATGTATGATTCTCAATAGGAGCCTTCTTCTTTTCTTCAGATTTGATGATTCTCAATCTTGACGAATGTTGTTTCAGATCTCTGTCTAATTATTGTCTTTTGCATCTAAATTATGATTATTGGAACTCAAGTTTTGATCTTAAACTTCTGTAGTGTAGTTTGTTAGTCTGAATGTCTTAAAAATGGAAACTTTTATGCTCCAATACTTTCAGTTGTTGTGAATATTGATCATTGTCGTATCTGTGAGTTTCAAATGCATCTGAAAATAAGTGTTTATGAGAATATGTCTGAATTGATGTAAGTGTATGTTGCTGCAGGAAAGAAGACTCCTAGATGACCTTGGACCTTTGAAGTCAAAGGAGCTAGAGCAGCTTGAGCGTAATCTACACGGCTCTCTGATGAAAGTTCATTGCATCAAGGTGATTTAGTTATATCAATGTCTCTACATAACATACTTGAAATGGTTTATATGCGTGGAAAATGTCTGAATAAAAATGGTGTCTTCATGTAGACACAGTTTATTCTTGACCAGGTCACTGACCTTAAGGCAAAACCAGAAATATCCCTTTTGAGCTCTCAGAAGCAGCTTGAGAATGTGATTGAGTTCAGGTATATATCTGTCCTTTTTGTTAGTATGCTTTGTGTTGGTGTTAACTTGGTTCTGATTTGAAGTTCAAATCAGGTTATCTTTTTACGTTGCTTCAAACCTAAGTCTTTCATCTATGTGTGTCTTTTACAGCTGAGACACTAGGCGTCACTAAGTATCCACCATCTTATCTAATTCCACAAGCTTCAGATATGAACCCTCTCCAACAAATGATCCCAATTCAGGTAATGGATACAATCATGCATATATCTATGTTAGTTAATGTTTTATTAGATAAGGTTTTTAAACTTTTTCTGATTATAAAGGTTTCAATAGATCAGATAATATATTTCGATTTTAAAAACTTATTTAAAATCAGGACAGTTTTTCGAAAACTAGATTTTTAATTTTCAAACTTTTCTGTTATATATTTTGAAATAATATTTTTTTCCTAACTGATTATCTACTTTATCTCATTTTTAAAACTGCTCCACTATTTTCCTCCATCTCTCACGTTCCCCACTCTCTGTTTTCCAGTTTATCGATAACTATAACCAGAGATACTTCCTTCATTTATAAGAGACACATAATAGAAAACACATCTACTTTCTCCATAGCAGTTACAACGATATTTAAGGTAATACGATTTCTAAGCATTTTGATCATCTCTATTTATATGTATTATGATTCCGTATCCATTATGATGAACACTCATTCAATCTTTACAGATGGCTCTTCCCTGTACCCCAATCTCTCAGCTTTGTCCTACCCCTGTACCTGCCAAGATCAGAGTTCGAATTGGACGTCTTTGGGCATTTGAGAAAGCAGATAGACCTGGAGAGATAACTGGTTATGACATGATCTTGGTGGATGAACAGGTATGATTCTTTTTCAAATTGTCATATAAAATTATATCGTTGTATATTATTATTAACTTCACTCTTTCATCAGGGAACAAAGATCCAAGCTTCGATGGGTAAGGGACTACTCTGGAAACATCAAGATAAACTTCAGGAAGGAGCGTGTCGGCTTTTTATGAACTTCAAGCTGTTGCCAAACAATGGTCCCTTCAAAGGAACATCTCATCCGTACAGGATCAGCATTCAATATTCTTCCGTTATCAAAGAAGCTACTGAGATCCCAAATTTGTCCTATCGGTTCAGCTTTCATCCTTTCAATGAGATAATGTCCTCCTCCCATGATACTACAGTCTTCTTTGGTAAGATAATCATTTGTCTTTATCATATATTCTATATTTTCTGATATTTCCTTTATTGTTTTCATTGTTAGATGTCATTGGTGAGATTGTTGCCATGAGTGAACTAGAGGATGTTAAAGTTGGTGATCGGATCGAGAAAACGCTACGTCTGAAACTGCAAGATCATGGGTAAGTTTTTGAATCTTATATATTTCGATATACCACGATAACTGTTCCTGTTTTGATAACTCTATTAATTAACCTCATAGGGACAACACCATCGATTGTACACTATGGTCTAAATTCGCCCTAGAAGCTCACTCTTACCTCAAAGCTATTGAAGAAAGACCAGTTGTGCTCATTGGGAGTCTAATGAAGACTAGAAAATTCAATGGTAAGATGTCCATTTCTATTTGTTCTACATCTTAATATTTGTTACAAGTAATTGTATATGTTCAATTTCACTTATAAGAACTAACTTTTTAGCTTTTTTAACACGAAAAACGACAGTGCAGTCCAATCCTTTTGCTACTAAGCTATTTTTCAGCTCCGAGATTGATGAGATAAAGAAATTCAAAGAATGGTAATCATACACATTATCACATATAAATTCACATTTACATGATTTGTTAAAGACTAACTAACAATTCTTTACTTTCTTCTACAGCTTGGGTAGCAGCGACGCAATTGTTCCTCTCTCCCAAACGAGTGGATCATTCTTTTCAGGCGAGTCTGCACTTGAATCATTTCCAAGTGGCAACTACCAAACCATCTCCCAGATACTAGCAGAGACCGAGGTATAGTATATTTGTTTTAACTTACAATACAATCTGATATGTTTAATGATGATTCAAGTTTCATAGATTGAATGTAAATTCATGCTTATTATTTGATCTGTTTTGTAGGACAAGATTTGCGTCACCATTGCCACCATTGAATCTTTTAGCTGTAAAGAAGCATGGTGGTACATTGGATGTAATGGGTGTTTCAAAATAGCCACACCATACTTCAATGCAGAAACTGAGGTGATTGAGCATGACAAGTATTCATGTGGACCCTGTAATAAGGAGATTACAAACACCAGTTTCAGGTCATTCCTTTAATACTTTGTTGGTTCTTCATGTTTCTCATATAATATTAGGTCATCTCTAATTTTTATTCTGTTATGTCAGGTACATGCTTAAGATGAGAGCTGCTGATGAAACAGATGCTGCAGCTTTTGTTTTGTTTGACAGAGTAGCTGCTCTACTTATTCAAAAATCCGCCTATGCCCTCCGTCAGGAACAAATCGAGGTGATTCTGATCTTTTTCGTTCTTGGTTATATTTCTAGACAAGTTTATGAATTCAATTTAATGTATTAATCAAGTCTTCAACTTTTTTTGGCCACATTATCTATTTTTCATAGTTTAATCGCGAAGGGGAATATCCACAAGAACTGCTTGATCTTGTGGGGATGACTGCTGTTCTTAAAATCAAGATTAAAAGCTCTGACCAGGGATTCAGCAATACGAGCTATCAAGTTCTTAAAATCAGTGTTGACCAGTCTGAAATACAGAGGTTCAGACAAGAAATGACTAAGGTATGTATTTCCTTATTATGAGTTAGTTCAAAGCAATGGTTCTAGCTGTATGTGGTCTCACTTGGTAAATGTCGTAGGATGGCTCTCCTTACATTTCTACAGCTGCTAACTCACTGTCATCAGTCCCATCTACCTTGCAAGACGTTCAGGTTTCATGAACCGTACTATGTTTATTCCAAAAAAATTTTGAATATAATACAGGGAGATGTTATTGAGATGGTTTATGTTAAATTGTTCACAGATTGAAAACACAGCTTCCGAAACAGGTGAGCATGAAGTATTGGCTGAACCTTTTACACTTGTTCAGAAGAGACCATTAGCTGTTGTTGTGGTTGATCCGGCTGCAGAGGCCTCATCAAACAAACGTGGTACACCCCAATCCGTCAACAAGCCTAGAGGATGCCCTAAGGTGTTTGTGAAGAAGGAGAAGAAACACTGAAGAAACGTTTAGTAATATGAGCTTAGATCACGTACTTGATTGTGTTTTCACTGTGTTTTATGTTTTGAACCTTAGGTTCTTTAGGATTTCCTATATTTTGTTTGTTTTCTGTGTGTTTTAGGTGCTGAACCTTTGCTGCTTTAGGATTTCCTTTAATTTGTTTTAAGACAACTAATTTCAGTAACTTTATTATCTTCTAAGTAAACCTTGCATTGTTAACTATATAGTACGTTTCATATTAATATAGTAACACTTATTTTATTTTTAAAAAACTACGAACAAACCCAAAAGTGAACAATAGATAATAAAACTTGGACTAAAACAACCGCCATTTCTGGTGATTTGATCAAACTTTGGATGTATTAATTTCTTATTAATCTGATCAATAGTAGTCTTTACAAAGTCTGTATATCAGTTATTTAGCTCTAAAGAAGCATGGTGGTACATTGCAGCTATGTGCATCTTCCACTATTTCTCTCTCACTCATGAACTATCTCTTTTATCTTCTAATATTTATCAGCTCAAACAAAGAATTGAAGTAAAAAAATGGTAAGATTTAATAGTTACTGAATCGGAGTTGGTTCTTAACACTTACTTTACTCAATTGTACAATATAGGCTATTTGTTTCTCACAGTTTTCAACTTATGGAGAGAAATAAAACATAGCGATAGAAATCTAAATTTAAGATTAGTTTCTAAAATCTATAACTAATGTAAGTGTAAAAAGGAAAAAAGAGAACAAAATATTTCTTAAATGGGCCATTTTGAATACATCAAATTATTTAGAACTCTTCCTAGAGAAGTGTAGTGGTCCGAGCTTTTAACCAAGTAGCTTTTTATCGTCTTGGTGGATTTTTGATATTGGGCCATTTTTGATTCTGGAGATAACAGTAAAACTGATTAGTTTAGTACAGCCCACTAAGAATTACATAATAACCTATAGAGAAACCCACTTCCCACATCCGATTGAAATAAATTAGATTAGATAAACCTGTTTCCTTCTAACAGAAGGATGGTGAGCTCAGAATTAACGAAGCAATTGATCGGCCATGAATCGACAATCAGAGAACACGATTGGGTACGATCCGTGCTCGGAGACATCGAAGCAGGTTTAGTGAAGCAGAGGAAGAAGATTCTGACTAAAGCTAGATTCGAACCAGAATTGCATCCTTTCTTTCATTGTCGAGAATTTATTCCCTGTTTTTTTTATTTTTGTTAACCATAAATTAAATTTATGAAATATTTATGATACCAACGTTACTGGTATATCAGTTACTTATTTCTTTATCTACACGTATTGTTAATTCAGATTTTAAAAAAAAAAACAAATAGCAGTTACCAACCTTCTCAACCCTCTCTTAAACAGTTCTAATCAGATGAGCCGAGAGTTTCAGTGAACTAAGAACGAATTCAATCTTATACACTTACTTTGATGTGTTCTAAGACTATCGTATATTCGTCAATGCGTGTTCTTCTTTTCATCTCCCCATTTCGTTGTTGTTAGTTTAACTGAGGTAAGTCCCAACTTCTCGGATTCAACTAATTTGTAAGAGTCACTGTTCTATCTCGGATGCAACTGCAACGACATACCAATTTTCAATCACCACACTACACTTGAAATTCAGAAACAAACATCCCTTCTCACCTATCGGGTCATGTGTAGTTGCGAAAACTCCTATCTCGCCTATCGGGTCATTTGTTATTGATAAACCATTTAAAACTGATGAACTTTGTGTTCTATTCTCTGCAGCTTCCACAGACACAGTAATAGTCTGATCCGAACAGTGGGAATATTACCCGAGTAGTGGTTAGTGGTATTTGTAATCATCAGTTTTTTCTGTACGACATGATTGTATTCTTCAATGTGTTTTGATGGTCATGTGTATTTGAACCACGAACATGTCAGTATTTGTAAAACCATCGGTTCCCCTGCTTTGAATAGACCACGGTATACAGTCATTGAACAAGGTAAGTAACTCCTTTTTATGTTCTAATGAAAGAGTGATTGGCTTCGAAATAACATTGATATTACACAGACAAGAAGAATTTAACATTATATTTGTCTCTACTTTCTATTCAGATTTTATGAACTAACAATGCAATCTGTATTGTTTTTTTGCTCCAACTCTAATACTTCCGTATTTTGGTTCAAAAAAAAACAGATTCATGGATGGGTCAACGGCAAATGAACCAAGGGACAACATGTCAGAATTAAGATCAAGTAAAAGACATAAATCAAGCGGTGAGAGCTTTTACACAAAGCTTTATTTTCTAACTAAGATTGTCTTTTTAAAAATCAATGCTAAAAAATAAACAACTATGGGTACTAACTACAGAGAATAGAGATGCAAAGGATATCACTAATGACAACACCAATCTAAATTCTACAACACCAGTCTCTGCAAGTAGGCTATCGAGTCAACCACTCGAAGATGTTACAAACGGTAAGGCATTGTACACTGTATAATTCATTCACACAATTTCTAAGTTAAAGAATCAATACCGGAAAAAAAACTGTTTAGAGCACATATCACCACGACTCCACCGGATGCATATGTTTAAAGAAAAGAAGAGACAGAAAGCTACTGGATCAAGTAAGTAGTTCTATCCTTGACACTTGATTTATATTTGACTTATATGTATTCCGGTGTGACTAACTAGAGCGTATTGTTCTTTGTAACACACAAAGCTACCTTCCCGAGCAGCAATCCGAGTGAAACATTGGGTATTCTGCCAGAAATAAGAGCAACTAAAAGATATAAATCAATAGGTGAGATTCTAAATTACATCCAACATTTTTCATAATTTTTATTGTGTTTGTCATCATCAATGTGCAATAAAAAAAAAGTTTTATTTTTAGGAAATGATGAAGACACCACGGCAAATATTATTACTAACGTAAACGCCAATGTAAACTCTACAACACCGGTGTCGACAAGTAGGCTATCGAGACACCCACTGGTCGATGTCACAAATGGTTAGCCATGCACCACTGTATAAGTATTTATCATTGTTTCTAACTATAAGTTTCTAAACGAATAAAATAATGTGTAGAGACCTTATCACCAAGGCTCCATCGAATGCATTTATTTAAAGAAAAGAAGAAACAGAAAGTTCCCGGTTCATGTAATTATTTCTTTCCTTGGCTTTTGATTTATATAGGACTTATGTCTATTATTATATGACTAACCTGATGATGTCGTTTTTTGTAACATTTCAAAGCTACCTTGCCGAGTAGCAATCCAAGTCAAACATCAACGTTGAGCGAGCATCTGAACCTTGGTAGCAGTCGGGGACAAAGATCCACATCCAACACTGACCCGAACTTTCGTATCAGCTCAATGCCTACATCTGCAGTAACTCAAAATTTTAACGTTGGAAGCAGTTCAACTCAAATATCTACATTCACGAACTATTCAACCATCCGGATGTCTAAGATTCCAGAAAATACCAACAACGTATATAAAAAAAGCGTCTAAGCGTCAAAGAAAAGCAGGTAGGTAAAAAAAAACTGATTACTTCGATTAAATCATATTTTATCTTTCTAAAACAATGTTACTTATGCCAGGTTGTGCATCACCGGCCATTTCTACCGATCCACATTCATGTATCGTAGGTATAAATTGTTACAATCCAGTACTCAACATATTTATTCACAATAAGTTTATCGGTTTTCTAAATATTCTACAGAATATGATGATTTGGGAGATGCAATATACAATTGTGACAAGTGTGGCGCTTTAATGTGGTACGCGGAGAGAATAGAGAAAAAGAAAACGTATGGAACTCCAAAGTTTTCTTTGTGTTGTATGCAAGGAAAGATCAAACTAGAACCGTTACAACCTCTTCCTAAAGTACTAGAAGATCTGCTATTCAAAGGTGATAAAGATAGCAAAATATTCATTGAATTTTTGAGACCGGCCAACTCGATGTTCGCATTTTCTTCTATGGGAGGTGAAATTGTCAATTCAGTGAATAACGGTCGTGGTCCTCCAGTTTTCATACTTCATGGTTCGAACTATCACTTCATAGGCAGTTTACTCCCTATGGATGGATCTCCACCAAAGTGTATGCAACTCTATATATATGATACAGAGAATGAAAATGAAAACCGAATTTCGGCATTCAGGTATATTCTGCCTTCTCATTTTATACATATATACAACATTTTAGATGAGTTCTATCTCTTTAATTTGTTTTATACAATAGTACTTTGTTTAGCTTATAATTTCACATTTTTCTGTTCTAGCAGTGCCAAGAAGAAAAATTCAACCCCTGCATCGAAGAATTTACCCACTCACATCATTGAAGCGATAAAAGGGATGTTGAACGAGTGTAATCCTTACTCAAAAATTCTTAGGACAGCAAAGGATCGGTTACAAGAGTCGGGCACAACATCAGGTGTTAAGTTAAGGTTGATTGCAAGTCGTTCCACCGATCCTAATACCTACAATCTCCCTGCTACATTAGAGGTCGCAGCACTGTTAGTCGGAGATTTTGATAGCTGTTACGAGAGCAGAGACATTATTGTGGAGACAAAGACAAAGCAGCTGACAAAAATAAGCGAACTTCATCCCGCCTATCTACCTCTTCAATATCCTCTTTTGTTTCCGTATGGGGAATATGGTTATCATATCGATCTCGAGTTAAAGAGGACAACAACAACGTCAACAAACCCAAGAACAAGAGTTAGTATGAGGGAGTTTTTCGCTTACAGGATAATGGAACGTTCCAGTGAGCCAAGTCATCTGCTTTATTTCAGAAGGTTGTTTCAGCAGTTCCTGGTTGATGGATTGACCATGATCGAATCAGAAAGAATCTGTTTTATTAAGCTTAACCAGAAAGCTTTACGTGCTGATAAATACGACAATGTGTCAGCACATGCTGAGAAGGGAAAAGATTCTTCACAGATTGGAAGACGAGTTGTACTTCCTTCAAGTTTCACAGGCGGGGCTCGGTACATGCATGAAAAATATATGGATGCTATGGCAGTGTGTCGACATTTCGGATATCCAGATTTGTTCATCACGTTTACCTGCAATCCGAAATGGCCAGAGATTGCAAGACACTTGACACCATTACGACTAAACCCGGAAGATAGGCCTGAATTAGTTTCCAGAATCTTCAAAGCTAAACTGGATAAGCTTATAGCTGAGATAAGAACCGATAACATTTTCGGACCATCAACAGCAGGTAAAACGCTTTTAAAATTTAATAATTATTTAGCTAATCATCTACAACTACTAATTCTAAATCTATTTAAAACTTTTATACAGTGATATACACCGTTGAGTTTCAGAAAAGAGGACTTCCCCATGCCCATATCTTGGTTTTTTTGGAAAGAGGATCTAAATTTTCCGAAGTTGGAGCGATTGACAAGGTTGTATCTGCTGAGATACCAGATCCGCTAAAAAATGAAAAACTTCATGATTTAGTTCAAGAGTTCATGATCCATGGGCCGTGCGGGTTAGCGAATCCGAAAAGTCCCTGCATGGAAAAAGGGAGGTGCAAGAAAAAGTTTCCTAAGGATTTTTCTCCCGAAACACACATAAATAAAGAGGGATTCCCTGTTTATAGACGAAGAGATGACGGGGTATTCATAGAGAAAAATGGTACTTATATCGATAATCGATTCGTCATTCCATATAATTCATATCTGCTACAAAGGTACCAAGCTCATATCAACGTTGAATGGTGCAACCAAACAAGAGCTGTTAAGTACTTATTTAAATACATCAACAAAGGGAGTGACCGTGTCACTGCTAAATTCACCGTTAACTCCTCATCTAGACAAGCCCGGGGAACCGACAGGATCGTTGATGAAGTACAGCGATATGAAGATTGCAGGTAAAAAATCTAATATTTTTAAATATTTTTGCTTAAGTAAATACTTATTATGATTAATATCTATGTATAATTATTTATGTGTTGTCTTTATGTCTTTTACGATGAACAACTCATTATAATCAATAAATTGCTTCTCTACAGGTATATCTCACCATGCGAGGCAGCCTGGCGGATATTTGGAAGTGAAATTCACTATAGCAGCATTCCTGTTCAAAGACTAAGTTTTCATCTCGAGGGAGAGCATCACATCACTTATGAAGAAGATGACGATGTAGAAGAGGTTCTAGCTAAAGATGGAAATCAAACGTCGATGTTCTTGGAGTGGATGAAAATGTGCAAGGTAAATGCAACAGCAAGTGATCTATTATATATAGACTTCACATACCATTTTTCGTGGAACAAAGCCAAAAAAGTATGGATTGAGCGTAAAAACAATGGATTTAGATCTGTGGGTAGAATTCATCACCTCAATCCTTCATTTAGGAACCAATTCTACCTGAGAATGCTCTTAACTAAAGTGAGAGGACCTACATGTTATAAGGACATATGTACATATGAGGGTATCACGTATCCATCTTATCAAGAAGCGTGTGTTGCTCGAGGACTTCTTGAGGATGATAAAGACTACATTGAAACAATCATCGAAGCAAGTCAGTGGGGATCTGGTAATTATATTCGCAGATTGTTTGTTACCCTTCTCAACTCAGGAAGTTTGTCTACTCCTGAACATGTTTGGTTAGAAACATGGCATTTATTATCGGATGATGTTCTGCATATGCAAAGGAGAATACGCCAAGAACCAGGTAAAATATATATTTTTATATATATATAATTTTTTCGTATCTAATATTAGTTTCTTAGTTAGTTTTCTCATCTACTAATCTTTTATACAAAATTTCAGAGTTTCAGATGTCTGATGAGCAAATCAAAAATCAGACACTCCTCGAAATAGAGAGTCTTTTACAGTCCATTGGTAGCACGTTGCGTAATTTTCCAACTATGCCGTTTCCAGAGAACAATGACATTTCGCCGTCTATCAACAGATTGATAAGTGAGGAGTTACGTTACGACAGAAAAGAATGTGCTCAAATACATCAAGAAAACCTACCTAAGCTTACTGATGAACAGAGGAAGATATATGATCGAATAATGGTCGCAGCAGAATCAGATTCAGGTGGTGTTTTCTTCGTCTACGGGTTTGGTGGGACAGGCAAAACTTTCCTGTGGCAAACTATGTCTACCGGTATTAGATCAAAAGGAGATATCGTCATCAATGTGGCATCCAGTGGTATGGCAGCATTGCTCTTACAGGGAGGAAGAACTGCGCATTCTCGATTTTCTATACCACTGCAGGTAAATGAAACCTCTACATGTTCCTTCACTCCTGACAGTGAGCTTGCCGGTTTGCTTCTCAAAGCCAAGTTGATTATATGGGATGAGGCTCCAATGCTGCACCGACATTGCTATGAGTCTTTTGACCGGAGCTTGAAAGATATCACTAACGATGATAGACCTTTTGGTGGTAAAACTATTGTTTTCGGTGGTGATTTTCGCCAAATACTTCCCGTGATTCCAAAGGGAAGTAGAGCTCAGATTGTACAAGCTTCTCTACCATCATCTGCTTTATGGCATTCCTGCGAGGTACTCACTTTAACGAAGAATATGCGGTTAACGGTTGAATCTGATCCGTCAGAATTGGAATCAATCAAGGAGTTTTCAGAGTGGATACTCAAACTTGGGGATGGTAAGCTATCAGAACCAAATGACGGTGAGGCACTGATAGAGTTTCCAGAAGACATGTTGCTGACACACTCAGCTAATCCTATCACATGTATTGCTGATAGCACATATCCTTCCTTGATTGAAAATATGGAAGATGGGTCTTTTTTCAAGGAACGTGCAATACTATGTCCCACGAATGATGTTGTTGATAAAGTGAACAATCATATCATGGACCTTCTTCCCGGCGATACAAAGGAATATTTCAGCTCAGATAAAATATGTGTTTCAGATAGTAGCACGGCAAGGGACGCAGATATTTCGACAGATTTTCTTAATGCACTAAAGTGTTCCGGATTGCCTAATCACAAGATATGTCTGAAGAAGGGCGTGCATGTTATGCTTCTAAGGAATCTTGATCAGAAATATGGATTGTGCAATGGAACAAGGTTGCAGATAATACATTTGGGAGAGCATGGAGTGGATGCAAAAGTGATCACAGGAGATAACGTTCAGAACAGGGTTTATCTTCCTAAAATGGTTCTTACTCCGTCAGATTCCACCTTACCATTTAATTTCCAACGTCGACAACTCCCTCTCATGCCTTGCTTTGGGATGACGATTAACAAAAGTCAAGGACAGAGTTTGTCCCATGTGGGAATCTACTTACCAAGACCGGTTTTTTCTCATGGCCAACTTTACGTAGCAGTTTCAAGGGTCAAAAGTAGAAATGGTTTGAAAATCCTTATCACCGATGAGTTTGGAAATAGATCGACATCAACCAGCAATGTGGTCTACAAAGAAATATTCCAGAAAATATGAAGGTATGTTATACTATATATGGATTTACATATTTTCTTTTTTCGTTTATATTACGACTTGGTTACTGATTTTTTTATTACTATGTAATATGTATGTTCTTAGGTTCTTTTGTTCTTGAAGTTGGAATATCATGACATTGGTATATTGGCGACCCATTCACAGTAAGTACTTCAATTCGCCAACTATTGCAAGATTTTATCCATTAAGTTATCTTATGCTACATCTGTTCTCACATAAATCTAAAGTACTAACCTCGAACCGATCTGATATACTTTGATCATCTAAACTCGATCTCCATTTATTTCAGGTGTGTGCACATTTTCTTCTTCTGCTGTCTCATTTACATGTTGACGGCCTCCATTCAACCCTATCGATCATCACATGTACATAATTCATGTCTCAATTTCTAACAAAACATTGTTGATATATTATTAACTTTATGTTTCCAGATTATGTTTTTTTAAGATCGTAATTTATTTCTAGCTAAAAATTTGAGTTGTTTTTCTTTCATATAGGCTTAGAAAAGATTTATTTTATTTCTCAACAGCTTAACATGACGTATATGATTCGCGTAACTCCTAGATCTTAGTCCAAAACTAAACGAGAAAGACTCTGGGATTGAAAACTACTATCAAATACCTTGATAGATGATCCATGCGCAACATATGGCCCCTGCGTTATATCTTTGAACTGCAGATCTTTGAAGGAGATTTGTTATATCTCATCTTAAGCTTTCAAACTACTTACCTTCTGAATATTCAAATGCCAAACTCTGTGATTGAAAACTACTATCAAATACCTTTGACGATATGTGATTCCATTTAGATCTGCTGGCAACGCTCAACCAAAACCTGGGATTTGAAGCTCAGCTAACAACTCTAAATCTCCAGCACTTCTGTAGATTTCAACTCAACGTCGTCGGTTAAAACTGCAAGGAAAAAATGGTATGATTCAGCTGTGGAAAAAAATAGAGTCAAATTATATATATTGTAGAAATATCTAACTTAGTCTTCACAAGAAAAGAATATATTGTTCAATAACCAAGCATAAAATCGATAGACTAACAATCATAGGAGCTGCATATACCGCAAGTTTATTTGACGGAACTTATTCTAAACTCATCACCACGCTGATAACATAAAACACGGATCAAAGACTAATAGAATAATTGAATCTTAACAGTTCTCTTACAAAATATTGGCATGAGCAAGAAAATGTAGGTACATCTTTTGAATATGAATTTAATCATCCTAACCTAAATAAACCCGTGACGAAGAATATCCTAACACACAGTTGCATTTATCACCCTGTACATTGTGTTCAGTATCACATTAGAAGGAGAATAAATTATTAGAACGATGACGAAGTGATTCGTATGATTCGTTACCAGTTTATGAAGGACTCTTGGATTGAAAACTACCATCAAATACCATGACGACTTTTGAGTCCATTTAGATCTTCTAGCCACGCTAAACCCAAACCCTGGTACTGAACCTCAACTAAAAACTCTTAATCTCTAGCAGTTCTATAGTATGCAACTCAACATCGTCGGTAAAACCTGCAAGAGAATAGGGTATTTGTCAGATTTTTTTTTGAAAAAATACAGTGAATCAATGGAGACTAACATTCATTCCACCTGCATATATCATCCTTTGAGTTTTCGGTACTTATGCTTAACTTATCACCACGATGATAACCTTAAACTTTGATAAAACAACTAATAGATCTGAATCATATCAGATCTATTCTAATAAAAGGCAGGAGCAAGACAAGGTATGTACTTCTCCTTGAGTATGATTTTACACAGCCTAACCTAAACAAACTCTAATACAAGATTATGAGAACACACACTTTTATTCTGTCACCCTGTACATTCTGTTCACTATCACTTTCGAAGCAGAATAAAGTATTAGAACGCTGAAACTATTGTTTTTCCCCCAAGCTCACGCTAATCCTCTGAACAAGGATCCTATTTTTTGCCATTTTTATTTTAAATATAATAAATAAATTCCTTAAATAATTTCTGTTATGATATTCTCCCGATTTCTCTGATTTCGAATTTTTTTTTTTTTTTTACCTTTTGTCACAAGTACTTAATTACAGTAACCTAAGTCTAGATAGTTTTCAAAGGAAAAAAAGATCCATTCGTTGATTGAATGCCTCAAATATAAAGGTTTATGTTTGAGTTCCACAAACCGTAAAACTAACCCCTAATAGGACTTAATTAATGAGTCCATATTAAACAAGTGCAATAAGTGTCAGCTTATAGAGATTGGATAATACAGAACTATATAATCGTAAGTATAAATTTTTTTTTTAAAGAACATATCAAAATAACAGATAATGAAAATAAATATTCAACTGTCAGGATCTATTTTTTTTTTATAAATTTTTTTTTAGGAAGTTAAACATAAATTTTAACTTTGTTTGAAGCTTTCAAATTTAGTATCCCTATTAATTGGGTAATATTTATACTTTCAAATATTAAAAAGTATAATACAACAATATTTGTTTACATTTTGTGAGTTTTTCCTATCTAAATATCGATATCTACGAGTGATATGCTTAATATTAAATCTAAAAATATAATTTAATTGTTTGCGTTCAAGGTTTTTATCTATACTAATTGTGGGAAATTTTAACCATCCATTATTAGAAACAAGAAAAACAAACATATTTGTTAATAAATTTTTTACTTTTTCTTATCTAAATAAATATTTTTACGGGTGAAATGCTAAATCTTTGCGTTCAATGTTCTAATCCATAATAATCTGGGAATATTTTTACTATACATTAATAAAATAATAATACGAACAATTATCTATTTGTTTTCACATCTTTTTTGATTCTTCGTATCTAAATATAGATTATTACGAATGATTATTCTAAATCCTCGATCTATATTTAGGTTTTCTTTGTTCCGTTCAAAGTTATTATACATAATAGATAGTTTATCATAATGATTGTTGACCGTCAAATGTGAAGCTATATTTATCAATAGATACTTTTAGAATTATTCATGAATGGGAATTAACATTCATTTGGTCGTACAATTAGGTTGACAAAAAGTAAAAAAAAAATTATTAGTGATTTACATACCCAAAATAGAATATTCTGAGCTAAGAATAACACTTTGAAAATAAACATTTGACTATTTCCTTTTGTTTTTCTACAAATCTAAATCTTCAAAGATATCCCCGATCATCCTTCATTATATATTAAATAGATTTTATCCCATTGAATAATTTGTCACACATAATTTTCTCTCTCGATCTTTTCCTCAAATTGTATTTCTTTTTTCCTATATGTTTCACTTGATTGCTCTATTGAAATTTTAATGATTATTTTTCTATCCGTCTTTACAGATGCCTCCAGACTCATTTCCAATATCCAGTAACACAACCGTCGCCTAAATTTTGGTAGTAAGAGAAGTATATAATCAACAATTCCAACATTTTTGTATTTGGTATATCCGAACCAAAATAAAAACATTTTTAAACATTATACCTTATAACAATATTTTTTTTTCGTCATGAATTGGAAGATTGTAATATTAACTCATTTACTGCCGATGATTTTTTCCATTCAAAATGTTCTTTACACATTGTTGCAAATAGTTCCCCAGCTCAAAACTTCACATATGTGTTCTTCTCATTTGTATCATTTGCATACTCTACCCTATATATATATCAAAATGTATTACTTTTCTTTTACTGTCGTGTCATTCCGAAATGTTTTTTACATTGTTGCAAGTAGTAATTATTTGTATTAAAATAATGTTACCTTATATTTAAGCTAAAACTTAACTATAAACACATTCTTAGTATAAACTATATAATGTTCCATACTAATGAATGCTTTGTCCTACATTTGAAGGTAAATTGAAAAAAATGATCAGAAATACAATGTCCGTGCAACGCACGGACCAGAATCTAGTTCATTATACTTACTATTTTTGATGAAAAAAAATCAAAAGCATTAGATATTTTGAGCAAGCATTGTTTTCCTTTTTTTGCGGGTTTTCAAATTGGAAAACCCGAGCCGGTGTAACCTGAGCAACCCGGCCTGACCCGACCCGAAAGCAGTATTCTGCCTTAAAAGATTGACAATCTGTTCTTGGTCTCCGGCACAAACATATTGTTTCTTTTCGGCCAGATTCCTCGATTTTCTCGGTGTTCTGTAATTTGGATAGATTTGAAATCTCTCTTTTTGGTTTATATTTTATTTTGCCTTTTTGTTTTTGTTTTGGTTTTCGTTTGATCTCAAATCCTCCTGCTCTACTATTACTATTTGAAATTAGATTCTTCACCGGCGGTATTCGGACGAAGGAGACACAAATTGAAGCGTCACTGGTACAAATTGTTGCTGCTTTATCTCTGTTTCCTAATTTAGGGCTTTTCTATGGTTTTTATTTGCTTAGGAACTTCAGTTTTTCTTGCCAAAATCCGATTCAAAGTGAGTTTGATTCAACTTGATGATGATTTTTGTAGGAGGTAAGGTTTATGGTAGAATGAATCAAGGAGGGAACACTCAGACCGTGGCTCCACTTGACCCTAATTCCATTGAGGTAATCATCTCTGACGTCCTCTCTTTTAACGCTTACGTTTTTCAAGTTACAAAATCAGTCCTTTATATACAAGTTATACTTTTGTGCATTGGCTCTCCGGTTAATATTTGTGTTCGTGTTGCTGCTTGAATTGGATTTGGTGATTTTAGCTTTGCTGTAATGGTATTTCCAGATTATTTGGTAGTCTTTATGCTTAATTGTTCCTCTTTTATTTGGGGATATGCGGGAAGATATCTCGATGTTGTAGCAGTTTGCGTTTGTTAGTTCTCCATTGTAATGATAGAGGCAATTTTTGCCTATTAGTATGTTTATGCAGCACAAAAATGTGACTTTTTTTTATCCTAGGCTTGGTATGAAAAGTCTCCGAGTATATCAGAGAATCATTATCTATTGTTCTTGTGGAGTCTATGGTTTTGACTAGTAACTTACCATTAACAAAACAGCTTAAAGATGGAAAGTATTTTTGGTAGAGCAAATTCTGTTAAGTGTTAGGTTTTGGACACTTAGCTGTTGATCACTTACTGCGTGAAATTTTGCGAGTACTATGTTTGATCTAAGATGAACTTTCTGTTTGTTGTTTGTCAATGATTCTTTTCACTCTTAGACTTTTTTTGTTTATTTGTTTTTGTGCTAACTGAAGGTTCCCAGTGCCATATGGTGGATAAGTATTCAGCTTTGCCACTAGTAACGCTTTTTGTTTTTGCAGAAACGATATGGTGTTGATGGAAGCCAAGTGCAGATACCTTCATATCAATACTCAACTGGGTCTGACGGTGCCTCTTGGACAGCACATAGGGTAGAAAATCAGGCTGTGCAGAATGGGAACTATTCAAATACAAACTATTACCATCCACAGCCTTCAGTGCCAGCCACAGGGAATGTGCAAGAAGTACCGAACACTGCAACCTTCACTAGCTCATCAACGTCTGGAACTGTGAATGTGGCTCAAGATTATAGCGGATATATGCCATACCAGACCTCTTCTGAACCACAAAACTACTCAAACACGGGATATTCCAATTACTACAGTGGCTACCAACAGCAACCTAGCCAGTCATATCCTCAGCCTGTAGGGGCGTATCAAAACACAGGTGCTCCTTATCAGCCTATTTCCTCATTTCAGAATCCAGGATCTTATGCTGGGACTGCAAGTTATTCAGGAACTTACTACAATCCTGCTGATTATCAGACTACTGGAGGTTACCAAAGTACAAATTATAACAACCAAACGGGTGGAGGTTACCCAACTACAAACTACAGCAATCAGACTCCTACATCAAACCAGGGAAACTATACATCAAACCCTTATCAAAATTATACTCCTGACGCATCTAACAATCATAGCTCCACTACTGCAACCACAACACATGTACATTATCAACAGAACTACCAACAGTGGCCAGATTATTACAATCAAACAGAAGTCCCATGTGCCCCGGGCACAGAAAAGTTGCCTGCCACTAGTGCATTTAGTCAGAGCTTTCCAGTTCCTGGTGTTACTAATGAAATGCCTGCTTCAAATGGTCAGCCAGCTCCATCTTATGCACAGCCTTGGAGGGAGGAAACCTACTCATCCCAGCCACCAGCTCAGCAGGTTCAGAATTACTTTCACGAGGGAGTATAGCAAATTTGTGTTCTTAAGCTTATTTGAGTTTCTAATGCGTTTCCCTGCTTTTGGCTTATTTGTGTTCTTAAGCTTGCCAAGCTTACCTGATAGAGTCAGTTATTAGAAAATTTTATGTGCAGATAGTTTAGACATGGTCACTGATTGCTTTCTTTCATGGGAGTCTTTTTATTAGAATATTAAGTAATCATTTTTTATTCTCTCAGCCTACTGCAGCGGTTAGTGCCTCTAATGATGCTTACTGGATGCATCCAACACCAAATCAGCAAGCTCCTTATCCTGTTCCTCCACAAAATCAATACCAGAGTCCTCTGGAGACGAAACCCTTATATGAGACCCCTTTTCAGGGTCATCAGAGAGCTACATATCCTCAAGAACTTAACTCCCATTCTTCCATTCATCAGGCACCGTTAGGCTATCGTCAGCCTACTCAGACTACACCGTCGGTGGATACTCAAAGGGTAAGCAAAGTACAGATTCCAACTAACCCTAGAATTGCTTCAAACTTGCCATCAGGTTATACCAAAATGGATAAAGATAGTTCAGCAGCCGGTGCAACCCAAACACCTGCGTATGTTAGCGTTTCAATGCCAAAGCCGAAAGGTCATACGACTGCTATGCCTGAGGTAAGGCTCCTTTTTTCAATTCTTAAACTTGATTGCCTAGCAGGTGAAGTAGATGTTAAATGTTGGCCACTGTAAATGGCTGTGTTGAGTAAATTCTCTCTTTTATAATTAACATTGGAAACAAATAATCATGTTGCTTGTAGCCTGGAACCTTCCCGAAATCTCTATGTGGATTTGTCGAGAGGGCTTTTGCACGCTGCAAAGATGATAAAGAAAAGGCGTCTTGCCAAATTGCCCTGAGGAAGGTAAATGTTAGTTGGAATTGTGGACGCACGCATATTACACTATTTTAGCATGATTTCTAGTCACTTACTTGCTCATCTTTAAGTTAATGCCATATTTGAATGAACTTCTTTGACTTGATCTTCCGAGAAGATGTGTAGTATGGTTAAGATGTTTCCATGAACAAGAAGAATCAATTTGCAGTTATTAGAATACCATTTTAATTTTTGGGTTGCTTTGCATACTGATACTTTTTGTATTTCTAGATCATCACCGAAGCTACGGATGATCATACTCTTTATACTCGGGATTGGGATACTGAGCCTCTCTCAACTGTCCTTAACACAGATGTGACTAACACTGAGTATAGCCCTACTTTCCTTAACACAGATCCATAACTTTCGTTTTCTTTATTATATGTTTGGAACATTTACTTCATATGATTTGGTACTAAGTTTTATGCTGCGCGGCAGGTCGAGCTCCACTACTATATCTTCGTTACAAAATAAGAGCCCAACAAGACGACCCAAAAGTAGATGGGAGCCATTAGTGGAATCAAAACCATTTGTCAAGTCAGCTTCAACTTTCAGCAGTGGTGTTAAGTTTGGAGGTTGGAATCACCAGAATGAAAATAACAAAAAGGTAAACATTCTTTCCTTGTTATTTGTGAAGGGATGCTGCTGCTATTGATAGTGAATAAACTTTTATTTATGCCTGGTCAAAGGAAATGAAAAGAAAGCATTTAGCTGTTGGTTGAATGTGTATTTAGCTGTTAGACATTCTTTGACTGGTTCTGATAAAAAAAAATTGCAGAGGTCTGAGAGTTTTCTAAAAGTGGATGCTGTCACTGACTCCAAGCCCTCTTACTCTCCGCAAAATTCTGCAAAAAAGAGTTTCCAGAGGCCTGTCAAGCGACAGCGTTTTTCTGGTGGTGCAGCTACTTCCATTGATGATGAGGCATCTAGTGATAGTGACAAGGATTTGACACCTTACTATTCCAGCGCAATGTCACTTGCTAGTTCTGCCGAGGAAAAGAAGCGGCGTGATAGTCGTTCCAAGCGTTTTGAGAAAGTTCAAGGGCACAACCGAGGGAATGATACTCCTAAACCTAAGAATTCAAATGTTGGAAATTTGCATTCTAGAAGGGGCACCGCATTGAGACTTGGCGAAGATTTTGATGAAAGTGGCAGCAGAGCTGTGGAAGACATTGACTGGGATGCACTAACTGTTAAAGGAACTTGCCAGGAAATTGAGAAACGTTATCTCCGTCTTACTTCTGCACCGGATCCTTCCACCGTAAATATCACTATCTTATACTTAGTAATCTGTTCGACACCATGACTGATATTTTTAATTGACTTATATGTAACCACACTACTTTGTAGGTAAGACCAGAGGATGTGCTGGAAAAAGCTTTGTTAATGGTTCAGGATTCTCAAAGGAATTATCTTTATAAATGTGATCAGCTAAAATCTATTCGCCAAGACCTCACAGTACAGCGGATATACAATCATCTAACAGCGAAGGTATGTTATTGAGTTCTAAATGATGCTGAGCGTTCTGTCACCCAATGAGCATGTTTATGATGATTACACGTTCAATGTCTACTTCAGGTCTATGAAACACATGCTAGATTGGCATTGGAAGCTGGGGATTTAACTGAGTATAATCAGGTTAGTACGCTAGCATAGATGCTCCATATTGCAGAATAGTAATCATTCAGATTGTCTAGATCTGATTCGGTATTGTAAACAATCTTGTCTTTTTGCCTAATCTAAAGAGTACTAACCACTGCTAGAATCAAGTCTTGTAGAATACATCTATTTTATATTCCTGAGGAGACTTAATATTAATCTCAGGGTATTTGTAGTTTTGCTGAAATGGTTTGTTGTTGTTACAGTGCCTGTCCCAGTTGAAAATCCTTTATGCCGATGGTATAGAAGGATGCACTCTGGAATTTGCTGCCTACAGTCTGCTCTATATTACCTTACACTCTAACAACAACCGAGAACTGCTATCATCTATGTCCAGGTTAGTGTTTTTAAATTTCCATCTCTGGGCTAAGTTTAAGCATAGAGACTTCACGAAAAACTTTGATAAATTGAGGTTTCGTGGGAAGATCAGAATAATGTTGGACACTTTACGTGAGTGACCAACTGGGAATAGTACTGGAGTTATGAATGTTCACTCCAACTGTCTGATAGTTTTGTTTTTTTTACATCTCTACCTACCGTGAGGAGGTTACTCCTTTTAATTGGGTTTGTATGCATGAGATTGAGTAATTTTGTGGTCTGAATTTGTTCTGTAGATTATCCAAAGAAGCTAAGAAGGATGAAGCAGTTAGACATGCTCTCTCAGTTCGTGCAGCTGTTACATCAGGAAATTATGTTATGTTCTTCAGACTCTACAAGACTGCACCAAACATGAACAGTTGCCTCATGGGTGCGGGCCATATCACCTATGAAACTCTTTTCATATGTTTGAACAATTGAATTACATATGTAAAGAAAAGAAGAAAAAAAAAGGATAGAATGAAATGTTTTCATTTTTTTTTAATACAGATCTCTATGTGGAGAAGATGCGTTATAAGGCAGTGACTTTTATGTCTCGGAGTTGTCGTCCTACAATCCCGGTTCCATACTTAGCCCAGGTGTTGGGCTTTGCTGGTACTTCAAGCGAAGGTAGTGGTGAAAAGGAGATAGATGGTATGGAGGAATGTTCTGAATGGCTAAAAGCCCATGGTGCTAGCCTCATAGCTGAGAGTAACGGAGATATGCTTCTTGATACCAAGGTAAGTCTTCCTTTGGATTTTCCATAAGGTTTTAGTGAGACATGATGGGGTTGACTTTGATTCAAAGCCATATAAATGTTGAGTTCCTTATCCTCAAGATATGGATGAGGGCTGAACTTGTGTTATTTCTCGTGCAGGCGTCATCAACGAGTCTCTTCATGCCAGAACCTGAAGATGCAGTTGCTCATGGAGATCGATATCTAGATGTCAATGATTTTTTTAATCGTACATGATGCAAAAAATTAGTGTTTGTTGTGTAGTCTGATGGGAAAAGAAAGGAACCAATAATGCCAAAATGAAGTTCATCACATCTTTTGATCTTAAGGATACCAACAAAGATAATCGAAGCCTCTCTCACATGGTCATCTTTTACCACACTTATAATCTCAGGTATGAAATTTTAGGTTTATAATACATGATAGATGTAGTAAAACCAAATGTGTTTGTAATTCGTTTTTGTGAATATGGAAACCTTATTCTTTCTAAAGACTTTGAAAGGGAATCCAGAAAACAATAATACTCTTTTATATATATATGAAATAGCATTTTACATTTAAACGATTCAAGGAATTCAAACAGAAAATACAAGTTTGTTTTGATTGGGTTTCTTTATCACCTCCTTTTGTTCTTGCTTCCAAGCAACAAACAGAAGTAAAACAAAACCCTAAAAAAGAAACCAAAAGCTACCGTGATAAGCAAGCAATACCATTTACTCAGCTGAGTCACACCTTGCTGCGTTAGAATATCCGCACCGGTGGTCAAACACGTCGAGCTAGATATCGTCGTCCCGAGCGACTTACTCACTGTATCGAGCAATCTCAGCTTCATCACTTCCGGCAACTCCCCTAACGGAGTGTTGTCGAAAATCTGAACTCCTCTCACGAAACACTTGGTCGCGTCAGAGAATTCATTCTGCAAAACCGCTTCGTAAGGATATTTCACCAAGTTCATGTAATGAAACCAAATCCAGTAATCAGGGATTCGGTTTCTGTTGATGAAGAATCCACTGAAGAGCAAGAAGAAGTAAGCTAAAATGGCGACGACGATTGTGTAACCCAACATCACATGTGGAACCACTCCTGATAGAAACCTGACGAAGGAGCTTCCTGATACAATTATATTGGACTGATTTATGTGTGCACTAAACCATTTTATTTTTAAGGCAGAGAAAATAATAAGAAAGAAACGGAAGTCTATTTCAGGGTTTCAGATTTAGGGAACGATGGAATCTTTCTATTCTTTCTGGAACACCGAGATTTGCTACGTCGATTAGGGAAAGGGGTTTGCCAGGAATCAGGGCCGGCCAACAATATAAGCGAGTATTTTTCAAAAACAAAAATCATTAATATATATAACACAATTTACGAATTTTAAAATATATTTTCATAATATAAAATTTTCACCATTATATATTTTTATAGATTAATAATAGATTTCAAGCCACATTTTACTATATTTTCCTTTAAACATTTTACTTTATTTTATATTTTCCTTAATTTTCCTCTATATTTCATGTATCTTAAATGTATTATTCTATCTTTATCTAAAAATAAATACTCTCTTAAAAATTCTATTTTTATTTTAGTATTAGAAAAGTTGGAAAATATTTTAAGGTAAAAATAATGGAGGGTTAGAGATATCTTTATAGATATTTAATATATCGAAAGTGCTTGATTTTTTAAAATGAATGATTATTATCATAACACATAAATTGATTATCGTATATTGTTAATCATTTCAATATCAGTTGTCCTACTTAGAAAAGTTTTTTGAAGTTGAGACTTATAAATGATTTTTTGTGGTCTACTATGTCACATGAATAATTGAACGAGATTGTTTTGTTAACATGTGAGACATATATGAGTGAAAAACCCAACTAAGACTTGAGTTTAATAAACAGTTTTACAGGTAAAAATGTTGAGCGAGCCAAATTTTAACAATATAAATATTTTCTGCTTTTTTTTAATTTCTTACAAAAATCTTTACATTTTTTATTGTTTTTTGAAGTTTTAATCTTATTTTACTATTATTGGTGATTTTTGATAAAATTTATAAAGTGACTTATTTTCTAGAATCATATAAGTGCATTCGAAAACGTTAGATCGGCTCTGCCATGAATCTTTCTAGAAAATTTTTGGTTTGATTAGGGAATTGTGTAGCAAATTTTGCCAATCTTGCATGGTTTTCATAATTAAGTATTTGTGCTATGGGGGTCAAATTAGGGTTTGTTTGGGCTATTTTGTATGGGCTTTGACTCTTCTCCTTTTCTTTTTCACAGGAATGTGTAACAATTCTTATGACTATTAAACCAGTCGTCGGAATGTATCAATCCATTTACCAATATTTAAAGAGTTGTGCGCTTCTTGGTTGCAATCTTCCGGATACAAAATTTGGTCTTGGACGAGGCTACTACTGTGCCAATCACAAAGAATTTTCAGAGGTGCAAGAGGTCACATCTTTCCACTATGTTGGTGGATTTTTGTCTGTACAAGACAAATAGAAGCTTTGCACAATATCTGCAGCAGAATCAGAAGTTTACAAGTTGGCGTGCCAATTCTCCAGGACATGAGTGTTTTTCATCTGATGCCTTGGGAATAACCTACAATTTCCCACACGGATGTGGGAGTTTCTAGTTGTAAGGCACATATAAGTCTGTTTTAGGGTTTCAGATTTAGGGTACGATGAAATCTTTCTATTCTTTTCTTGAACATTGAGATTTGCTCCATCAATTAGGGAAATAGTTTTGCCATGAATCAGAGCTGGCCCACAACATAAGCGTGATAAACCACCGATTAGGACATCCAATTTAATGGTCATTTAAAAAAAAAAAACACTAATATATATATATATATATATATATATATATATATATATTCACACAAAAGACATTTTTAAATATATTTTCCTAATATAAAATTTTCACCATACTATATTTTTGTAGCTTAATAATAGATATTTTATGCCGCATTTTACTATATTTTCCTTTTAAAATATTACTTTATTTTATATTTTCCTTAATTTTTACCAAACCTAAATTGATTAAGTCATTCAAACTGATTCAAAGCAAAACAAGAGGGACTCCAACTAAAGCAGGTTCTATTTAACTTTATCCGATTTAGTTAATAGAAATCTGATGTTTGCAAGCTCTTCTTTACCATTATAAGAGCACCTCCATTGGTGGAAAAATGGGGTTCTTAACGCGGTTTTCCATGCAATAGTTAAGAACCTCACCCCCAATAGTTTCTTAATTTAGAGACCTTAAGAATTCGTCTCGTCACTGTTCACGTGACGTGGCGAGACGGGATTGGTCCTTTTTTTTCAACTGTTCAAAAAAAAAATTAATAAATTTTTTTTAAGAGACCCATGTAACGCTCTTATTATTCCATTTATTTTGAGTGGATGTTAAAATTCTGTATATATCAAAATCATAGTACAAAATAGATTTAAGATTCTAAAAAATAAAATATTTAAAGACTGACTCAGGTTTTGTAAGAAATGAGTTTAAAATTCAAAAAATTTACATTATTAAAAAAAGATATGAAAACAACTTTTGAATGACCTTATGAAAGGAGTACACTATTACTATGGTGCAAGGTTATGACTTATGAGGACCATATGTCCACATACCTAATTAGAAGAATCTTAAATATGCCTTTTTGTAAAAATAGTAAACGTAATTGCGGTTTAGGTAGTTGACAACAAAAATTGTGTTAGGTAAAAGCAAAATTTTAAAAGTGAAAATGACAAACTTTCTACTATCTTAGTCGTCATATCTTGAAATTGATGATTGATTAGGTAGTTCAAAAAACGAAAAATATATCCAAACAAAGTCATGCAAAGTTGATGCCCACTAGTGAATGGATTGTGTGTGTGAATTAATATTAGTATATGTACAAGGATCTATGCATGTAGACTGATGTTCTATATTGGTCTATTTAAAAGTCGGTCCAATCAAAATCAAATTTAATCTATAAGAGCATGAGTTTTTTAGGCACTGAATTTTAAGAAAAATATAATAAACAATTGAAGAAAGGGAGAGAGAGAAGGATCGCTCCTTAAATAAGAAACACTTCTTAACTGTAGCGCCTATGGCCAGGGGCGGACGCATGTGGCTCGGTACGGGTGCACGTGCCCCCGTCTAAAACTATATATTTTTGTTTTAGCTTTATACATATTCTAGTTCTAGTTTTCGTTTTCTGTATATGACGTATAACGGTTTTATTGGTGGATCTTTAGGTACTTGATATAATGTTAGTACGAAATGTTATGTTATAGACGATGTTTCTGTGTTACTAATTTGTTTCTCGTAACAAAATCAAGAGAGCACAATAGGTTTTCAATTGGTACGTCAGCAGGGGCGGACGTAGGTAAACGGTTACGGGTGCACAGGCTCCGTCTAAAGATAAATATTTTTCTTTGTGCCCTTGGTATAATTGCTTAATTAGCCTATTGGCACTGAGTGCCCCCGACATATCTTTGGACACGGTTCGATGCCCCCCTTGCACTGCCACAATTATGTAAGTTTTTAACTGTTTTTATTATTTTTTTTTTTCTTTTTTCTCTCTTACGTACCAGATGGTCAAAGGAGATGGTTTTCATTTTTTTTTGGTCAACCAGTTTCATTTAGAAAGCCCAAAAGGGCAAAGATTACAGCAGGCCCGATTACAAAGAAGTCCAACAGAGAAGATGAGCCATAGGCCCAACAGGCCCAATTGCTACCTAAGCGGATAAGCAGGAAGAGCACACGTGTCGAGCGTAAAGAGAACGACGCCATGCAACGGCCGAGTGAGCTGTACCGTCGGAGAAACCACCGGAAATTGCCGCGCCGCATGAACTTTGTCCCTGGTACGAGCCAAGCCGCCGATCGGACCTTTCCATCAAAGCACCACCAACCACGAACTGCCACAAAAGAAAACATCTTCATCTTCTCACCGATTGCAACCACCGCTAGGAGGCTCCACCGCCGGCCAAACCAAAGATTCAGCCATTGAAGCGTCCATAACCTGTCGGACAATAGCGACGAAGATATTAATCCTAGAAAATGGAAGAATCGAGAGAGAGGAGGAAGAAGAAGGGTTGCGTTGACGGGAGGGAGGTCAGGGAAAGGGGATCTGAAAATTCCGACAGAAATCGGAATAAAAGTTCAGAGGGGAGCTACACCGAAAAAACCGGGGACCTTATTCAAGCCAAAGCTAAGACCGATCGAAACAACGAACGGTAATAGCAAACAAAAGGGAAGAAACCGGCAAGAAAGCCGGTGAACAAACAAAACGAAGACCGACGAAATCGACTCATCGCTTCTGAAAAATAGAAATCGGAGAAGAAGCGATGAGGAATCTCTAGCTTGAGAGAAACTTCTCTCACATAAGCTAAAGAGAGAGACGGTCTCTGACTTCCGACCGGAGATGGTTTTCATTTGGTCTGTTAGAACTGTGTACGTTTAATTAATTTGTCATAAATTTCATAAATAATTTGTTTTCCCTTTCTTTTCTTTTCTATTTTTTTTTTAAAACAATGTAAGTATTTCTTTCTCAACAAATAAGAAGTGATTGATAAAAACAAATTTAATGTAGTACCTTAAAATAAATATTTTGTTGTCATTTTGCTATTATATACAGTTATATAAATGTGTACATATATTTTTAGTATCAGTTATATATTTTAAATATATAAATATGTATATATATATATATATTATTTCGCTATAATATTTTGCCCCCAGTTAAATTTTGTTCTGGATCCGCCCCTGTACGTCAGTTTTGTATTTATGTAATTAAAGTTCGTTTTCACTTTTAAGAGAAAATTATAGTAACATGAGAACTCGATCTTATAGTTTAACCCCAACTTATTCAACTATATAAAATGAAAACGGGTTGCATAGTAAGGTATATTGAGATGGATCGTTAGGATGAGTTCATATTTATTGCGGTGCATGTGATGAAAGTCAAATATGTCACCATGTTACGTCAAGATATTCTAAGGAAATGTCTTATGAAATTAATGCTCAAATGTTCATGCATGCACGGCGGAATTTTGAGAAGATCATATGAATTGAAATTGAATGCGTGAGCGTGACTCTTCGTTAGCAGTGCCATCTCTTTCTCTTCTCACCCATATGATCGTCCCTTCTATGAAATAACATAAATTGTCCTTACTTTAGAACAATATATATAATATTTTCTTTGGTTCAGAATATTTGCGAAATGGCAATAGATATATGATAGATCTATATATCATGACTGTTAAGTGTTCTACTATGTTATTGTATTGTAGAAAGAAGCATTCAAGTTTTAATGTTCAAAATATAAATTATATTTTTTCATATATAGATCTATAGTCATAATTGGGACATCAACACCTCAAAATGTGCACTGTATAAGCAGTCAACTTCCAAAAACAAGTTCCACGGCGAATTTAGCAACCCGATTTGGATTCTGAAACATGGTCCAAGTAAAACTCGGACAAACGAGTAAAGGTTACCAATAAATCTCCTTTCAAACTAATTTACATGTAATCTCTCGTGTTAAGTTTCATCTTGGATTTTTAAGAATTTTGGATCCAATAGAAACTCTTTAGCTAGGCATAGCTACTTGTAACAAACGTTCCTTTTTGGTAATACAAATACACATTTTATTCAAAAGTATAATTATAGTCATTGACAGTGGCGGAGGCAAAATATTTTTTTACCGAGACACTGAAGGTGTGTAAAGCTTGAATCTTTGTAGCATTCTTGCCATGTTGTGTGACGCAACTAAGATTTCACATATTTTGCTTTTGGTGTGTTGGCTCTGTTATTCCTGGCCGAGTATCAAGGACATTTGATCAACCGTGGATGATATTCAAGCAATTTTCAAGATAGTGCGACCTATGACAGGAAAAACCAATGGAAATGTGAGGAAATGAGTGTATATTTTTTGGCTGCCACATAAGTTATTGTCCACCTTAATATCCATGCCTAACACTATGTGCTGATCGACATGCCTCAATCGTTTTACCTTGTCTCTGTGCATTAGATATCCTAATGAGAATGATGTATATTCTCTTTCCCTTTTGGGTCTTGCTAGGTTACTGATTGGGTGGTAGAGTACAAAGAAAATATGATTCATGATATATAGCAAAATTTTCTATCAATAATTTTTTTCATTAACACATTATAAACTTTTATTTTAAATATAGAAAATATGTCAAAACAATATTTGTTTTCATTTTTTATATGCAATGCATTTGTTTTTATAAAGAAAAATATGAAAAGTTTTAGTTATAAAATATGAATGATCTATTAAAATATGTATAATTTTAGAGATGTAAGTGAAACATAAACATTAATAAATATGAAATGACTCATCATTATAATTTTAAAAATACAAGTAAAATGGAAATGTTTTTAGAAATAAATTTTAGATATTAAATCTATTTGAAAGTTAAACATTTAAAATAGGAAACACTAACAAAAAAGCAAAAATTAAGTGAAATATAAGGAAAAAACAGATTAAAAAGAGGCATTATATATTTAAACCTAAATTTATAGAGGGCATTAGAAGATATTTTACAATTTAAATTTTATTTTATTTTTTGAAAATCAATGTAAAATAATTTTTTTTCAAAATTCCATAAGGGACAGCTGCCCCTCTTCCACCCTCTCTCCCTCCGCCACTGGTCATTGATGAGTTTATCCAGAGTCATGCATATGGTGTAAATTTAGATACGTTTGTCTCTGGTATATGTTTTAAGATCAAAAAATAAATCATTACGCCTATATAGTTTATTTTTCTCTCTTTTCAATTGTAATTTGAAAACCCATTTGTATTGTAAAAGCTTAATAAACTAGTAAATGTCTTTATACTAAAGATTTTGAGAACTAATGGACAAATCTTCAAAGTTTGCTACCAATTTTTGGGCAACTGATCTTATAGGTCAGAAGTACACATAATAATCACAAGCTCCACATCATCCATGATATTGGCCGATAGAAATCAAATATCTTATTGATTTACTATCAAACTTTCTTAAATCACATAGTATTGGTTTAAGGCTTTTAATAGTACCAACTAGACTATATTATTTACAAATTAAATATTTTATTTTTGAGATAAGTAACATTCTATTGTATACCAAATTTATTTATTTATAAAAATATATATTTAATCTGCAATGACATTTTTAATCCAGATTAATCTAAGCCAAATAATACTCTATGTGAATAGTAAATAAAAAAATATTAACCTCTCGCAGACCAATTCACCTGGACTGATATACCATTACAAGTCTAAAATGCATTTTTATTTGTAACTCATTATGATATTCCCACTTTCTAGAATTCTAAGTCAGGCGGTGTTAGAGCATATACATCAAGGGTTTTAAGGGAGTTCTTAGCACGGATTCTTAAAAAAACAATTAAAAAATATTATTTCTAAGAATTTCTCTAAGAACCGATCTTTAGTTAAGAACCGATCCTTAACTGTTCATGCTGACGTGGCAGCTTTTTATTGGTTCTTTCCTCTTTTTTTTGTTGATTTTTGATTTTTTTTTCATCTGTCAAAAAAAATAATAATAAAAAATAAATAAGAACCCCAAGAAGGAGGTTCATGGATGTACATGGTCTTAGAGCAGATTTTAAAATGGGGTTCTTAACAATATTTAAAAAAAACGTTTCGGCAGTGTCCTAAATCAAAAACGCAAATTTCATATATGTTTCTACGTGTTTTCATCGTTGTCTCATTTTTAAGTCACGAAATACAGTTTATCCGCAAATCTCGTTATGAAACGTAATTCTTATGTATATGTTATCCATCTATTTGTCTCTATCTCATGTGTCATATTCGAGTTACAAATTCATAAATTATTTGATTGATTGTTGGACTAGTCAAACATCTGTTGTATTAGCCTGGCCCTCAAAACATCTCCTTTCCAACTGGGCCATGCATTCATCAAGGGCCCTGTTGACTAGAATTTACTCTCGCTCTTGTGGATAATTGAGGATGTAATAACCGATTTCAACATATTGACGGATCCGGATATCCGGGATCCGTCGGATCCGTGATAACATTATCCGGATTTGGATCCGTGGCTTTCGGATATCCGGACTTCGGATATCCGTCTAAAATTCAAGATATCCGCGGATATCCGGATCCGAATCCGAATCCACAAAAATAATTAAAAATAAATTTAAATATAAAAATAAAATATTAAAAATCTAAATTTAATTATAAAATTAGTATATTATATAAAATCTTTGAAAAAAAAATCTAATACAATATATGACATAAGTAAAATTAATATTTTATTCACATTTTTATATGGGCAAATCGCATTAATAGCACAAAAAATAGGACTTGTCAAAAATATAGCACCAAGGAATAAAAATCATAAAAATAGCACAAAAACATGTTTTGTCACTAAATTAGCCCTAACCCTAAATCTTAAATACTAAACCCTAAACCCTATAAGTTACTACTAGTACCATGTCTCTTTTTTATTTTTTGAACCCTAAACCCTAGTTTACTAAAGGTTCCGAAAACCCTGAAATAAAAAACGTTTCGGCTAGTGTCCTTAAATAATTAACGCAATTTTCATATATGTTTCTACGTGTTTTCAGCGTCTTTGTCATTTTTAAGTCAATGCTAAATACAGTTTATCCGCAATTATTCTCGTTATGAAACGTATATTCTTATGCATATGTTATCCATTTATTTGTCTCTATCTCATGACTTGTCATATTTAAGTTACAAATTCACAACATTATTTGATTGATTTGTTGGACTTCCGAGTTATGAATTCATAAATTATTTGATTAATATATTTAATGGTCTAGTCAAACATCTGGATCCGTACTATTAGCCTGGCCCTCAAAACATCTCATTTCCAACTGGATCCATGCATTCATCGGGCTTCCTGGTTGATCTAGAATTTACTCTCGCTCCTGTGGATAATTGAGGATGTAAATCCAATAATTGACCGATTTCAACATTTTCTATAGCTAGTGTTCTTTATTTTTCTTAATCTAGCTAGTGCTTTTATCTAACAGTTCAACTAATTTTGTGGATAAGCATATGTCTATTGATGAAAAAAGTTTTCGCCTATCCACCAAAACTCACAAGGCACAGTAACTCACTGACCAAACCGGACTGTCCACTAGTGCCTTTAGCCCTAAGGCAAAAAATTATTTATATGGTTGGTGATTTGGTGTTATGCATGAACGTTTGTGTACCTATTTGGATTGGTTTAGATTTTTCAGATTTTCAGTTTTTGGGGTCAGAAAAGAATTTGAAAATTAGGATAATCGCAAAATTATTTGTTTAGTTGTATTCAAATTCCGTTCCGAATCCCCGAATACTAATTATCAAATACAATGACTCTTTAATTACAGGTCAAATAAAATCTTAATTGATACCACTGACAAGCGCTATAACAATAACTTTTGTATATTTCACTTATTACTAGATAACATCTTGGGTTTCCACCAGGAACGGATCTACTATAACATTTAACCGGGGACATTCTCAAAATTTTTGAGTTAGTCGGTGGCATTTTCATGGAATTATCAAGTTTTGAGTTGATTACTTAAAGATACCTTTTTAATTTTCAGTTTGGATTCGAGTTTGGATTCGGTTTTCCGGATATAATAGTGTAAGATCCATTGTTGTTTCCGGATTCGGTCCAGTATCATTTTCGGATCGAGTTCGGTTCTGATCGTCGAGTCCGAACAAAACACCAAAGACCTGATATGCAAATAAACATATACAGAAAGTGTAACAATAATCATTTTAGGGTTTTGCAATGTATACAACAAACAAAGTACTGTGTTCTCTCCTCCCCTGTACAAACAACACTATAGTAATATAGAGAACTCTTCTTTTGATCAATCTTTCTTATCTCGTCTCTTCTCTCTCCACCATTTGCGCGAAAACTTTACTCATTGAAACTCCTGCTATATCTCCCATTCCATTCACACTAAACTGCACCGTTGAGCCCGCGACACTAGCCTCTAAATCATCATCCACAACAGCTGCTTTCTCATCTTTCATCTGGACCTGAAGCATGAACTCTAGGTTCCACAACAACTCACCCATTGTTGGCCTCTCAATCCCATCTTGAGCCAAACACTTCTCTGTCAACTCACAATACTTCTTCACCTCTTCAAACTTTACTTTCCCATCAAGAAGAGGGTCCAAGATCTCTTCCATCTTTCCTTTCTTCACCAACTTCATCGCCCATTCGATCAAATTCACCTTCTCTCTCGGCATAGATGGATCGATAACCGGTCTCCCACATAGTACTTCAAGCATCACAACACCAAAAGAGTAAACATCTGACTTCTCAGTCAATTGTTGTCTAGTCAAGTACTCAGGATCAAGATAACCAAAGCTTCCTTTAACCGCGGTACTCACATGTGTTTGGTCAAGATCAGGACCAGTCTTAGACAATCCAAAGTCTGCAACTTTAGCCATGAAATTCTCATCTAAGAGAATGTTAGCTGACTTCACATCGCGGTGTATGATCGCTCTTGTTGAACCTGTGTGGAGATAGTGTAGCCCTCTAGCTGCACCAACGCATATCTCAAGCCTCTGTCTCCAACTCAATCTCGGGTTATCGGAGTCATACAGATGGTCCTTAAGTGTTCCCTTCTCCATATACTCATACACAATGATCATCTCACCGTTCTCATCGCAATATCCGATTAAAGAAACCAAATGTCTGTGTCTGAACTGAGACAGCATCTCGATCTCTGTCTTGAACTCCGCTAGACCTTGGCGAGACTGTGGAGCTCCACGTTTCACAGCTACCTCTGTTTTGTCTCTCAAGACTCCTTTGTAAACTTTACCAAACCCACCAACACCAAGCAAGAAACTTTCTTTGAAATCATCTGTTGCTTCTTTGATTGAAGCCAAGGGGTATCGATAACCGATCTTCGAGCTCGAAAAGATCAAGCTTTCACCTGTTTCCTTCTGCTCATCTCCACCAGAATGAACAGTCTGCATCTCTCTGTTTCTCATTCTTCTTCTCCTAACACACAATGAAAATATAATCACACCAAGAACTAAAGCAACACACAGAGCTGCAGACAATCCAGCTATCAATCCGATTCTCGAATTCGAACTCTTGTTACTCAAAGAACTATCCGGGGCCACCACAGCGTCTGAAACATCAAGACTCCTCTTCTCATTGCTTAGCTTCAAGATCTCAAACCCATTAATAAAAGAAACAGGGTTAACAACATCCTTAACACCACCAATAGATAGATTCAAGGATCCTCTACGACCTGTAGCCTTCCTCATCACTGCATCAACGAAGTAAGGAACTCCAAAGGTGCCATTAGCAACCTCTGCTGACATATCAATAGACTCAACTCTCTCTGAGTTAACAAAAATGTCAAAGCTTATCGGACGCTCAATCCCGAAAGGATCAACTATTATGTTACAGAAATGAAACCTGAGAAAGTAATCAAAACCAGGCTCGATCTTGAACGTCCAAGTTAGATTGGCGTTACTGTTATCAAGATCAGAGTTTAACCTCGTAGCTGTTCCGTAGACATCAACTGGTGCAATGTCATCTGTTATGTTACCACCACTGAAGTTAACGGCTTTGAGGTTTCTCACAGGGAGACCGAAATGAGCTCCACCCATGTACGCTGAGTCTGAATCCCATTGCCTCCATAGCTTATCTTGATCACGACCCACGCTTGAGTTCCCCATGTTTATGCGAGAAACTGTCTCCATCGCATGAGCTCTGAGCTTGAGACTCTTCTTGCTGGTCTGTGTACTAATGAGTCCTGCTTCTTCAGGTAGCAGATTCTCTGGGAGTCTGAAGATTTCCAATGCGTTGATGAAGGCGAAGGAGCTGGTTTCAGGACGAAACTCGAGGGAGAGATTATCTGTTGAGATGTTTAAACTGTACTCCTTGATTACAGAAGTCGTCGAGGGTTTGTAATCTCTGATGAGAGTGAAATTCTGAGACAAAACTGAGAATCTAGCTGTGGTTAGATCTCGAGAAGATGTAACGAAGGGTAGAAAGTAAAGACGAATCAAGAACCATCCGTGTTGTTTGATCGGAAATCGGAAGATTGATTCGTCGGAGAATACTCTCGCCGTCTGAAACAGAGTCGATTCATCTCCTGAAGGAAGGGAATTCGAATCGGTGGTTCTGACAGAGATTCCTCGCGCAGGGTCAAAGATTTCCCGACCAAGGTTGTTGTCGGATTCGAAGGTTCGATTGTTGACTGTTGCATTCTCCGGCGATCCACAGTTGACGAAGAAACTATCAGAAGCAGAGGTGGCCCGTGAAGAACAGAGTACAGTTAAAACCCATAAAGTACAAAACTTTTTGAGGCTTATCATCGCCAACGATGAACGGATGAAAATTCAAGAACAGAGAGGAGTAAAAATCGTAACTTGGACAAATGGGTATCACTAATTCGATCTATTTTGGAGAGGATAATAGTAAAAGCTGGAAAGAAAGTGAGATGTGTTTGCAAAAAGCTTTCATGAACACAAACATTTACATCAGCTCAATAACTACGCTTTTACACTTATCAATTGACCAAAAATAATTGTGAAATTAGATAATCAGAGAGAAGAAAAAGTCTTGAATTTTGTTATTTATTGTCTTGAAAAGGGGTTTAAAGAAACAAGTTGATTAACAAATATGTTGACGAAAATCGAAAGCTGATTAGTGGGCATGACAAATCTAAAAATCAACAAGGGGGCATGACAAAGTTTTGTATTTTTATGTAGATTTCGTTTTCAACGTTTCGGTTCTGACAAGTTCATCAAGCTGGAAATTCATTAAAAAGAAATAGAAAACGAGGATAAGAAGCCAAAAGGAGGAAGAAGATGAGATTGTGATTGTGATTGTGATTGGAGAGACATAATAAATGATAAATCAAAGACAACTATTTCCCACCGGCTACAAACGTGCCGTTAGGTTTGCATTGTTCAAGAAAGTGACAGAATAATTGTCTTTAGGATTACTATCCCTTGTTTGAATCAGTCAATATTTATTCATTTATGTATCAGAGAAATATTGAGCTTTTTAATACTACCAGAAAAAGAAATATTGAGCTTTTATAAATTTGAGGATTTTTTTAAATGAGTTTTTTCGGAATTTTTTTTATTGAAATATTAATTTATTCGGTTTAGTTTGATCCGATTGGTTTTAACTTCTAACCAATAATCCTAGGATTGTATTAGTTAAAAAACGAACCAAATAGGAATTGTATTGTTCATCGATGGTTCTTGGTTAGCTTCAGAACCCATAAGCGGCTACAGATGGATAGTTTTGCAAGGAAGCGAGATAGTGCACTTGGGTCTGAAAGGATTTAAGAAAAGTTTGTTTCCTCTTCATGGAAAGGTTGACTCGCTCCTTTGTTCTATGAGATGCCTCCTTGATCGTTAGCTAATGAGTATCATCCTTCTATCGGATTGCTTGGATCTCATGGTCATGATCAAGGATTCAAAGGATTGACCATATTTTTCCTCAGAACTAGAAGAATTTAGAGTTTTAAAAGCTTTTTTTCTAATTTTTGTATTAGGCATGTCAATAGGATCTTTAATATCCGAGCTGACTGTCTTGCAAAAAAAGTAAGAGCTCGTGATCTTTTATTTTCCCATGTAAATTCGTTAGTTCCTAATTGGATAGCCCTCTAAGATAGCCAAGAACCGCAATCTTAATAGAATGGAGTATTTGTTGCAAAAAAAAAAACCCAATTCAATCGGAAAGCAGTAACCGAAGACATCGGTAACCCTAGTGTCAGTGTCCCAGTAGACGGGAGGCGGCCATCAGAAACTTTCATAACTGATTTTTTTATTGGGAGGAGCTTCTTATTCGAAAAAGTGTGAATTTAATCTGATATGAATCCTTCCCGTTTGAGAGGAACCTACGGAACCAAAATTCCCGAATCTCTTGATATTTAAATAAAATAATAAGAATGTGAACTGAAGTGTCATACAAATAGATTATAAATTCAAAATTACATTATTAAGGGCATCTCCAACCCACCTTTATATTTGCCTAAAAAACTATTTCCAATGTATTTTCCTATATTTGATTCCTCTATAATATAGGTGTGTTTTGCTTCAATGTATTCTTTTATATTTTTCTCTAAACAAAATATCCTCTCTAATATTCTTTTTATTTTACTGATAATACATTTTGTTTTTAAAAGTTGCAAAATAAACCATTTTTGTTTTTTTCCTCTATAATAGAGTCAAACTTTTTTATTTATATAATTGTCTTATAATTTTTATATTTTATAATTATAACCGAAATGAATATTTTTTTTTTAATTTCATTATTGCTTTTATACATATATGCAATTTCGTTGTTATTTTTTAAAATATTTTATATTTTAATAAAATTTTGTAAATTAAAAATAAATAAAAATGGTTTAGTTTGCAGTTTTTAAAAACAAATGTATGATTAGTAAAATAAAAAAAAGAATATTCTCTCTAATATTCTTTTTAGGGTAAAATATGAATATATTGGAGCAAAACACATTTTTATTATAGAGGAATTCTATAATAAAGACAAATATAGAGAAATACATTAGAGATGGTCTTATACAAATGATAAAACATCCTATTATATATATACATAACACTCTTTTGAAAAACATATCATTGTTATGTTTATATACAAATACAGTGAACCAAAACATTTTCTTTCTTTATCATATGTTAAATTAATTACATCTGCATACTTTATAATATAATTATTATATGTTTATATATTTATATTGCTTTTGATTATACATGCACCAAACAATATCAGATGTGATAATATAGAATAGTAGCCGATCGATGGATTGAGCATCACTTAATAGTATTGTTTAGTGCGTTGATATATATGTGATTAGCCACGGCGTAACGTCAGCTGAATTGAAAGCAATTACGTGATTAGAGGCCGGCCGTTACACTTGAAATTAACTATCGGCCAATCTCAACCGTTACTTATTCAATTCTTACACTCAATGCAGCACTCCCAAAAAAATTAAATCATCACACCAAAGCTAGAGAAATCCAAAAGTCCCATAATCCCTATATAAGATCACGTTGCAAAAAAAAAAAAAACACACACACATCGTTTCTCTGCAGGACCATGGAACCAAAGAAGCAAGCACCAAGCCGACTCCAATCCCTCTCTCAGGACCTTATCGGAGAGATCCTTGCAAAGGTCGGAGAAACCTCAGCCCAGGATTTCTGTAACGCTGTCAGTACGTGTAAGATCATGCGTTCTTCATCGGCTAACCCGAAGGTGTACAAGAAACTCAGCCTAAGCCCGATGGAACGTAACCCGCTAAAGGCCTACGACAACATGCCGCTACTTGATGGGTCAGCATAAGTGGTTAACCAGAGAAGACCGGTTTGGTTAAAGAAACCAAAGTTCAACGACTGGGTCTTATGACTTGGTCTTTTCTTTATTTATGTTTTTATGCAAATAATTGAATCACTACTTCACGTTTAAGAGTGACTCACTTTCCATGCTTCCACTTTGTATTTGTTTCCAAGAATGTAGGAACTACGGTTCCAAATCTTTTCTTATTAAGATAATGAAAATCCTAAAAAGAGGTAGTCAAAAACTACCCAAAAGAAATCTTATGTGTTCTTAATAAGAACACATAAGAACACATAAGATTTCTTTTGGGTAGTTTTTGACTACCTCTTTTTAGGATTTTCATTATCTTAATAAGAAAAGATTTGGAACCGTAGTTCCTACATTCTAGGAAACAAATACAAAGTGGAAGCATGGAAAGTGAGTCACTCTTAAACGTGAAGTAGTGATTCAATTATTTGCATAAAAACATAAATAAAGAAAAGACCAAGTCATAAGACCCAGTCGTTGAACTTTGGTTTCTTTAACCAAACCGGTCTTCTCTGGTTAACCACTTATGCTGACCCATCAATACTCGCGCCCTAAAAATGAACCTTGTCCTCAAGGTTCAAGTCCTGAAACCTCGTCGTAAGTTGGCATGTCTCCTCCCATGTATATTCTTCCTCCGATGTGTCTCGCCAGTGAACTGATGTCTCATCAAATAGTGTTTGGCTGTGAGAATTGAACCGGTGTTTGATCGCACGCTCTGGTAACGTCGTTGTTTTGGAAATGCGCCATTGCTCAGATGGTTGGAATGTCTCTTGCTAGTCCATATTTGCTGTAAGATTGCAGGGAGTTCCAAACGAGAGCGAGTGATTGATGGTCCACTTATCAACGAAGATAAACACGTAACCTCTCTCCTTTTTTTTTTTTTTTTTTTTGTTAACATGAGAAAGTGGAAGAATTATGAAAGCATCAAAACTGAAAGAAGATGAACATGAAAATACGTGTTCTATTTTATTGAAATATCAAAACTTTTTTTTTTTTTTAAACTATGGGATAACAATGGAAACCAAGAAGATGACAACAATTTTTTTTTTTTTTTTTAAATGAAAACTGCATATACGATAGATAAATCTGTTCTTTTTTTTTTTCTTTTTTTTTTTTAAACAATGGAAGAACTGCGGATGTTAATCCGTACAAAAAGAAAGGATGCTGAACCTAATCAACAAACCCGAGCAGAAGATGTAAAAAATAGTTGGATAAATCTCGATGATCGTTGATTCCGAAAAATAGCCGTTCATCGAGGGTTCTTGATAATCGTTGATTCAAGGAGAATACCGATAACAAGGAAGATAAAAATATGATGTTTTTGATACCACAAAGTGGTCCGGATCAAAAACAAAACATGCTCTGATACCACTGATAGGTCCCAATTATAGGACATTCAATGTTGATCTAGAACCATGAACATAAGAACACATAAGATTTCTTTTGGGTAGTTTTTGACTACCTCTTTTTAGGATTTTCATTATCTTAATAAGAAAAGATTTGGAACCGTAGTTCCTACATTCTTGGAAACAAATACAAAGTGGAAGCATGGAAAGTGAGTCACTCTTAAACGTGAAGTAGTGATTCAATTATTTGCATAAAAACATAAATAAAGAAAAGACCAAGTCATAAGACCCAGTCGTTGAACTTTGGTTTCTTTAACCAAACCGGTCTTCTCTGGTTAACCATTTATGCTGACCCATCACTACTACAGAACTGTCTGGACAACAACAACTACGCGGCGCATTTTATCAAAGGTGTGCTATGCTACTTTGTTGAGGACGACATGGTACAAGGCATGGAACACATTCGTACTGCCGCGGACGGTGGCCACGAGGAATCCATCTACCTCTACGGTGTTCTGTTGATGTGCAACACCCACTTTGATGATGAGAACAGCATCGGAAAGATCGAGTATGACGGAGCGTCAACAGCCATGGATTCAGTTCGGGAGAATTTGAAGGCAACGTTGCTTAGAGTTCCGATTTCGAAGCCGCCAGAGAGCTGCCACCTTAATAACATGAGTGCCTCATGTTCCCTTTGCTTGCACTACAAGATACTCAAAAAATTCACTTTCATGCCAACCGATGAGGAGATTTTTGCCTTATTCGAGGACTGAAGAAAGCCCTAGCAGACGTTTCCCTTTACGGTTTTATCATTTCAATTTCGGTTTTCAGTCCTCTTTTGTTATGTAATGGACATGTTTTGTGTTTGTTATGGACATTGTTGCTATTGTAGGACCCTAGTTTACGGGTTGTATACGAACGGTGAATGAATTGCGGTTTGTGTATACGTTAAGGAAAGACGAACGGAGTCGAGACGATGACGTCTCTTTCCTTAACTCGAATTATCACCCGTAGTGTGACGGTTTCTATGTGATAATCGAATCCCAGGATAAAACCGATATCGAAACGTTTTCGCAACACTCGAAGAACGTTTCCAACGAACGAAAGTACTACGTATACTCTCGAGACTTACGTTGCAAGAAGGAGATGAAGGAACAGAGTTTGCGTGTATGTGTATATGAGCGTGAGCGTTGAGAGCAGAGAGCTGAAGCTCTGTTTTTATGGAGGAAGAAGAATGATCTCGTGAGCAGACAAGGAGGGACATGAGCCGTTGAGGACGCGCGGAAATTACGGTAAGTGGAGCTGCTTTCGGTCAAGGTGGGGACGATGATGTGAAGAGCATCTTTCGTTCGAACTTTTGGTTCAACCAAACCAAAATAATTAAACCAAATCGTTTAATTAAACCACCAGACCATTAACCAATTGATTTTGGTTTAGCAAAATTTTCTCCAAAAAATAATACGCGCGCGGAGGCCCCTTCGGGGCCTATTACCAAGACCCAAGACCCAAGACCCAAGACCCAAGACCCAAGACCCAAGACCCAAGACCCAAGACCCAAGACCCAAGACCCAAGACCCAAGACCCAAGACCCAAGACCAAGCCCAAGCCCGGCCCGGCTCGGCACGGCACGGCGGCGGCGGCGCGCGCGCGCGTGTGGTCTTTGCATCCTCTCTCTCACACTCCATAGTGTAACCCAAGCTATTGGACAATGACATGAGAGTGTCCTTATTTATACAAGGGAAAGTTTTCCCATCTAACCAATGTGGGACATTTTAACTTCCTTCCTCATTAACATGTGCCAACAAATTATGGCATTTTATGAGCCCAAAGCCCATAATGTATTTCTCATTCACACACACATATTTAATAAAGCCCAAGCTTTATTATTCCAAAAATATGTTCCAACAATCCCCCACATGAATAGAAATTACTCTAAACATACGAAGACTCGACAGACTCGAAAGACTTATACTAGACTTGACTAGACTAGACACTGACTTGACTAGACTAGACAAACTTTCGAGAGTATATGCGAAAATGTAACTGTGTCTGATAGGTAGCATTTTTCAGCTTTGAACCAATCATTTTTAATATCTGTCGGGTTTACTGGCCGGGAGGTGAACATGATGTCTTGAACCAACCGGAGTTTTATGTAAACCGAGACAACAGGTATCGCGCAGCGACATTTTCTCGTAGAACTTTGTTCTCTGTTTTTGTTCATTTTGGCCTTGAACATTCCTGGTTTCATGAGTGAACTTGGAGAATATAGCCTATCTTTCATTCTCCTAGAAACGGCCCCATTTCACACTCACTAGGTGATCTGCCATTAGTTTCTTTTCAGAAGTATCCTGTCATACTCCACTATTGTGAAACTATGGAATCATTAAAAGCCAATGCTTATCCTTATTCACATACAGGTAGCACTTTTATCATTCAAGGAACTGGGTACAGACATAAGTCTTGCAATGCTCGATTTCATTTGACTTAGTTTTCCCTTTGAACCTACATCCTGGGATCTCCAGTCACGTAAGTAGGGTTTCCATCAAATTTCCTCTTAATTCGTCGTAGGCTTTAAACCCATTCCTCTTGATGATTTTAGAACTTTATCTCGCGGCAATCCTTTTGTGAAAGGATCCGCTAGATTGTCATTCGTTCTAATATAATCTACATGGATTATACCAGTGGTTATAAAGTTCCTAATGGATTTATGACGTCTCCTAATGTGACGGTTTTTACCATTATACAAGGTACTTTTTGACCGCAGTATCGCTGATTGGCTATCACAATGCATACGGATAGCGGATACAGGTTTATCCCACTCTGGGATATCTTCTAGCCAATTCCTAAGCCATTCTGCTTCAGCTGCCGCGGTGTCTAGAGTTACTAGCTCTGACTCCATCGTGGATCTGGCTTGAATTGTTTGTTTGGAAGATCTCCAGGACACTGCTGCACCAGCAAGTGTAAAGACATATCCACTTGTGGATTTCGAGTTTTGAGAGTCAGATATCCAATTTGCATCGCTATATCCCTCTAAAATAGCCGGCTCTTTACCATAGTGCAGACCATAATCTTTGGTATGACGTAAGTAATTCAATACTCTAGTTATACATTTCCAATGTTTATGTCCTGGATTACTGGTATAGCGACTCAGTACATTTACTGCGTGCGCTAAATCGGGTCTAGTACAGTTTGTTAAGTACATAAGACTCCCGATCACCCTTGCATATTCCAATTGTGAAACTGCGTCACCTGAATTTTTCTTCAAGTGAAGTTGAGTATCAACAGGAGTTTTTGATGTCCCTTTTGAGTAAGCCTTAAACCTCTCAAGTATATTTTCAGCATAATGGCCTTGGGATAAGATTATACCTTCCGTAGTTCTAATGATCTTAATCCCTAAGACTACATCCGCAAGTCCCATATCTTTCATATCAAATCTCTGACTGAGCATGTTCTTAGTCTGATTGATCATATCTTTGGTACTGCCAATGATGAGCATGTCATCTACGTATAAACATAGTAAGACATATCCTTGTGGAGTACTTCTTACATAGATACACTTATCACACTCGTTTATGCTGAAACCGTTCGACATCATTACGTTGTCAAACTTTTCATGCCATTGTTTTGGAGCTTGCTTAAGTCCGTACAATGACTTCACAAGTCTGCATACCTTGTGTTCTTGTCCAGGAACAACAAACCCTTCGGGTTTCTTCATATAAATCTCCTCTTCTAATTCTCCATTTAGAAAGGCAGTTTTAACATCCATTTGATGGATTTCTAGGTCTCTTAATGCTGCTATACCGATCAGCATTCTTATTGAGGTTATTCTCGTTACTGGAGAATAAGTGTCAAAGAAATCCAAACCTTCTTTTTGGCGAAATCCTTGAACCACAAGCCTAGCCTTGTACTTATCTACTGAGCCATCAGTTTTCAACTTGGTTTTGAAAATCCATTTACACCCTATTGGCTTAAACCCTTGAGGTAGATCGGTTATCTCCCAAGTGTGATTCTGCATAATAGAATCAATTTCACTATTAACGGCTTCCTTCCAAAAAGGTGCGTTAGGTGTAGTCATGGCTTCTGTGAACGTCTTTGGTTCATTCTCTAAAAGAAAGACCATCAGGAAATCCTCGCCAAAGTCTTTTTCCTTACGAGCTCTCTTGCTCCGTCTAAGTTCAACTTCTACAATTTCAGTTGCTGAAGTACCCGAAGTACTAGCTTCACTATCATCTCTTTGCTCACGTGTCCGCTTAGGATTAGATTTATCTTTACACGGGAACACCGTTTCAAAGAAGGATGCATTGCGAGATTCCATTACGGTATTTACATGGATATCCGGTATGTCCGATTTATGAACCAAAAACCGATAAGCACTACTGTTGTGCGCATATCCGATGAAAATACAGTCCACAGATTTCGGTCCTATCGTGACCTTTTTCGGAGGCGGAACTGCCACTTTTGCTAGGCACCCCCACACTTTCAGGTATTTATACGAAGGTACAACACCTTTCCAAAGTTCATAGGGTGTCTTGCCGGTGACCTTGTGCGGAATTTTGTTAAGGATATAATTTGATGTAAGCAACGCTTCCCCCCACATGTTCTGGGCTAACCCAGAATCTTGAAGCATTGCGTTCATCATCTCTTTCAGAGTTCGGTTCTTTCGTTCCGCAACTCCGTTAGATTCCGGTGAGTAAGGGGCAGTCGTCTGATGGATAATTCCATGTTCCATGCAGAAAGTATTGAATCGGCCATCATATTCCCCTCCTCTATCACTTCGGACTATTTTAATAGTCTTACTAAGTTGATTTTCAACTTCCAGCTTATATTCCTTAAATTTATCCAACGCCTCATCTTTGCTATGTAATAGATATACATAACAATATTTCGTATGATCATCGATAAAAGTCACGAAATACTTTTTCCCGCCTCTAGTAGGAGCATATTTTAAGTCACATAAGTCTGTGTGAATTAAATCTAGAGGTGCGGTAGTCCTTTCGACTTTGGGCGATGGTGTTTTTGTGAGTTTAGCCTGTACGCACACTTCACATTTTTCTTTACTCATTTTGCATTTCGGGATTAGGTTTGAATTCATTAATCGGTGTATTGATTTATAATTCACATGTCCTAATCTTTCATGCCAAATATTAAAAGACTCAAGCAAGTAAGCAACGGACTTATTCTTATTCATTGCGGAATCAGTTACAACAGTTGAAACATTAGCAACATCATTCTTAACAACAATCTCATTCTTGGTTTTGGAGGTACTTGCTTCTTCTTTCTTGAGGACAGTCATGACACACATCTTGACAAGTCCATTCTTCACGAATCCTCTTCCCAGGTACATGCCCCACTTCTTGAGGGTAAGGTTGTCACCTTCGAAGATCACCGAGAAACCGGCCTTGCTCAGCAGCGTGCCGGAAATCAGATTCTTCCTCATGTCGGACACATGTTTCACGTTCTTCAACGTGATCTCCTTTCCTGAGGTCATTCTCAGCACCACCGACCCCTTTCCTTCGATTTTGGAGACAGCCTTATTACCCATGAAGAGCGCCTCCTCAGACTTGTTCTTCTGATAGGTACTGAACATGGACCTATCATTGCAGATGTGGGTTGTGGCACCAGTGTCATACCACCACTCATTGGTCTTCTCGTCCACCATGTTAACCTCTGTTACCACAGCACAAACGTCCTCCTCGGTCAGGTTTGCCTGATACTTTGCCGCTTTCTCCTTGGTGCGGCACTCACTGGACTTGTGACCCATCTTTCCACAAGCATGGCATTTGCCTTTGAAGAACTTCTTTTTATCCTCAGTGGGGGGATGGCTGGACGAGGAGCCAAACTTCTTGAAGTTCTTTCCGTTAGTCTTCAAGGGTGACTTAGCAACTGCCTTGCCCTTTCCCTTGTCCAGAGTACCCCTTTCCTTGTTGTAGGTGGCCACATTCACACTATGTTCACGAACTTGGACACCGTTTGCTTGACGGTTCCGATCCTCCGTGTTCAACCTCTGGATCAAATCCTCCAGTGTGATGGCCTTCCTCTTGTGCTTGAGGTAGTTTTTGAACGTCAGCCAACTTGGAGGAAGCTTCTCGATGAAACTATTCACTGTGAATATTTCACAGATTGACATTCCCTCTGAAGCAACTTCCTGACAGATTCGCTGGAACTTCTCCACCTGTTCCATGATGGGTTTGTCGTCCACCATCTGGAACTCCAAGAATTTTGCCGTTGCGTGCTTCTGGCATCCAGCATCATCGACCTTGTACTTTTTCACCAAGGCGGCCCACAGGGATTTGGCGGTCTTTTGCTCGCAGTAGATCGCATACAGCGGCTCAACGAGACGGCCAAGAATCCATCCTTTCGTCATGTAATCTCCTTGATTCCATGCATCCAGAGTTCCGACAGTGTACACATCGCCGGCTCTTTCTCCAATTTCGGGTTGATCCTCCTCGAGGTACCGCGAGAGATGCATCGCATGGAGATAGAACTTCATCTGGTTCGACCACATCTTCCAGCTTTTGCCGTTGAACTTGTCAGGCAATAAGCCTTGGCACGATGCTTGAAGAGAAGCAAACGCTGGGGGAGGAGGAGGAGCGTGATACACCACGTTCTTCTCCGCTTTCTCTTTTTCAGCCCTTGCTTTCTCAGCTTTCTCTTTTTCCATCCTCTCGGAATCAGCTTGAAACAAAGCCCTGCGTGCCGTTTCTTCGGCACTTACATCCAGAGGAGAGTTTGGTGTCGAACCCGAACCATTCACATTTTCAGTTTCGTTTGTCATTTTTCTGACACAATTAAACAAAATGTATCAGCTTTCACGTTTAATAAACGATCCAAATGATAAACGATATGCTATTTAAAGCTTTTACTAAACCGTTTGGAAAACGCAATCGCTATTTTCAGCGATTAACCAACCGTTTCGTCGCAACGTATTAAGACGATTCGCGACAAGAGATTCGTGTAAAAGCGTTTAAGCAATTCACAAAACCAAAAAACGTTTTATAATCGTTAAAACGATTAGCGTTTGAAACGCGGTGAAGCGGAAACGCTAATCTTAGAGTTAAAAACGTTACGTCTTTAAACGATATACAATCGCGGAGAAGCTTATGAGCTAATCGCGAACCGTAACACAACTCATGTAATCGCAAGTAACGATTCACGAGTTCGAGTTTTCAATCCGTGTAACCGTAAAAACGATTCGCAGATACGTTCCTTTAACCGGGAACACAAAACGCAATTCACCAAGTCCGGCCAATGTTATGAAACAGAGAACGGACTTGTAATTCGAGTTAAGAGTGTATGACCCTAGTTTACGGGTTGTATACGAACGGTGAATGAATTGCGGTTTGTGTATACGTTAAGGAAAGACGAACGGAGTCGAGACGATGACGTCTCTTTCCTTAACTCGAATTATCACCCGTAGTGTGACGGTTTCTATGTGATAATCGAATCCCAGGATAAAACCGATATCGAAACGTTTTCGCAACACTCGAAGAACGTTTCCAACGAACGAAAGTACTACGTATACTCTCGAGACTTACGTTGCAAGAAGGAGATGAAGGAACAGAGTTTGCGTGTATGTGTATATGAGCGTGAGCGTTGAGAGCAGAGAGCTGAAGCTCTGTTTTTATGGAGGAAGAAGAATGATCTCGTGAGCAGACAAGGAGGGACATGAGCCGTTGAGGACGCGCGGAAATTACGGTAAGTGGAGCTGCTTTCGGTCAAGGTGGGGACGATGATGTGAAGAGCATCTTTCGTTCGAACTTTTGGTTCAACCAAACCAAAATAATTAAACCAAATCGTTTAATTAAACCACAAGACCCAAGACCCAAGACCCAAGACCCAAGACCAAGCCCGGCCCGGCTCGGCACGGCACGGCGGCGGCGCGCGCGGTCTTTGCATCCTCTCTCTCACACTCCATAGTGTAACCCAAGCTATTGGACAATGACATGAGAGTGTCCTTATTTATACAAGGGAAAGTTTTCCCATCTAACCAATGTGGGACATTTTAACTTCCTTCCTCATTAACATGTGCCAACAAATTATGGCATTTTATGAGCCCAAAGCCCATAATGTATTTCTCATTCACACACACATATTTAATAAAGCCCAAGCTTTATTATTCCAAAAATATGTTCCAACAGCTATAACGAGTACTTCCACCTCCAAACACCATTTCCCCTGAATTGATTGACTGGTACAATCTTTACCAACAAGTACAGAAGCTTAAAAAAACCTACTAGATGCTGCCTTAGAAACACTGAAAAACTCAAGTTGGAGACGACTCTATTGTCGCATATAATGTGAAACTATTTAGTCCAGGATAGCCCATTTAAGAAAACTAATGGGCCACGGAAAGAAGCCCATCTCACGGCGCCACCCATGATCTAAAACAAAACAAAAAACAGAGTAGATTGACCGGGCTTTATCATTAGGCCCTAGACAGAGAGCTATACGGAAAGTATACCGTCAACTAACCGGCTGTTCGTTTAATCTATAATCCCAAACCAGATATATTGACAGTAAGAGGTCGCACATTGGTCCAGCAAAATGAAGCCATGTGCTATGATATCCTCCACACGTCTGTGAGTCAGTAAACATAATGAGAACCAAATACAGACGGGTCTAATCCCCGAAGTTGAGGGTCGTAACAGAACCGGACCATGCTTCTTAGTTCTTACCATTCTGAAATAACTGTATTGGGTTTGTAGTATTTGATGGGCTTTTCAGAAACACAGTAATATCTGGGGGATACATATTTTTTAAAAAGCTATTGCATGCATAGTAGGTTTATCGGTGGATAGTAACCTAATGGTGGACGAGGGCGGAAACGGAGACGGCATCACCACTGCTGTGAGAGTCCTTAGCCCCTTCAACGCTCACCTCCACCGCGAAAACAAAGAAGTAGGAGCTTCAAGCGAAGATTTAGACTCAATAATAAGTTGTATGCCTGATGTGATCCTCCAACAAATCCTCTCGTTTATTGAGACCGAAGAAGCCATCAGAACTTCCGTGTTATCCAAGCGATGGAGGCATGTATGGTCCGATACACCGTCCCTCTCCTTTTGCTGGCCTACGCACCGTAGCCTGGATGCTGATTCAATAGACAAAAACCCTAACTCGCTACACCGCTCGCAAGATGATGAGTTTTCACATCGAAACCCACCTAATGAGCAATCTCACTTACATTGACAAGTGGATAGAGTTAGCCACTTAGCCATGTCTCGAAACGCGGAGTATCTAACGTTAGAAGCACATTATTATCATATTCCTGATTTCTTCTACACAAATTCCTCTGTCAAGCAACTCAGCCTTGACCTATACTTTTTTTTTTAATTGATAACTGTAACAATTGATAACTTTAATTGTCTGATGATCCCAAGATGCTCCGTGTCTTGGACATCCCTGAAGAAGCTGTCTTTGAGGGCTTGCAATCTCTGTGATGAATCATTTGCTAAGATCCTATCTGGTTGTCCGATTCTTGAAAGCTTAACATTGGAAAATTGCGATGAACATCTGATGGTTCTTGATCTCAGCAAATCACCGCGTCTGAGAGTATTAGTTATCAATTGTTACAGTTGGACTTGGTTAACTCATTCAACTCAGATTGTGGCACCACATATACATTATCTCAGATTGGAAAACTCTCGGTTAGGAGGATGTGCTTTGGTTGATGTCTGGTCTTTAACTGAATGTAGCCTAGACATTCATTTTTACGTAAGAAATAAACTATTCAAGGTTGATTATCTTCAAGCCGTGGTCCTCAATCAACTAGAGAAGTTGCAGAATGTAGATAAGCTTACTCTTGGGGAAAACGTTCTTAAGGTAATATGTTTTGTCTACATCAATGTGATATATATGGTCATTCTTACATATTTTTGATTGATTAGTTTCCGTTAATTTTTTTTTTTTTTTGTAGATTTTATCTGTTAGTGTCCCACATCGGAAGTAGGAGTAGATCATATATAATATATAAAGGGTTAGGGTCAATCCACTCATAGCCAATTGATTTTGAGTTGGAAGCCCATAATTAAGCCCAAATTAACATGGTATCAGAGCCTAGTCCAAACTACAAAAGGACTATGGTTGGATCTTGGGCCACCTGATTGATGGGCCACCCCATGAACAACTCCACGCTTCAGATGGCCAAAGATTTGACGCTTGAGACAACGATCTCTCCGTATGTAATTAATGGGATACTAATGGTGCTAGAAAACTCACCGGAACTCAAGAAACTAACCCTAATACACAAAAGATATATGGCTTCATACAGGTATATACTTTTTTTACTTTCTGTTCTTGACCTATTTCCGAGCTTGAATAATCCTAAGAACCATGTCCTTTCACTTTGAGATTGTAGAAACTGAGATAATGTTTTATGTTGTACAGGAGGAGGTTCTTAAATAGTTCTTGAGGTCGTGTGACTTGAATCCTTTTCAAAACATGATCGTTGGAACTTATTCTAAAAACCGTGAACTAAAGTCGAATGAGGTGGCTTCGTTCATTGAACTTGTTTTGAACAAAACACAGTCATTAGAGAAGATGGTCTTAAGATTAGAAGGTTGTCTTAAAGGAAGATGTTTTGAAGAGTTGCTTCAAATAGTTCCGACGCTCTCTCGCGCCAACAATGTCTCCTTTGTGATCAGCTAAACAAAGCCGAATCAATACTTGGAAACTCATCTTTCTTCGGTCCAAGACAGCACAACTTTTAAGGTATATGAACCCTTTTTTTTTTTTTACAAAGAGATTCTTAAACCAGTGAACTCCTTCGGATCAAAACAGGTTGATGTTGATGTTGATATCTTTGTCCACTCTTAACAAAAAACATTTGTATTTCTGGGCTTCAGTGATCTGTAAATGCTCTACCGATTATATTCCATAGTGCTTTGCTATACACATGAACCTACAACTCAAAAAAAACATGCAGTTTAATAGCTGAATTAAAAGCAATTACGTGATTAGAGGCGGCCGTTACACTTGGAATTAACTATCGGCCAATCTCAACCGTTACTTCTTCAATTCTTACACTCAATGCAGCACTCCCAAAAAATTAAATCAACACACCAAAGCCAGAGAAACCCAAGAGTCCCCTAATCCCTATATAAGATCACGTTGCAATCATCACAGCTAACACATCGTTTCTCTTAGACCATGGAACCAAAGAAGCATGAACCAACCCGACTCCAATCCCTCCCTCAAGAACTTCTCGGAGAGATCATTGCAAAGGTCGGCGAAACCTCAGCCCAGGATTTCTGTAACGCCGTCAGTACGTGTAAGATCATGCGTTCTTCATCGGCTAACCCTAAGGTGTACAAGAAACTCAGCCTCAGCCCGATGGAACGGAACCCGCTAAAGGCCTACGACAACATGCCGCTACTTCAGAACTGTCTGGACAACAACAACTACGCCGCGCATTTTATCAAAGGTATGCTATGTTACTTTGTTGAGGAAGACCAGGTACAAGGCATGGACCACATTCGTACTGCCGCCGACGGAGGCCACCAGGAATCCATCTACCTCTACGGTGTCCTGTTGATGTGCAACACCCACTTTGATGAAGGTGAGAACAGCATCCGCAAGCTCGAGTATGACGGAGGGTCAACAGCCATGGATTCAGTCCTGGAGAATTTGAAGGTATCGTTGAGTGGAGTTCCGGTTTCGAAGCCGCCAGAGAGCTGCCGCCTTAATGACATGAATAACTCATGTTCCATTTGCTTGCACTACAAGATACTCAGAAAATTCATTTTGAGGCCATCCGAAGAAGAGATTTTTGGCTTAAGCGACTGAACACTACAAAAAAAGTTCACATTGATAGCAGAATGTTATAGCACGTTTTACTGAACTGCTGTCGTAGATGAATTTGAAATTTTCATACTATATAACAGCATTAGATAAACGCTATCATATAATTTCATTAAGCGGAAATCTAAAATTAGCTTTTCCGCCAAATACTTAATCAAAAATTTAGACTCCCTCTTTTATTTTTCATTATCCCTCTTTCAATTTTCATTTTCCCCTCTTTCTCTTAGAACCCTAAAACACAAATTTCCTCCAATTTTTTAGCTTCTCTATTCCTTCTCCACATCCGCCTCTTCCTTGCTCCTCCCTTCTGCATCTCTCAACAATCTCCGTCGTCCTCGTGTACTTCCTCTTCCCCGGACCTTCAATCTCTGCTTCCCACTTGTACCTCTTCTCCGTCGATCCATCCAACTCCGCCTCCATCTTGTACTTCCTCCCCGGCGGACCCCTGAATCTCTGCCTCCCATCTGTACTTTCGCTCTCCAGAACCCTTAATCTCTTTCGTCAGTTTGTACTTCCGATCAGAATCACGCCCCTTAGGACCAACCAGTCAAACTTAGTTTCCAATTCAGAAACTCGGTCGCAGAGATACTGCAGAGGGTAATCCGACTCCGCTTTCTGGCGAATCAATTGGTACTTGCAAGACGAAGGAGATTTCTCAATCTTTACCAGATCCGTCACCTCTTCGAATAGATCAAGTGGGGAAGGTGATGAAAATCCGAAAGGTAAACCGAGATCTTCAACATCGTCGTCAATGAAGAAAGGAAACCATAATAGTAATGCAGAAGGTTCGACAATGGAGGTTTCTCTGACTAGGAGAGGAGAACAGGTGTAGGGATCGAGAAGATCGAATCTACGAATCCAGCTCATGGTTTGGTAAGTGTTTGACTCGGGTTTGTGAACTCAGCGAATCAGGTCACGAGTTAAAGCGGTTGATGTTGTTGGACCAAGTACATGTGATATCACGATGGATGAGACACAAGAGTTGGTTCAAGGGGTTGATCAGGAGTTGCTGGAGACGGCATTGCCTAGGCGAGGAGGGGCCGTTCTGATTCTGTCAGGGAAACATAAGGGCGTGTATGGAAATCTGGTTGAGAAAGATTTGGATAAAGAAACTGGAGTGGTTCGTGATTTAGACAACCACAAGATGCTTGATGTTAGGCTTGAACAAGTTGCTGAGTACATGGGTGATATGGATGATATCGGATACTGAACTCTCTGTTGTACTGGGAAGCTTCTAACTTTCAGGTATTGCAACTACCTCATTTCCTTCCTTGCAAGTTTCAGTAGAGCAGGCTTTTGGATAGACAAATAGTTTCACATTGCAAGCTTTTAAATAGAACAATCTTGAAATTATCTTCTGTTTAGTTTCGGAATGTTTAGGATAAGTTGGTTATTCTCCACATTTGTGATTTGGTAAAGGTTGACTCCGTATAATTGATATACCATGCATGTGAACGGGATCAAATGTCAAATAACTCTACCCATATTTATGTGAGAGAAGTGGTGAAGATACAAAACAGAGTTTCATACAAAAAACTATTTATTGATCTTAATTCTTAAGGTTCTTGTGCTTAATGTAATGACAGATGAGGTGCAGCTTGCAGATTTATGAGGAGTTGGTGGACGTATGCGTTGAGTTTACAGACAAAATAGACATTGGCTTCAGTGTCTGTCTTCCAGTAATTGCTGATTCTATATTGCACTCACTGTAGCATTTGTAAAAGAGCACACACAGGATTTCAGTCATCAATGGTTTGCTTTTATTTTTTGCAACTTAACTCTCGTTCCCGTTTCAGATTCCTTGAAAATTGATTTTGTAGTCTTCCTATAATGATATATTAATATCCTAGGATCAGATTCCGTTGGGGACCATTGCCAATGTATTTGAAAGAGCCATGATGAGTTCTTTTCAGTTTGATTTTGCTGCCAACGGGTGAGTCCATTCTTACATTATTTCTAGATTTAAAGCAAATTGTAGCTTTTTTTTGTTCTTTCGGAATGGTGAAGTGTACGTTGTTTGCTTTACTCATGTTTATAGGCATCAGTGAAAGCCAAGGATCATTTCAGTATGGTAACTATCGCCGTGAAGCTGAAGATGTACGCTCCGTTCTGCAACACTTGCGTGGGTAAACCGTCGTATTTCTGCAATAATCGGACATAGTAAGGGTTTTCTAGAATGGTAGTTTTACTTTCTTTAAGACTTAGAGCTATTTTACCGTGTTTGAATATGTAACTATGTAAAACTTGTTTTTGATTAATGAATATTATTGTTATGTATTTTGATGATTTATGAGATAAAAATTATGTAAATCAAATTATAAATAATTTGCGAAACAAAATTAAAAAAATATATATATATTAATTAAATACATTTACATAGCCATAAAAATATGCTACAACAATAAATAAAATAGCACTAAATATGTGCTATAAAAAAAAATATTAAAGCACTGCTATAATAGAACGAAGGTATGATAGCTTGTCAAAAACGCTATCGTATGGGTGACACCTATCATAGCTGCGGATGACATAGCATTTGTAAAAACGCTATGTATGACATACGATAGCATAATTTTCGCGCTGACAATGTACATATTTGTTGTAGTGGAAGAAAGCCCTAGCAGACGTTTTCCTTTACGGTTATATCATTTCAATTCTGTTTTCCAGTCCTTTTTTGTTATGTAATGGACATGTTTTGCGTTTGTTAGGACATGTTTTTTCACGTCTAACTCATGTTCCCTTTGCTTGCAATAACGAATACTTCACCTCCAAATAAGTACAGAAGCTTAAAAAAACCTATTAGATGCTGCCTTAAAAAAACACTGAAAACCCAAGTTGGAGACGACTCCATTGTCGCATATAAGCATATAGGTGAAACTATTTAGTCCAGGCTAGCCTCTTGAAATGTGTCTTGGCCTCCTCTGGTGATAGTGTGGTAATGGTTTTAGCCGGTTAAGGATAAGAAAACATTGGCCCACGCTGCGATCTCGTTGTTTGCAGCGTAGCTTCTGAGTTTTGAATCGTGCTTGGTGAGCCAACCGTCTCCGAGGAGGTTACTGAGATGGTCAGTTGAACGAAACGGTATCAACCACGAACTGAATGTTGTTGACAAGGAAGAGGTAAGAGAGAGAAACATCCTTGTAAGTCTCTGCTTTGATGTCTAGTATGAGCCAAGCTAGATGGACCGAGATTATATGGTTGTTGATGTGTTCATCTTCTAAGATTGGAGCCTTGAAATAAGACTCTGCTATGACCCTTAAGTCTGACATCACCAGAGCTGAGGCTTTCTCGACCTGACTGATCGATTCACCAGCCTTCTTCAGCTCATCTTCATCATCAGATTGCATAACATCTTCGAACTCTGAACTTGTTGATACTGAGGAGTGACCAGAGACTGATTCAGGATCAAACTGGTCTCGGTTGGAAGAAAGTATCTGAAAGAACTCCTTTTCGAGCCTAGACATATCTATTTGCATCAAGCTCTGTGCAAGCACAAGCTTGGCAGATGAATTCATGGAGGCCTCTGATGAATTCTTTGGCTTCTCTTCTGCTGTGACTGAAAAGAGAGATGACCTTTGTGTAGGATGGTGAGTTTGGATCTCATTTCTTGATGATTGATTCCGTGGCCTCCACGGTATCCTCCATCATAGACTGGGAAGAAGTCTGATTGAGAGGAGAAGTGAATAAAGCAAGAGATGGTTTAATGGAGTTACTTGGCTTCTACTCTATTCATTGTCTTTGTTAGGTCATTTAACATTATATAGAGAGATGGTTTCTCAATGTTTGATTGAAAACAAATGACCAAAACAAGCGTTTGACTAGCTTCTCTAAAATCCATTCATTAAGATGAGGACTCAAAATCTTTAACAGGGAACAAAACAAAAAGCCAAACTAATGCAGGCTTGCAATCAAGACAAAAATTTATGTAATTAATAAAAAAGCTTAGACCTTAATAGCATACTTTCTTATTGGAAAGTACATTTCTTTCTTCTTCTCCCTTTCTGTCTTCAGCGATGTCTGTTCAAAGCAAAGCCAATATTAGTTCTATTTCTCAATATTAGTTTGATTCTACTAAACACAATACAATAGAGACTCCGAGATATAAACAAAACATGTAGCAGAATGTAGTTTACCTGATGCTTGGTGAGTCTCCTCCTGATTGCTCTCGTCTTCTTGGGACGAAGATCAAGAGGCACAAACTTCTTGTTCTTGTATGCCTCTCTCAGAGCAGATTTTTGTTTCTGTGAGATTACTGTCAAAACTTGAGCGATCGACTTCCTCACCACCTTGCTGGAAAAAAGAAACAGAGCACATTTGAGATCAAAGTGATTAAAAATCAGTGTTCTAACGGAACAAGCACACGAGAAGCTAGGCCAAGTAAGGTACATTTTCTTTACGAATGCAATTAGATTTAACAGTAGCTTAATTTATACATCGAGAGGACACTAATAATCGCTAGGATCAAACTGTTAATCACAAATCATAGAATTTGACTTCATAACTAATTTTCCTGCAGAACATAAGTAATGTACATGACTAATCTTGTCGGAGAAAAGCATGATACTTTCGGTCTTAAACCTAGTGAAAACTGATTAGCACATTTGCTTAATCACTGCCACTAACTAAATCATAGACAAGGCTACAGAGTACATATTGTGAATTCATTACCCTTGACATATAAATCAGTGTTCTAACGGAACAGGCACAAAAGAAGCTCAGCCAAGTAAGCTAAATTTTCTTTACGAATGCAATTAGATTTAACAGTAGCTAAATTTATACATCCAGAGGACACTGATAATCGCTAAGATCAAACTGTAATCACAAATCATAGAATTTGACTTCATAACTAATTTTCCTATAGAACATAAGCCTAATCTTGTCGGAGAAAACATGATACTTTAGTACCCTAATGATGTCACAGTTACATACACAATAACCTGGTTAAACCAAGTGATTACTGATTAGCACATTTGCTTAATCACTGCCACTAACTAAATCACTAAAATGTGAAGAAATGCAATCATATCAAATAAAATCAATCGATTAAGAGATGTGTAAACACATACATTTTAGAGAGCTTGTTGGGAGCACCTCCAGTGACCTTAGCGACACGAAGAAGAGCAAGCTCCGCCTTAAAATCCTTCAACTGAGCCGAAAGATCCGCTTTTGATTTCTCCCTCAGCTCATGAACCTTGATTCTCGCTGTTCAGATTCCATTTCACAGTACAAAACAAAAGTTAAGAACCACAACGTAAACAAGGAAAAAAGGTAAGATGAAATTAGATGTTATAGTCAAAAAGTTTCAGAATTTTAGGCTGGCTTACCCATTGCGTCTTCGAGTTCTCTGGTCTCTTGAGATGTTATAAGAGATTATAAACCCTAGAGAGAAAAAAATGAAGACGATGACGGCTAAGAATTAGATCGGCTTTTAGGTTTATGTTTACTTGGGCTTTTGACTATAGGCATTACTAGTGGGCCAATTTTTATATTATATGGGCCGAGCTCTAATTGTTTCACAACGTGGTCATATAATTGGGAAAATGGAAACCCTGTTTAAAAAAAATATATATATAAATACATTGACTTGATTAGATAATGAAAACTAAAAAATGTGAAGAAATTTCAATCTAGACTATAATACTAAAATATAAAGTGTTTTGTTTATATTTTATTATATAATATAATTTATCTGATTTTTTTTATCAAGCTTTTATTTTGAAATTAATTGATTGGATGAAAACATACCCATGGGTGTTTAAATTTGAATTTATTTGATGTTTAATTTTGTTTCCATATTTTTTTTTCATTAATTTTTTTTTTTTAATAAAAGGCTGGACCGGACTTTAAAATTTAAACCCAATTTTTTCTACACCGGATTCGATTATTTACAGGTTTTGCGGATTTTGGGCTGGACTGAGCTATCCCGATTGATATCCCTTATCGACAAACACAAAGACATAAATATATGTATATCCATCCCTAAATTGAAGATTCAAAATACAAGTTGAGTTGATGATGACATGCTACTAAATAATGACTCAATCGGAGTAGTTTGCCATTTGGTCAAATGAAAAGAATGACTAAACCGGTCAAGCACAAACGGCTAAAGCATTCATTAAAGAAAACAATTCTTGGACTTGTTCAAAGTCTCTTTCCCAAAAGGACTTGATGCTCCAAATATCTAGAACGCAGCGTTTAAAGCGGCCTCCCCTGTTTTCTGACGGCACTTGATTCCCTCGTCTTGACTCTTCTCTGTTCAGCTCTTATAAATTGGATAGAACTAGCTCTCCTCGTTTTCAGCATAAACCCTTTAAAAACAAACAAGAAAAATATATCATTCTTTGTATAATAAGAGAGCATTATGGTGATGTATGAAGAGGTTAGTCTATATATGTTTCCCAACTCATGTAGAGCTTATATAACCGAAGAAACTGGACTAGAATGTCTGATTTTTATTTGTTTCTTTTTGTAGGATTTTGTGTTGAACTCACGAGGCATGAAGTTGTTCACTTGTGTATGGAAACCGGTTAAGCAAGAACCAAAGGCATTGCTCTTCTTATGCCATGGCTACGCTGTGGAGTCCAGCATCACCATGAACAGTTTCGTCTCTCATCCTTACTATTATTGATTTTTACGAATATATATATATATATATATATATGTCTAATTGAATTTATATAATTACTAACATTGATCAGGCACAGCAACTAAGCTAGCCAAGGCCGGTTTTGCAATCTATGGAATTGACTATGAAGGACACGGAAAATCCGAGGGACTAAGTGGTTACATCAGTAACTTTGATGATCTTGTTGATGATGTCTCTATTCATTATTCTACAATTTGTGGTAACTTCTATAAAATACCTTAATTATTTGTTTAGATTTTCATTAACTTACTAAAAGAAATAGTTGACTGAATTGAAGAGAAAGAAGAGAATAGAGGGAAGATGAGGTTTCTACTTGGAGAATCCATGGGAGGAGCAGTTGTGTTGCTCTTAGCTAGAAAGAAGCCTCATTTTTGGGATGGTGCCGTTCTGGTTGCACCCATGTGTAAGGTTTGTGATTCTCCTATCCTTTCTTTCTGTTTCTAAATGTTTTATTTTATTTTCAATTATTGTTTCTTTTTATTATTATTATTGTTCCATAATTTTTATAATATCCATAGAAGTTGTTACTGAAAAATTGACAACTTGGTAAGGGTGTGATTGATTTGGTATTTTTAAAGTTGGCCGACCAAATGGTATTTTCTTGGTTTAATATGTTTTCAATCATGTTTTAAAGATTATGCATAAGATTGATATCTCTTCCAAAGGTGAGTATAAACCACAAATTTTCATATATCTTCTCTGTTTATTGTTTAAGCAAAGAAAAATTGTTTTAATTTATAAAATGTTTTACAAGTTTCATAAAAACATTTAATGTTATTTGATATTTTGACTTTTAAAATTCTAGTGATTTTTATAATTGGATGAACAAGATATTTAATTTAACTCAGTATTGAATGATTTTTTAATAAAATATATTTTCTTAATATGTGTCGGTTTAGTTAGAAAATCATATATAATTAAATATATTAATGTTGTTAATACTTAATAGTGAGATCACTTTCCCTTATCTTATCTCATAGTTTGTAATCCATCTGCTCCACTACTTGCTACAATATTCCTTATAATATATGTAAAAATTATTAGGACATAAATTCCACATCATCATTAGTTGGAAGAGATCATTAATAATATATAAAGGATATGAGTCATTTTATTTATTACCAATTGATTTTATGTTGGAAGTCAAACTTAATATAGTATCATAGTCCGATCCATGCAATCCAACCCGATTTGATTCAAAATTGCATGGTCCAACCATCGACAATATCCATGCCTAAAACTGGTGCCGTCGATCCAAGTCCGAACATATAGAGCATATTAGGACATAATCTCACATTAATTGTTAGAATGGATCATTAATAATATATAAGGGATATAACTCATTCCACTTATCACCAACCAATTGATTTTATGTTGAAAACTCATAAAACTTAATAGAAATGTTGTTGTTATGTACAGTTAGCTGAAGAAGTAAAGCCACATCCAGTAGTGATTTCTGTTCTCATAAAGCTTTGCTCGTTTATTCCAACGTGGAAAATAGTTCCAGGAAACGATATTATTGACATTGCAATTAAAGAACCTCACATCAGAAATCAGGTGATTGACTATGATGATCTAAGAAGCCAAGTTTTACTTATAGTATAAAGTTTGTTATCACATATATATATGATTCTTATGATTTTTACAGGTGAGAGAGAATGAATATTGCTACAAAGGCCGGCCTCGTCTCAAAACAGCCTACGAACTTTTGTTGGTTAGCATGGATCTTGAGAAGAATCTTCATGAGGTTCTAATTTTCTTTGGTTATAGTTATGAACATATATCTTTGGTAATGGTTTACAATAGAGCAAAACATTTTTACACAACTTGATCATAATTAATTAGTTTTGAATTAGGTATCGATTCCTTTCATTGTTCTTCACGGAGAAGATGATAAAGTGACGGACAAAAGCGTCAGCAAAATGCTATACGAAGTGGCTTCAAGCTCGGACAAAACATTCAAGCTTTATCCTAACATGTGGCATGCTTTACTGTATGGGGAGACTCCTGAAAATTCAGATATTGTATATAGTGATATTATTAAGTGGCTGGTGGATAGAACCTCTGAATCTAACGGAAGGTTAGAGAGTGAGGTAAAACATAAGCATGATGGATTGTTGGAGCACAAATAAGTATTGAGTAATAGTGTGGTCTATGAAATTATATATATATATAAAACAAAATTTGGCCAACACAAAAAGGACACATTCATATATGTACAGAGATACTTGCCATATAAGGTTAAACATTTTATATTTTTATTGAAAATCTCATAAGTTTACAGCATATAAACTTTTCAACAAAGGCTCAACCATGCATATTTGTAGATAACACAGACTAATCTAGATGATATTTCAGACCTTTGTTATATGCATAGTTAACATATTTTAATGATTTTTGGGCTGAAAACTCAATAATGTATACCTAGAAGAAATTCAACGCCGTAGTTTGAAAACCATACGCAAATTAGAAAAGTCTAACAATTAAAACTCTGGGTTCGATTGGTGAACAAAAGCGGAACGGTAAGATTAGCGGTAAGCGGAAGCGATAAGCGGTTAGAGAATAGTGCAAAGAGGTAAAAACAAGCGGTTGAAGAAAGCGGTAAGAAAAAGTAGAGAGAAAAAAATTTAATATTATTTTTGCTAACGCTTTGATGATTGGTGACCGTCAAAGCGGTAAGCCTCTTACCGCAGCGGTAAGAGGTTACCAATCGCACCCTCTATTTGACATTTCATGTATGTTTGGTTCTTAAGTGTTTTAAGATGAACTGACTAAAGTAAGAAACATTTATTTAGACTTCATGACTATATTAAGAACCGGAATTTCAAAAAAAAGAAACAATTTTGGGCAGACAGTGATCATGCTCAGCTATACTAAAACTAAATAACTCCGATTAATATTCTGTGAATTTGTGTAGGTTTATTACTTTGTTGGGTAAGTGCATTACGAATTTACGACTTTTCGTCAAATGGCGCGTTCATTTATTCATATGATCTATGGATTGACGATTTTTCTAATTATATATAAAAAGTCAAAATGATATATTTTTTTCTTGATAACATGCATTGTACAGTCTTGAATTATGTTATAAAGCATCGAGAACACTATAATACTAGTTAGGCGTGGGCAAAATACACGGAACTGTAAAACTGAACCAGACTCAAACAGAAAAAAGAGAATTAGACCTGAATTCAAATCAACAAATTAAATATCCAAATGGATCATAAACTTTTATATATAAAAAACCAAATCGAATCTAAACCAAACCAAAAACCGAATAGATATTTTAAATACTTGATATACAATTATATTCTCAAAAAATAATAATATTTAGACTTCCTATAACACAGTTACCCAAATTTAGAGTTGTAAACTCAAATATATCGATTAGTTTTAAACCAAATAGTTGAAATAGGCGAATTATGCGAAAGTTCTTGTTATATTTTCAAATTTAATAAACTTTTATTCGAGTGTAACTAATTTTTATTTTTATTTTATGATTTTTTTGGTACCGAACAGGACGCGGATGAAACCGAAACAAAATCTAAAATATTCAAACAGTTTTTATATCTTTGGATCCGAAAATCCAAAAAAGTTGAACCTCTTTGTAAACAAGAAAAAAATTCACCTTGGTTTAGCTGATCACAATGGAGACATTGTTGACGCGAGAGAGCGTCGGAACTATCTGAAGCAACTCTTCAAAACCTTTTCCCTTAGAGCAGCTCCATCAGAGTATATTAGGGGTGGGTCTCTTAAAAAAAAATATTAAAATAATGTGGGTCCCACGTGGGACCCACATTTTTTTTAACAAACCGTAGCCACAGTCGCTTGTGTAAGAGACGTTTCTTCCCCTGTCTCGCCGTTCTATTGGTCGATTGTTTTTTTTTTATTATTTTTTTTTTTCGCCTTTACAAAAAAAAAAAAAAATTAATAAAAAAATTGAGTTAAGAGACTTACCTTGCGTCCCGCCAGTGGAGATGCTCTTAAGACAACCTTCCAATCTTAAGACCATCTTCTCTAATGTCTGTGTTTTGTTCAGCATAAGTTCAATGAACGAAGCCACCTTTTTTGAATTTAGTTCACGGTTTTTAGAATAAGCTACAACGTTCATGCTTCCAAAATGGTTCATCAAGACACGCGAATTCAAGTAGTTGTCAAGAACCTCCTCCTGTAAAACATAAAACATTAGACTGTCAGTGTCCTCAGTTTCTACAATCTCAAAGTGAAAGGACATGGTTCTTAGGATTATTCAAGCTCGGAAATAGGTCAAGAACAGAGGCATATGGAAAAAAATATACCGGTATGAAGCGGTCAAGTCTTTTGTGTATTAGGGTTAGCTTCTTGAGTTCAGGTGAGTTTTCTAGCACCATTAGTATCCCAATAATTACATACGGAGAGATCGTTGTCTCAAACGTCAAAACTTTGGCCTTGAACATGGGTAAACGAACAAGGTATTCAAAGCGGTCAAGAGATAAAATCTACAAAAAAAAAAGATTAACGGAAACTAATCAATCAAAGATATGTAAGAATGACCATATCACATTGACGTAGACAAAACATTACCTTAAGAAAGTTTTCCCCAAGAGTAAGATTATCTACATTCTGCAACTTCTCTAGTTGCTTGAGGACCACGGCTTGAAGAGAATCAGCCATGAAGTTGAATAGGTATATGTCAAAATGAATATATGTCTAGGCAACATTCAGTTAAAGACGAGACATCAACTAAAGTACATCCTAACTGAGAGTTATCCAATCTGAGATAATGTATGTGTGGTGCCACAATCTGAGTTGAAACACTTAACCAGGTCCAATCGAAACAAGTGGTAACTAATACTCTCAGACGCGGTGATTTGCTGAGATCAAGAACGTTCAGATGTTCATCGCAATCTACCAATGTTAAGCTTTCAAGAATCGGACAACCAGATAGGATCTTAGCAAATGATTCATCAGAGAGAGTGCAAGCCCTCAGAGACAGCTTCTTCAGGGATGTCCAAGACACGGAACATCTTGGGATCAGATCAGTAAAGTATAGGCGAAGTCTGAGTTGCTTGACAGAGGAATTGGTGTAGAAGAAAACAGGAATACTATAATCATTAGCTTCTAACGCCATATTCTCCGCGTTTCGGGACATGGCTAACTCTATCCACTTGTCAAAGTGAGTGAGATTGCTCATTATGTCGGTTTCGATGTGAAAACTCATCATCTTGCGAGCCGTGTAGCGAGTTAGGGTTTTGTCTATTATATCAGCATCCAGGCTATGGTGCGTAGGCCAGCAAAAGGAGAGGGAAGGTGTATCGGACCATACATGCCTCCATCGCTTGGATAACACGGAAGTTCTGATGGCTTCTTCGGTCTCAATAAAGGAGAGGATTTGCTGGAGGATCACATCAGGCATAGAACTTATTGAGTCTAAATCTTCGCTTGAATCTCCTACTTCTTTGTTTTCACGGTGGAGATGAGCGTAGCAGTGACTAGGTACTCTCGCAGCGGTGGTGGTGCCGTCTCCATTTCCGCCGCCGTCCGCCATTATGTTACTATCCACCGGTAAACCTAGTCTGCATGGGGTTTCTGAAAGCCCATTAAATACTACAAACCCAATACAGTTATTTCAAAATGGTAAGAACTAAGACCATGTACATTGATGGTTTTACGGGGATTCTTAGGTAAAACAATTAAAAAATATTAATTGTTTAATCCGCATTATAAAAATAAATTAATAATTTATGTTTAAAAAAAGAATTGTGTGTTAGTTGAGAAGATGTATATCGTAAAGATAAAAAGATTGAAATAGCGATTTTGCATTATAAGTTTTAATATTGAATAATTTTGATATTTTTTTATCAAATTATAATATATGATTTTTGAATTAATATATATATATATATATATATATTATATTTGTTTTAAACTCGTGCAGAGTTCATTTTTAGAATTCAAAATTAGCTAATTTATTTTTCAACCTGCTCTTATAATAGTTTAAATATTTTGCAATATGATGTAACAACCCGCTAAAAATGCAATCGTAAAAACAAATTCTTACGAAATAAATTAATTTAATATAATTTTAAAATTTTATTATAATATAAACATAAATATTTATATTTGAAATAAAAAATAAAAAAGATAATAAAATATATTATATTTGAATTTTGAATATAATCATAATTAAAAAATATTATCTTATATATACAAAATAGTTGATATTTAAATTATTTAGTTATATTTATCAATTGATTTAATAGTTTCATGTTTATATATATATATATATATTAATTAGAAAAGTAAAACTCATTATATTTAGCTTGTTTGGATACATGTTTAGTAATTGTCTTGTTTGGAAGCATGGATAGTAGAGAAATTGTTATATTCTTTAATTACCCTTAATGAATATTAAAAACACTCTTAAATCTCTAATGGCACAAATTGTAAATAACACATGTCTCAAAGGTTAGTTTCTTAAAGACTCTAATTTTTAATAGTATTGATCCTTAATTGTTCATGCTGACGTGGCAACTTCTGATTGGTTCTTTTTTTTATTTTTTATTTTCATCTGTAAAAAAAATATATATATTAAAAAATTGTTAAGAACCCCCAAAAGGGGGTTCATTAATGTTAATGCTCTAAATCGTAAATCGTAAATCAAAATTGTGAAGAACCCCCCATGGTCCGGTTCTGTTACGTCCCTGACCCTCAACTTCGCGAATGTAGTAAATCGTAATGTTTTTTATTTCATGGGTCTGAAACTTTTCTGCAAATTTTGGATGTGTTCAAAATTTTCAAACTATTTTCATGGACTTGGATTAAGCAAGCTGAAGTCTTGACTATTTCTAGATGGGACATGAGAGAAACCTTTACAAATAATGGAAAGATTGAGGACAGATTGAACATACTAGCCCGTTTACTCTCCATAGTTTTTTTTTAAAAAAAATTTAATATATATATTTTTTTTTTATTAACAGGCGAGAAAAAAAGGACCAATCATGTAGCGCCACGTCAGCGCTACAGGAAAGATACGGGTTCTTAAACAAGAATTTTTAGGACCCGTATGCTAACTGTTGGTGTGGGGCCCACACATATTATATATTTTTTTTTAAGAAACTGTCCTAAGACATCCGCGTTGTACCTGCTCTTAGCATAGGTTCTTAAGAAAAAAAATAATAGAATATTGCGAGCCCCACGTAAACAGTTAACAACCCAGGTTCTAAAAATCCTTCTGCAAGGATTGGTCCTTGACTGTTTCTGCCACGTGGCGGATTGCTATTTGTTCTTTTTTCGATTTTTTTTTTTTTTTTTACTTTCCATAAAATTTTTTTTTTTTTTAAGAACCTTTGGAATTCATGAATGTACATGGTCTCGGTTTTCTAAAAATTCATTTTTATTCAGTTATATAAAATACATCATAAGGCTTTGGGAAACAGCTTTCCCACTTCTATATAAAAAGGATATCTTCAAGTTTTAGAAAAACATAGTTCAGAAGTAAAGTTCCAGAAAACCTGTGTAACGATTATTTTAAATGGATTTCTTCGTTTGTTATAGGGGCACATTAGCCATGGGCAAAAAAACCGGAACCGAATAACCGAACCGGATTCGACCCGAAAAATTCGGTTCCGGTTCGGTTCCGGTTCGGTTCCGGTTCCACCCAAAATAATCGACGGATCCTCTAATTTTGGAACCGTCGGTTCTGGTTCGGTTCCGGTTCCTATCCGGATCCGAATTAAAGAACCGATGGAACCGAATTAAAAATTAGGGGTTAACCCCAAACCAGAGCTAAACCGACCATCAATTAGAAATTAAAAATTATTCGGATACAAAACGGATATTCGGGTACAAAACAGATATTCGGATACAAAACGGGTATTCAGATACCCAAATATCCGTTTTATCCGGGTCCAAAACGGATATTCGGGTACAAAACGGATATTCGGATACCCAAAAATCCATTTTATCCGGGTCCAAAACGGATATTCGGGTAAAAAACGGGTATTTGGGTACCCGAATAACCGAATATTTTAAGAACCAAATTTAATCGGGTATTTCACGGTTTCTAAATTATTGGACCTGAACCGATCCGGAACCGAGAAGAACCGAACCGGATCCGAACCAAGACCTCTATAGGAACCGATTGGATCCTAAATCTCAATACCCGACATACCTGGATCCGATCGGTCTCTACCCGGATCCGAACCGAGGAACCGAATGCCCAGGGCTAGGGCACATGGTTCTTGGTCCCCATTGTTAAGAACTAGGTGTAGACCCCGCACAAGAGTTTTTTGTTTGTTTGAAATCATTAAAGCCTAGGGTAAATCGATATCGGATTCATGGTCAAGGTTTCGGTGGTAAAGACACCATCATATTTACTACTCTAGAACGATCGCGCTACGAATCATAGTCAAGGCTTTAGTGGTGGAGACACCATCGTGTTTACTACTCTAGGACGATCGCGCTACGAATCATAGTCAAGGCTTTGGTGGTGGAGACACCATTGTGTTCACTACTCATGGCTAAGGCTTCGGTGGTGGAGACACCATCGTGTTTATTCCTTCAGTATAAGACCAAGTCCAATGGAGGTTTTTAAGCCAAGTTTCTTAAGAAAAAATTAATAAAGTATTGTGAGCTCCACATGAATAGTTAAGAACCGAACTTTTAAAATCCTTAGTTAAGAGCATGTGTAGTAGTGAACCCCCTCTTGGGGTTCTTAAATTTTTTTTATTATTAAATTTTTTTTTTTTTTTTTTGCATTTAGGAAAAAAAAAAAAAAAAAAATTCAAAAAAAAAAAAGAGCCAATCGGCTCATGACACATGGCAAAACAGTTAAGATATCGCCTCTTAGAAGCTCCTGTGGAAGAGCCGGTTCTTCCATTTATTACATTTTCTGATTTTGTTTTAATTAAATTTACCTATGAATTTGTGCATAAACTCCTTTAAAAACTCCACTACACATGCTCTAAGAGCATGTCCAATTAAGGTTCTTAAAGTGGGGTTCTTAAGAAAAAATTATAAAATATTGTGGGCTCCACCACAATAGTTAAGAACCCCAGCTCCAAAAATCCTTAGCTAAGGATCGGTCCTTGCACTGTTCATGTCACGTGGCGACATTCTATTCGTTCCTTTTTTTTTCTTTTTTTTTTACTTTCCAGAAAAAACAAAAAAAAATATTAATTAAATTTTTTTTTAAGAACCCCGTTGGAGTTCATGGATGTACATGGTCTAAAAACCCGTCTCTTCACTATTCATGTGACGTGGCGCATCCTCATTGATTCCTTTTTTTGATTTTTTTTTCGATCTATAAAAAAATAATAAAAAATAATATTAATTTTTTTTTAAGAACTCCAAAGGAGAGTAATACCATTATTCTTGCTCTAATACATATTATATTCATAACATCTTCCATAAACCTATGCTAGAATTTAATAACTAAATTAATATTGCCACATGATTCATTATCCGATTGTTTGTCTTGCATAACAAATCTGCCTATGATTCATATATAATTAGATTCAAGCATGTTACTATAATCGATATTAAGTGCTTAATTCGGCATGCTACATACCTATGCTAGAAGCAATTCAAGTGTGTTAATTCCATAGTCAAAAGTACAATTCTAAACGACTATATTAGATATTTTATTTAAAAATCAATGATGTTAAAACAAACTAAGTGAGCATAAAAAAGAACGAAAAAATAAGTTTACAACATAAAAACTTGTCAACAAAGGCTCAACCATGCATATTTGTAGATAACTCAGATTAATCTAGATGATATTTCAGACCTTTGTTATATGCATAGTTAACATATTTTAATGATTTTGGGGCTGAAAACTCAATAATGTATACATAGAAGAAATTCAACGCCGTAGTTTTGAAAAGCATACACAAAATTATAAAAAGTCTTTAACAAATAAAACTATATTTGACATTTCAAATATGTTTGGTTCTTAATAAGTGTTTTAAGATGAATTGACTAAAGTCATAAACATTTGTATTTAGACATCATGGCTATATTAAGAAGTGTAGCTAAAAAAGTTCCTCAAGATCTAGATTCCAGTCTAGCTTTTAAGAAAGAAATTAACATTAACCTGTTACTGATCTTTGATCTGAGGGACTTCACTGGTTCAAGAACCTCTTTGTAAACAAGAAAAAAAAAATTCATATACCTTAAAAGATGGGTTTCCAAGCATTGCATTCACCTTGGTTTAGCTGATCACAATGGAGACATTGTTGGTGCGAGAGAGCGTCGGAACTATCTGAAGCAACTCTTCAAAACCGCTTCCTTTAAGACAGCCTTCCAATCTTAAGACCATCTTCTCTAATGTCTGTGTTTTATTCAGCATAAGTTCAACGAACGAAGCCACCTCTTTTGACTTTAGTTCACGGTTTTTAGAATAAGTTCCAACGATCATGCTTTGAAAAGGATTCATCAAGCCACGCGAACTCAAGAATTTATCAAGAACCTTCTCCTGTACAACATAAAAGATTAGACTGTCCGTGTCCTCAGTTTCTACAATCTCAAAGTGAAAGGACATGGTTCTTAGGATTATTCAAGCTCGGAAATAGGTCAAGAACAGAGGCATATGGAAAAAAATATACCGGTATGAAGCGGTCAAGTCTTTTGTGTATTAGGGTTAGCTTCTTTAGTTCAGGTGAGTTTTCTAGCACCATTAGTATCCCATTAATTACATACGGAGAGATCGTTGTCTCAAGCGTCAAAAATTTGGCCTTGAACATAGGTAAACGAGCAAGGTTTCCAAGGCGGCAATGGGCAAGAGATAAAATCTACAAAAAGAGATTAACGGAAACTAATCAATCCAAGATATGTAAGAATGAACATATCACATTGACGTAGACAAAACATATTACCTTAAGAAAGTTTTCACCAATAGTAAGCTTATCTACATTCTGCAACTTCTCTAGTTGCTTGAGTAGCACGGCTTGAAGAGAATCAACCTTGAATAGTACTTCATTATGCAAGTCAAAATGAATGTCTAGGCTACATTCAGTTAAAGACGAGACATCAACTAAAGTACATCCTACGAACTGAGAGTTATCCAATCTGAGATAATGTATATGTGGTGCCACAATCTGAGGTGAATGAGTTAACCAAGTCCAACTGTAACAATTGATAACTAATACTCTCAGACGCGGTGATTTGCTGAGATCAAGAACCATCAGATGTTCAACGCAATTTTCCAATGTTAAGCTTTCAAGAATGGGACAACCAGATAGGATCTTAGCAAATGATTCATCAGAGAGAGTGCAAGCCCTCAAAGACAGCTTCTTCAGGGATGTCCAAGACACGGAGCATCTTGGGATCAGATATTTAGAGTATAGGTCAAGTCTGATTTGCTTGACAGAGGAATTGGTGTAGAAGAAATCAGGAATACGATATTCATGAGTTTCGAAATGAAAACAGAGTTTTAACGCCATATTCTCCGCGTTTCGGGACATGGCTAACTCTATCAACTCTATCAACTTGTCAAAGTGAGTGAGATTGCTCATTATGTCGGTTTCGATGTGAAAACTCATCATCTTGCGAGCCGTGTAGCGAGTTAGGGTTTTTTCTATCGAACCAGCATCCAGGCTACGTTCCATAGGCCAGCAAAAGGAGAGGGAAGGTGTATCGGACCAGACATGCCTCCATCGCTTGGATAACACGGAAGTTCTGACGGCTTCTTTGGTCTCAATAGAGGAGAGGATTTGCTGGAGGATCACATCAGGCATACAACTTATTGAGTCTAAATCTTCGCTTGAATCTCCTACTTCTTTGTTTTCACAGTGGGTAGGGATTCTCTCAGCGGTAGTGGTGCCGTCTCCGTTTCCGCCGTTGTCCGCCATTAGGTTACAATCCACCGATAAACCTACTCTGCATGCAATAGTTATATATACTAGGAGAGAACCCGCGCAGATGCGCGGATTATTCTTAAATTTTTAGATACATCATATATTATAATATTTATTTTGAGTATCAATATTTTTATATTTTTTTAATTTACAATTTGGGTTTTTTTTAATGATTATAATATTTTTAAAAGAGAATATGCGCTAACATACAATTATTAATTATTTATTTTATAAATAAATATTTTTAATTATCAATTTTTAATGAGATTTTTATAATTTTTTTATTTCCTTCAACCTTTTTATCATCTTTTTATTTACTATAAACTATGTAAATATATATACTTATTCTTTATACATTTTCATTCATCAAACATTTTTAGTTTTCATTTATAATAATTTAATATTTTTAGTTATCATTTTAAATTTTGTTAATTTTATATATATATATCAATGATTGATTTGATTTTCTTTCCTATGTTCTTATATTTTTATAAATTTCATTTTTATTATCATTTTATCTCATTTTGGAATATTTTCTTTTGATTCTTAATAATAATTCAATAATTTTATATTTTAATTTATTATTTTATATTTCTTTCATTTTAATATATTTTCATTGATTTTATTTGATTTCTTATTTCTTATATTTTTATAATTTTTATTGTCATTGTATCTGGTTTTTATAATATTTTCTTTCTATTCGTAATAATTAATATTTATTTATTTATATTTTGTTCTATGGTTCCTTACTTCTAGTTTTTAATTATTGTAAATTTTTAATAATGTTATCTTTATTTTTAATTTTAAAATTTGATATCTAACTTTTATTGAGATTTATTTATTATTGTTTATTTATTGCATAAAAATATAGAAGATGAATTATAATATATAAAATTTATATATTTATGACATTATAAATTTATATTAAATTTTAGAATTTATGTTTCAATAATTATAATTAATTACATTTAAATTAAATAATATTACATTAAATAGTATATGTATTTTAGTTTAATGATGATGTGGATAATGTTGTTTAAAATTGATCAATCAAGGAGGAGCTGATGTGTCAACTAACTTGAGAGAGCCCCCTTCTCTCATTATATATAGGATATCCCCAGATATTATCGGGTTTCTAAAAAGCCCATTAAATATTACAAATCCAATACAATTATTTCACAATGGTAATAAGAACTAAGAAGCATGGTCCGGTTCTGTTACGTCCCTGACCCTCAACTTCGCGGATGTAGTATATCGTAATGTTTTTTATTTCACATGGGTCTAAAACTTCACTTCTGCAAATTTTGGATGTGTTCGAAATTTTCAAACTATTTTCCTGGACTTGGATTAAGCAAGCTGAAGTCTTGACTATTTCTAGATGAGAGACATGAGAGAAACAATTATGGAAAGATTGAGGATAGATTTAACATACCAGCCCATATATATATATATATATATATATATCAAACTCAGTTTTCTGAAAATTCATTTTTATTCGGTTATATAAAATACATCATAAGGCTCTGGGAAACAGCTTTCCAACTTCTATATAAAAGGTTATCTTCAAGTTCTAGAAAAACATAGTTCAAAACTAAAGTTCCAGAAAAACTCTGTAACGATTTTTCTTTAAAATGAATTTCATTGTTTGTTTATAGGGGCACATGTTTCTCGGTCCCCATTGTTAAGATTTGAAGAAATAAAAATACATTGTAGTTACCAAAAGTGTGGTAACCTATAAGACAAAAAAGTTGGTTCTTTTGTGTTATGGATTCAACATTTTTGTTACAAATCAGAATATTTAAAAATTGATTCCAAATTCATGAATGATTATAGGTTTAAGATCCAGAACTTCTACGGTATTTAAAACGGTATTTAAAAAAAAATACATGTAGTTTATAATAGTTAACCTTTGACGTAAAAACTTAGTCAATTTTCCAAACCTCATAAATATATGGGTACAAATGGTATGCATTACATGAATAAGGGTGCAAATGATAACCCTTAAAAGTGGAATAATTGTAGTGGAATTAAAATTAGTGGAATATTGATTATTTACGCTGAAATTTTCCTCTCTCCATGATAAGATGAACAAATTCCAACAGAATCCAACAGTTTTTCTTATAAAATGTGGATACCACAATGTTTGACTCAAAAACTAAAAAAATGACAAATAGATATTTGTAGAGGAATCCAGTGTAATAATCAATTCTACTGTTTTTGGTCTTCTAAAAGACAACCATTTGCACCCTAAGTGGAGTAAATACTAGCAGAGCTAGAATTAGTGGAATAATACTAGTTACTAAATTTTTTTCTCTTCCGAAAACTAAAAGTAGAAGAACAAATATTAACATAATTTAATATTTTCTATTTAAAATGTGAGTCTTATCATATTTCACTATTTTAAAAAAGAAATTGATAAATAAATGATTTTTGGAGTAACTCAATATAAAAACCAGTGAATTTTATTCATTTTAAATGACAACTATTTGCACCTTATATATTTATCACAATTTATTTTCCACTACACTCTAAATTACCCTAAAACTAAATATTTTTTGGGCAAATTTTACCCTAAAACTAAATATAATACAAATTTACTTCTGCAACTGACTACATGCAGTAAGTCAATCAAAATCATATATATGAGGAATCTATTTTTTTGTAAACGGTGGAAGTTCCTAGCTTTAGGCTTATAATCTCTCTCAGACTCGAAGACAGCTTTTAGAAATTTCTATTTAAAAAGTAATTCTTCGTACCAAAGGTGGTTTGAATCCGAGATATAAAAAAACCAACTTCTGTATACTACCACTAGACTACCAACACTTTGGTATAAGAAGAATTTTGAACTGAAAAATATGTTCAGTACAATGTGAATTTTATAGTTAACACATGGTCTACTAAAAAGTAGGCATGTTTAACGGTTTGAGAATTGAGAGTCGCTAGGATTAAAACTGACTACAATAATTTTGAGATAATTTATTTATTTCATAGTCGTCGCTCAACACTTTCTAAATACCATTAAAAAAACTAAAATAACCCAAAGACTCATTCATCAAAGGCTGCTGCATGTTTATTTACTGCCACTGATATGACATGTTGATATGCTGTATAAAAAAGGGAAAAAAAAATATTATATATTGGCTTAACTATACAATATTGAATTACACATAATATTCTAAACTTCTATCATTAATTGTATTAGGTAGTTTTTTTGAAGAAAAGGAAAATATTTCTGTAATTTTACAGAAATTATGGTGTTAATTGTGTTATTTTCAAAGTTGAGGGGGTGTTTATAAACGTCGCCAAACATGAACAATTGCCACCTGTCAGGGCATCCTCCAAAGACTTTTCTTTTCAAGAATAAAAAACGTGTTGGAGTGCGAAGAAAGGAAAGGAATCTGTTATTTCGTCACTATCAAACCCCAAACGGCGTCGCATTCATGTACCGTCGTCTTCCTCTAAAACTTCCCAATATAAACAGAGCCGTACAGAGAATTATATATTTCTCATCATAAAACTTCTCTGCCTCTAACAAAATTTTTAAAAAGAAAGAGAGAGATTTCGATCAACCTCTTCTTGAAAATGGTCAGTTACGTTTAAAATTATATACTGTACTATCTGGTCTATGTCTCTTTCAGACCACACGAAAATGTATTAGTTTGCTGTTCTTGTAATATAATTAGGGTTTTCTTTGTTTTTTGTATGCAGGCAAGTGAAACAGAAAACATCAAGTACGAAGAGGTATGTGTTATGTTACTTAGATAATAAACTTATGTATTAAGATCTTTACATAGAGGAATCTGAGTTTTGACTTTTGAATGATGATTATAATTGCAGAGTTTTATTAATAACACACGAGGAATGAAGTTATTCACGTGCAAGTGGTTACCATCAAATCAAGAACCAAAGGCTTTAATCTTCATCTGCCATGGATATGCAATGGAATGCAGCATCACCATGAACAGTTGAGACTAGCCCACTTCATGATGTATATTAATATATGTAGTCATTAAATTATCCAATCTTTATTAATGTTTTGTGATGAATATGATTGGATTAGGTACTGCGAGAAGGCTTGTGAAGGCAGGATTTGGAGTCTATGGGATGGATTATGAAGGACATGGCAAATCTGATGGGCTTAGTGCTTATGTCCCAAACTTTGACCATCTCGTTGATGATGTCTCTGCTCATTACACATCCATTTGCGGTAACGTAAAAGTTGTAACATTGACTTTTTGAATACTTATCTTTTGAAAATGGTGGCAAAACGAGTCTCGGTCAACGCCACTTTTTATATTTACCATTCACAAGTTTTGGTGTAATGTAGACAGAAAAATAATTTACCCAATAGTTTTTATGAAGAAAAAAATGTTCTTGAGTTGATGTTTTTGGATTAAAGAATCTCATACATAATTCTTTTGTCGCCTCACTTTATCAGAAAAATGATTTTTATGTCTTTTTGTTTGTGGTTGGAATAATTAGAGAGAGAAGAAAACAAAGGGAAGATGAGGTTTTTGCTAGGAGAATCGATGGGTGGGGCTGTACTCTTGTTGTTACATAGAAAGAAGCCTGAGTTTTGGGATGGGGCCGTCTTGGTTGCTCCAATGTGTAAGGTAATATTCATTCTCTCATGCATGCATCTATTCTTTAGGTTAAGGGAAAAATGGAATATTACATATGTATCTTTAATATATTCAATCAAATATTTAAATATTTAGAAAGGAGAACAAATAAGCTTAGCCAGTCTGGCTTATATTCTTTAAAGAGATTATTATGCAAATAATTTTCTTAATTAACATATAGTAGCCACTAGCAAGCCTGCTTTTTATATTATAAGGTTAGTTGGATATATTTTAAAAAGTTTATTATTATTGTGTGGTGCAACTTTTTGCCCATCAAAAAGATGCATATGCCAAAATCTTAGTTGTTAGTTTTGGTCGTGTCATGATGATGTGAACGATGCTGAATTATTAGGACGTTTTAATCAAATATTAGTAAGACAAGTGTGTAAAATTCAACCTCTTGCATGGTTACAAAAATGAGGAAGTTAAGTTGCTGAAGTAATCATACATTATCACATATTCTAACGAAACTTTAATTGATATATATTTTGTAATTAATCGTTGGCTCGTTGCACCTAGCTATTCACTATGTGGAAGGTATATTATATAGTTCACAAATTTTACCACCACTAATTATAGCTTATTTTTATATGTCATAGATCGCAGAAGAAATGAAACCAAGCCCTTTGGTAATTTCGGTATTGTCGAAACTTAGTGGAGTTATTCCCACTTGGTCATATAATTGGGAAAATGGAAACCCTGTTTTAAAAAATATATATATATATATAAATACATTGACTTGATTAGATAATGAAAACTAAAAAATGTGAAGAAATTTCAATCTAGACTATAGTACTAAAATAATATAATTTATCTGATTTTTTTTATCAAGCTTTTATTTTGAAATTAATTGATTGGATGAAAACATACCCATGGCTGTTTAAATTTGAATTTATTTGATGTTTAATTTTGTTTCCATATTTTTTTTTTCATTAAATATTTTTTTTTATAAAAGGTTGGACCGGACTTTAAAATTTAAACCCAATTTTTTCTACACCGGATTCGATTATTTACAGGTTTTGCGGATTTTGGGCTGGACTGAGCTATCCCGATTGATATCCCTTATCGACAAACACAAAGACATAAATATATGTATATCCATCCCTAAATTGAAGATTCAAAATACAAGTTGAGTTGATGATGACATGCTACTAAATAATGACTCAATCGGAGTAGTTTGCCATTTGGTCAAATGAAAAGAATGACTAAACCGGTCAAGCACAAACGGCTAAAGCATTCATTAAAGAAAACAATTCTTGGACTTGTACAAAGTCTCTTTCCCAAAAGGACTTGATGCTCCAAATATCTAGAACGCAGCGTTTAAAGCGGCTTCCCCTGTTTTCTGACGGCCGGCACTTGATTCCCTCGTCTTGACTCTTCTCTGTTCAGCTCTTATAAATTGGATAGAACTAGCTCTCCTCGTTTTCAGCATAAACCCTTTAAAAACAAACAAGAAAAATATATCATTCTTTGTATAAAAAGAGAGCATTATGGTGATGTATGAAGAGGTTAGTCTATATATGTTTCCCAACTCATGTAGAGCTTATATAACCGAAGAAACTGGACTAGAATGTCTGACTTTTATTTGTTTCTTTTTGTAGGATTTTGTGTTGAACTCACGAGGCATGAAGTTGTTCACTTGTGTATGGAAACCGGTTAAGCAAGAACCAAAGGCATTGCTCTTCTTATGCCATGGCTACGCTGTGGAGTCCAGCATCACCATGAACAGTTTCGTCTCTCATCCTTACTATTATTGATTTTTACGAATATATATATATATATATGTCTAATTGAATTTATATAATTACTAACATTGATCAGGCACAGCAACTAAGCTAGCCAAGGCCGGTTTTGCAATCTATGGAATGGACTATGAAGGACACGGAAAATCCGAGGGACTAAGTGGTTACATCAGTAACTTTGATGATCTTGTTGATGATGTCTCTATTCATTATTCTACAATTTGTGGTAACTTCTATAAAATACCTTAATTATTTGTTTAGATTTTCATTAACTTACTAAAAGAAATAGTTGACTGAATTGAAGAGAAAGAAGAGAATAGAGGGAAGATGAGGTTTCTACTTGGAGAATCCATGGGAGGAGCAGTTGTGTTGCTCTTAGCTAGAAAGAAGCCTCATTTTTGGGATGGTGCCGTTCTGGTTGCACCCATGTGTAAGGTTTGTGATTCTCCTATCCTTTCTTTCTGTTTCTAAATGTTTTATTTTATTTTCAATTATTGTTTCTTTTTTTATTATTATTATTATTGTTCCATAATTTTTATAATATCCATAGAAGTTGTTACTGAAAAATTGACAACTTGATAAGGGTGTGATTGATTTGGTATTTTTAAAGTTGGCCGACCAAATGGTATTTTCTTGGTTTAATATGTTTTCAATCATGTTTTAAAGATTATGCATAAGATTAATATTTCTTCCAAAGGTGAGTATAAACCACAAATTTTCATATATCTTCTCTGTTTATTGTTTAAGCAAAGAAAAATTGTTTTGATTTATAAAATGTTTTACAAGTTTCATAAAAACATTTAATGTTATTTGATATTTTGACTTTTAAAATTCTAGTGATTTTTATAATTGGATGAACAAGATATTTAATTTAACTCATTATTGAATGATTTTTTAATAAAATATATTTTCTTAATATGTGTCGGTTTAGTTAGAAAATCATATATAATTAAATATATTAATGTTGTTAATACTTAATAGTGAGATCACTTTCCCTTATCTTATCTCATAGTTTGTAATCCATCTACTCCACTACTTGCTACAATATTCCTTATAATATATGTAAAAATTATCAGGACATAAGTTCCACATCATTAGTTGGAAGAGATCATTAATAATATATAAAGGATATGAGACATGTTATTTATTACCAATTGATTTTATGTTGGAAGTCAAACTTAATATAGTATCATAGTCCGATGCATGTAATCTAACCCGATTTGATTCAAAATTGCATGGTCCAACCATCGACAATATCCATGCCTAAAACTGGTGCCGTCGATCCAAGTCCGAACATATAGAGCATATTAGGACATAATCTCACATTAATTGTTAGAATGGATCATTAATAATATATAAGGGATATAACTCATTCCACTTATCACCAACCAATTGATTTTATGTTGAAAACTCATAAAACTTAATAGAAATGTTGTTGTTATGTACAGTTAGCTGAAGAAGTAAAGCCACATCCAGTAGTGATTTCTGTTCTCATAAAGCTTTGCTCGTTTATTCCAACGTGGAAAATAGTTCCAGGAAACGATATTATTGACATTGCAATTAAAGAACCTCACATCAGAAATCAGGTGATTGACTATGATGATCTAAGAAGCCAAGTTTTACTTATAGTATAAAGTTTGTTATCACATATATATGATTCTTATGATGTTTACAGGTGAGAGAGAATGAATATTGCTACAAAGGCCGGCCTCGTCTCAAAACAGCCTACGAACTTTTGTTGGTTAGCATGGATCTTGAGAAGAATCTTCATGAGGTTCTAATTTTCTTTGGTTATAGTTATGAACATATATCTTTGGTAATGGTTTACAATAGAGCAAAACATTTTTACACAACTTGATCATAATTAATTAGTTTTGAATTAGGTATCGATTCCTTTCATTGTTCTTCACGGAGAAGATGATAAAGTGACGGACAAAAGCGTCAGCAAAATGCTATACGAAGTGGCTTCAAGCTCGGACAAAACATTCAAGCTTTATCCTAACATGTGGCATGCTTTACTGTATGGGGAGACTCCTGAAAATTCAGATATTGTATATAGTGATATTATTAAGTGGCTGGTGGATAGAACCTCTGAATCTAACGGAAGGTTAGAGAGTGAGGTAAAACATAAGCATGATGGATTGTTGGAGCATAAATAAATACCTAGTAATATAGCGTGGTTTATATATGTATTTTGCCCCAAAAACAAATTTGGACAAACAAAAAAAAGAAACATTTATATCTGTACAGAGATACTTGCCAAATAAGGTTAAACATTTTATATTTTTATTGAAAAAAACTCACAAGTTTACAGCATAAAAACTTGTCAACAAAGGCTCAACCATGCATATTTGTAGATACACACAGATTAATCTAGATGATATTTCAGACCTTTGTTATATGCATAGTTAACATATTTTAATGATTTGGGGCTGAAAACTCAATAATGTATACATAGAAGAAATTCAACGCCGTAGTTTTGAAAAGCATACACAAAATTATAAAAAGTCTTTAACAATTAAAACTATATTTGACATTTCAAATATGTTTGGTTCTTAAAAAGTGTTTTAAGATGAATTGACTAAAGTCAGAAAAATTACACATCATGACTATATTAAGAACCGTAATTTCAAAATAAGAAACAATTTTGGGCAGACAGTGATCATGCTCAGCTATACTAAAACTAAAACAACCCGACTAATAGTTGGGTTGGCGATTTTTCTAATTATAGATCATAAGTCAAAAAGATATCTTTTTTTTCTTCTTCTTGATAACATGCATTGGACAGTCTTGATTATATGTGATAACGCATCGAGAACACTATAACACTGGTTAAGCCTGGGAAAAATAGTCAGACTCAGAACTGAAGAACCAAGCCAAACTAAAATAGAAAAGGGGAATCAAACTCAAATCCAAACCCACAAATTAATACCCAAATGGATCATAAACTTTTATCTGAAAAATTACAACCAAACTTAAACCTAAACCAAAAAAATAAAAATGGATGGGTATCCCTTATACTCGATATATAATTATATACCCAAACTAATAATATTTAGATTTGCTATAACACAATTATCCAAATTTAAAATTATAAATTCAAATATATCGATTAATTTTAAACCAAAACATCTGAAATAAGTTAATTATACAAAAGTTCTTGTTATATTTGTAAAATTCTAATAAATTTTTATTCAGATGTAATTAATTTTATTTTTGTTTTATAATTTGTTTTGATATTTAACAGAAAGCGGATGAAACCGAAACAAAATTCTAAAATATTCGAACGACTTTTGTATCTATGGATATGAAAATCCCAAAAAGTTAAACCGAATCCGGACGAATACCCAAACACCCATACATAACACTGGTCGAATTATGTCAATGAATTCAATTACCCTATTTTGGTTTCCATGTAAATAATAGTATTGCCCATCACTTAATCTATGTAGCTTTACTGGTATACTAAGAGATCTTTCCACAACAAAAAATGCGCCTCAAGATCAAGATTACAGTCTAGCTAGGACTGGGCATGAATACTTGGTACTCGTCCATATTCGATACTTGTCTCGTAAAACTAAATACTTAGATCAAGTCAAGTAATAAGTATTTACAATTAAAAGTTTGCAAGTACAAGTCAAATACCAAATCTTAAATGTTTTTAAACTATTTGGCTTGGTCGTACTCGTTACTCGATGTTTTAATAAGACAATTATTGATATTTGTTGATTGTTTGATAATAATATTATTTGTGTAAAACATTGAAAATATGTTTGTTCTGTATCTAAATGATATTACATATAATCTTTTTATTAGTTTGTCTTCCATCGATTACAATATTAAAAATAATTGAAATTTTTTTTTTATAAATAAGATTGTTATATTCACTTATAAATATTCACATGTGTTTAATAATTCCAAATAATTGATCTATTTAATATTTAAACTTTGAACATAAATAAGCAAGTAGTAAGTATTACCAAGTACAAGTACTAGTAAAAAAAATTAATACTTGAACAAGGCAAGTCGAGTAACGGGTGATGTAAAAATATCAAGTAGCCGGCTTATGCCCAGCCCTAAGTCTAGCTATTAAGCAAGAAATTAACATTAACCTGTTCTGATCTTTGATCTCAGGAAGTTCACTGGTTTAAGAACCTCTTTGTAAACAAAAACAAAAACAAAATGCATATACCTTAAAACTTATGAGCTGCGTTGGGCCGAAGAAAGATGGGTTTCCAAGCATTAATTCGGCTTGGTTTAGGTGATCACAATGGAGACATTGTTGGCGCGAGAGAGCGTCGGAACTATCTGAAGCAACTCTTCAAAACCTTTTCCGTTAAGACAACCTTCCAATCTTAAGACCATCTTCTCTAATGTCTGTGTTTTGTTCAGCATAAGTTCAATGAACGAAGCCACCTTTTTTGAATTTAGTTCACGGTTTTTAGAATAAGCTACAACGATCATGCTTCCAAAATGGTTCATTAAGACACGCGAATTCAAGTAGTTGTCAAGAACCTCCTCCTGTAAAACATAAAACATTAGACTGTCAATATCTTGATACAGGAAACAGTTAAGTGAAGTGATCAACACGTGGAGGGCTCAGATTGAAAGAAGAAAGGAATGGATGAGATTAAATCAAGTCCACAACATTAATAAGAAGGAGGAGTCGATCGGGAAAAATCAGAATTATTGTTGTTGAAAGTGAGATCGTGAATCTCTTCCCTTCTCTCTCTTTTCTCTGCGATTGTGTTGTTTAGTTCTTCCTCTCAGGAATCCTTTCTACTTTCATGGATTGCTGAAGTTGAGCTAGGGATTCTTTGTTTTAGGAACATTGGATTCTTGTTCGTTGATTGAATAAAGTGTTCTTTGGATTCATCGGGTTTTACTGTATTAAAGGTATCAGACGTCGATCGATTCTCGGATTCGATTGTGAAGAACGAGTATCTGTTTGCGAAATTGAAGAATCTATGGTGAATTGGACAGAAGAACAGTTCGTGACAGTCTCGGAATCAGGTACGAAGGTCGATTCTGTTGCGATTGATAGACATAAGAAGCTTGAATTTCCTAGGTTTAATAGAGTTCAGATACAAGAATGGCTGGTTCATGTGGAACAGTATTTCGAGATTGAAAAAACACCAGAGAAATACAAAGTATGGCTTGTATCGATGCATTTGGATGCTTTAGCGAAACAGTGGAATAGGTCGTTATGGCATTCTGTAAAGGATTGGGAGACATACAAGATCTTGTTGCAAGAACAATTTGATACTTCCGTAGCCGAGTTACATAGATTGAAAGAAACAGAAGGAATATTGGCTTATCATGAGAAGTTTGAGTTGTTATGTGCTAGAGTGAGTTTGCCTGAAGACTATTTGGTGCATGCTTATCTCGCTGGCTTAAGATTTGACACTTGGATGTATGTCAGAAGGTTTCAGCCACAGACAGTGAAAGCATGTCGGTGTTTTGGACGTCTTCATGAGATTCTTCACTCCAAGAACTCCGATTCTTACTATGCGCAGAGCTCCAAAGTCAGCAATGTACCAATTGACGGAGCTATTGTGACTGTGGAAGATGCAGGATCCGTTGCAGCAGCTGAGGCAGTGATGGGAATTGAGGACAAACCTGTTGACACCTTGGAAAAAACAGATTCGATCTCGCCTGCTGTGGAAGTGACAGGACTTGGGAACAAACACGTTCTTATCTCGGAAGAAGCGGATGAATTACCTCCAACTTCTCTGTTTGAAACAGAAGAGGAAGTAGAGTGTGATGAGGACGACATAAGCCAACAAAATGGTACATGGAGCACTGAAATAGTTGATGTGGTTCCTGTGAGCAACTCGGTGGAAGAGTTAGGTCAGTCACTTACGGCTCTGCTGAATGATGATATGTTGTTGCAAACGAAGGAAGGTAGTGAGCATGTGCTTCATATTCAGGGTATTGTTGTGGCGAAGGATTCAATGGTGTTTCAGGTACCATTTTCTAAATTGGAACCATGCCTTCAAGCTCCCATTGCATCAGTTGGTATTGTTGAAGTTAGACAAATGGAATTAGGATTAGTTGATTCCTTTGCTCGTGGCTTCGAGAGCTTACAAGTTTCATCTCCTGATGTCTGGCCGGCAATTTTTCCTGAACCAACCGATGTTACAGTGATGCACTTTAAGCCGTCAGAAGTTTCTAAATCGTGGATGTTTAAATACAAATTTAAGGCGGCAATGCGGCAGTACCTGAATATTCAGAGCTTATACTTAGCAGGTTTGTTTGACTTTTGGAAGGATCTTGAATTCATTCCTAGAGCTGCGGCATGTGTGGTACTTGACTCACATCAAGCAAATGCCACAAGTGGAATACGATCAGATATCATACCTGCGGATTGGCATCCGATTCTGGTTCATTTTGCTTTGGAGAATATTGGTGATTTGCAATATTGGCATCTTCAGGGGATTGAGGTGGTGACTGCTTCTGTTTTGGTTAAACAAACAGAACTGAAACCTACAGTTAATATGTGGTCTGCGATGTCTGAGGTTTTGGTACATCCAAATTCTCGCTTGATGAGTAGAGAAACCGCTAAGGAGTTGATTGACAGATTTGATAAGTCACATCAGACTGATGGGTCATATTTTAGGAGCATTGACATTCTCTTATTACCGAATGCAACAGTCAAGGAAATGGCAGTGGAGATGGGCGTTGAAGATAAATTTACTTTGCAAGAGATGCTTGTTCGTGATCAGATTTTAGTTAAAGAGTTGCACAACATGAAGGTCCACATTCCGGTGCTGACAACGAAGAGCAGACTGCGAGGAGTTGTTTATGGTTCGAAATATAGGGAAGTTTGGGATCCTGGTGGTACTTTTGATGATGACAACGAGGGAACTGTTCGGAGCAGAGGCTATTCGAGCATTTTCTTATCAACCATGAGGACATGGTTGTTTAAGGAGGGAGGATTTGATACAGGAAACAGTTAAGTGAAGTGATCAACACGTGGAGGGCTCAGATTGAAAGAAGAAAGGAATGGATGAGATTAAATCAAGTCCACAACATTAATAAGAAGGAGGAGTCGATCGGGAAAAATCAGAATTATTGTTGTTGAAAGTGAGATCGTGAATCTCTTCCCTTCTCTCTCTTTTCTCTGCGATTGTGTTGTTTAGTTCTTCCTCTCAGGAATCCTTTCTACTTTCATGGATTGCTGAAGTTGAGCTAGGGATTCTTTGTTTTAGGAACATTGGATTCTTGTTCGTTGATTGAATAAAGTGTTCTTTGGATTCATCGGGTTTTACTGTATTATATCTCAGTTTCTACAATCTCAAAGTGAAAAGACATGGTTCTTTAGATTATGCAAGCTCAAAATAGGTCAAGAAAAAAGAGTAAAAGAGGCATATGAAAAAATATACCGGTATGCAGCCGTCAAGCCTTTTGTGTATTAGGGTTAGCTTCTTGAGTTCAGGTGAGTTTTCTAGCACCATTAGTATCCCAATAATTACATACGGAGAGATCGTTGTCTCAAACTTCAAAACTTTGGCCTTGAACATGTGTAAACGAGCAAGGTGTTCAAAGCGGTCAAGAGATAAAATCTACAAAAAAGATTAACGGAAACTAATCAATCGGCTAAAAGATATGTAAGAATGATCATATCACATTGACGTAGACAAAAACATATTACCTTAAGAACGTTTTCCCCAAGAGTAAGCTTATCAACATTCTGCAACTTCTCTAGTTGCTTGAGTCTTAACTATTCATGTGGGCCCCATGTGGGATCCACAATAAATTATTATTATTTGCTAAGGACTCCTCCCTTAAGGACTCCCAATGGACATGTTCTTAGAGGGAGGGGTTCGCCACGTGGCGCAATCCCATTGGTTATTTTTTTTTGATTTTTGATATTTTTTTCTTTAGCTAAAAAAAAAAAAAAAAAACTTAAGAACTCCAAAGGAAGTTCACCAATAATCTTACTCTAAGAACTAAGAAGAAGCATGGTTCGGTTCTGTTACGACCATCAACTTCGCGGATGTCGTAAATCGTAATGTTGTTATTTCATGGGTCTGAAACTTCACTTCTGTAAGTTTTGGATATGTTCAAAATTTTCAAACTATTTTCCTGGACTTGGATTAAACAAGCTGAAGTCTTGACTATTTCCAGATGGGACATGAGAGAAACCTTTATAAATAATGAAAAGATTGAGGATAGATTGAACATATATATATATATATATATGTCAAACTCAGTTTTCTGAAAATTCATTTTTATTCAGTTATATAAAATACATCATAAGGCTCTGGGAAACAGCTTTCCCGCTTCTATATAAAAAGGATATCTTCAAGTTTTAGAAAAAACATAGTTCAAAAGTAAAGTTCCAGAAAACCTCTGTAACGATTATTTTAAATGAATTTCTTCGTTTGTTATAGGGGCACATGTTTCTTGTTATATTGTTCACTACTCATGGTTAAGGCTTCGGTGGTGGAGATACATCGTGTTTATTCCTTCAGTATATACACTACAAGAAAACATGATATTAGCGACTGGTTTTAGCGACTGGTTTCGTAGTCGCTAAATTTAGTGACTAAACGGCGACTATTTAGCGACCAAAACATATTAGTCGCATATCAGTCGCTATTTAGCGACCAAATTATTCAGTCGCATAACAATCGCTATTTAGCGACTACTCCGCGACTATTTAGTGACCCAATAATATTAGTCGCACATCAGTCGCTATTTAGCGACCAAATTATTCAGTCGCATAACAATCGCTATTTAGCAACTAATATACGACTATTAATAAGTCGCTAAATGGTGGTCGCATAACAGTCGCTATTCAGTCGCCATTCAGTCGCTATTCAGTCGCTATTCAGTCGCTATTCAGTCGCCTTTCAAAACCTTAAACCCTAAATAAACCCTAAAACTCTAATTAATAACATTTCAATTACTACAACATATAAATATTATAAATCTTTCATAAACTATAAAATCAAAATATAAAAAAACCTAAACCCTAAAACCCTAACTCATACACAAAACCGTAAACCCTAAAACCCTAACTCATACATAAAACCCTAAACCCTAAAACTCTAACTCTTTCATAATCTATAAAATCAAAATATAAAAATTTATTATATATACATAAAAAACCCCAAACCCTAACCTATAAACTCTAAACCCTAAACCCTAAACCCCGAACCCTAACCCCTAACCCCTAAACACAAACCCCCTAACCCCCAAAGCCTAAACCCTAACCCCTAAACACAAACCCTAAACCCTAAATCCTAAACCCTAACCCCCAAAACCTAAACTCTAAACCCTAAATATATCCTAAAACCTCACTCTAAACTTTAAACTCTTAATCATAAACTATAAAATCAAAATACAAACCTTTAATTATATATAAATAAAACTATTATTTTCAAATCCAATACCCCAATTGTATAATATGTATATAAAACATAGACCTTAATCCTAAATAATCCTCAAACTCTAAAATATAACCAAAACTCTTATTAATGATATTTTAAATATTATAACATGTTCATAACTTTTTTTTTTGTTAAAATCATGTTCATAACTAAAATTCAATATTTATAAGAAATCATATTTCCTAAATATACTATTCAAACCCTAAACCCTAAACAAACCCTAAAACTCTAAAGCTAAATACAAAACTCTAACAAATACAAATTAAAAATACTAAAACATATACAAAACTAAGTTTTAACACTTTAAATTAAAAATAATGTAAGAATTTAAAATCAAATTTAATTATTTTAGTTGGTACATATAATTATTCTTATTATTTTAACATTTTTAAAAATAATTATGTAACCATTTTTGTTATTTTTAAATCATTTATTTGGTTATTAAATACAAATTATATCTAAAATATTTGATTGGCTAAGAGCTTATCATGTGGATCAACATATATGAATCTGCACCATTGATTAAAAGATATCAACGGTTCACAGAGCTTCTCATTATATACATAGATCACATCTCAACCGTTAGATCTAAATTCTATAAAATTCTTACCATTAGATCAGCATCTTTGGAAAACCCTAATTTATAATGTAAAAAAACATTTGCTTCCCCAGCCACCACGAACCTTCATCATCGTCTATCATCTTCATCTCTTACCTTCACTTCGTCTTCACTCTTCAAATCACCATCTTTTCCATGTTTCCCTGCCATCACCTTTGATTTCCCATCCTTCCCAGCCACTACCTTCGATCTCGCACCGGATACAGCCGTAAACGAAGATGAATTGGAGTAAGGTGAGAGAGACGAAGTTAAGGACGAATCGTCACCACTCTCTTTGCCGGAGCCGCAGCAAGAGAGACGAATATCTCGCACCTCCATCGCAGCCTATCTTCTCAGATCTCACGTCTCTCACCTCCGTCGCAGCCTCTCTTCTCTCTAACGCCTCACACCTCCGTCGCAGCCTCTTTTCTCAGATGTCATGCCTCGCACCTCCGTCGCAGCCTATCTTCTCACTCACGCCTCGCACCTCCGTCGCAGCCTCTCTTCTAAGGTCTCACGCCTTGCGTCTCCGTCGCAGCCTTATACTCGGCGGTTAATACAGAGGTTACAGCCTCAAACAACCTCATCCTCGGCGGTTACAAACACATACGTCTTAACCTCGAGATCCGGCGAAGGTGAGAGAGAAGACGAAGATGGTGGTGGTGACGGCGGCTTCGTCCCCGGAGCTGCCGTAATCGAACACGGCGGTGGTGGTCGGAACCAAACGAAGCTTTTGCGATTTCGTTTTGCTTTTTTTGTTTTGATTTTTGATTTATTATTAATCATTTAATTATTAATTGTATTTTTATTTTATTATAAATATTAAATTAAATTAAATAGTATAAATCTTATTTTGTTTATTTCATTTTTTAAAACTAAAAATATAGAAAATACGAACCAATATCGTATATTCAGTCGCAATACAGTCGCAAGATAGTCGACTGGTTGGTAGCTAATTGGTCGCTAAATTTAGCGACTGGTTAGTTACTAAAAATAATCAGTCGCAACTTAGTCGCATATTGGTCGCATATTGGTCGCTAAATTTAGCGACTAATTGGCGACTAAACTGCGACGTCTATTTTGTAGTCGCCAATTAGTCGCTATTTAGCGACTGTTTTGCGACTCAAATATTTAGCGACGCACTGTTTAGCGACTGCTTATTTTAGTCACTAATCAGTCGCAGAATCTTGTTCTGCGACTGATTAGCGAATAAAACCGCAGTCGCTAATATCTTGTTTTCTTGTAGTGATAATACATCATATTCATAACATCTTCCATAAACCTATGTTAGAATTTAATAACTAAATTAATATTGCCACATGATTTATTATCCGATTGTTTGTCTTGCGTAACAAATCTGCCTATGATTCATATATAATTAGATTCAAGCATCTTACTATAATCGATATTAAGTGCTTAATATCTAATATTGTCGTTTAGAATTGTACTTTTTGTTAGTTTTAAGAAAGATTTAAGCTTGAGAGATTTGAGAGATGAGAGAATTTGAACAAGAGGAAAACTGGGGAAAATAATTTTCCAACGTCTATTTTTTTATTGGTGGCTGCAAGGCCTTTTAAAGGATACAAAAGAAACAAGTCTAGACCTAATTTGATACAAGACAAAATAGACAGCATGTCAAGACTCCATGTCGCCGACACTGTCAACAACACATGTAGTTCAGAATTCTTTTCTGTATATTCATGTCGCCGACACTGTCAACAACACATGTAGTTCAGAATTCTTTTCTGTATAACCATGTCGCCGACACTTGTCAACAACACACAAACTCAGGATTCTCTTCCATGATCAATACTCCCCCTCAAGTTCAGACTTTGGAATCACCCTAAAGACTGAACTTGGAATGATCATGGCAACACCTCATTAAAAACCTTGATATGGAAAACCACTTGGGACAAAACCATACCAAGGGAAAAAGAGTATGCTGCACATGAATCAGGGAAGTTCTAATCATGAGTAGGGAGGTCTACAAGTCCTAGTTTGCTAAAGATATGATCGCAAACTTTGAGACTTGCAGCCTTGGTGAAGATGTCTGCTAGCTGATCTTCGCTCTTTGTGTAGCAAGGTAGAACCGTCCCATCTTCAATCTTCTCCCTTACCTTGTGACAATCTATCTCAATGTGTTTAGTCCTTTCATGAAACATAGAGTTGGTAGCAATGTGTATTGCAGTCTGATTGTCACAATGAAAGGTAATGGGACTTGATTGCTCAATGCCAAAGTCCTTGAGTAGAGCCTTCAACCAAGTTAACTCTGTTGTCAGCTTCCTCATAGCCTTATACTCAGCTTCAGCACTTGAACACGAGACCACTTTCTGCTTCTTCGTCTTCCAAGTCACTAAGTTACCTCCAATGAAGGTGCAATAACCGGTTGTGGATCTCCTGTCACTCTTATCACCAGCCCAATCTGCATCACAGTAGCCGACAATCTCAGTGCTATCATTCTTACCCATCCAAATTCCTTGTCCTGTTGAGCCTTTGAGATATCTAAGGATCCTCTCAATCAAACTCCAATGATAAACTGTGGGTGATTGCATATGCTGGCTGACTTGATTCACAGCAAAACATATGTCTGGTCTAGTGAGAGTTAAATAGATAAGCTTCCCAACCAGTCTTCTATACAAGGAGACATCCTTGAACTTCTCCTCATCTGATTTCTCCCCCTTTCTATTGACTTGGTAGCCATCTTCAAGAGGAGTCTTTGCTATCTTGCAATCAGTCATTCTTGTTTCTGTCAGCAAGTCTTTAACATACTTCCTTTGGGACAAAAACAACCAATCATTGAATTTGCATACTTCAATACCCAAGAAATACTTCAACTCTCCAAGGTCTTTGATGTCAAACGAACTTTTGAGAAAAGCCTTTGTGGACTGAATTCCCTCATTTAAATCATCCACATAGATCAAAACCACCACCACTCCTAAAGGGCTTTGAAGAGTAAACAATGTGTGATCAGATTGAGACTTCTTGTATCCATAGTCCATGAGTGTATGGCTTAGCTTATGGTACCATGCCCTTGGTGATTGCTTCAGACCATAGATTGCTCTCCTTAGTCTCAATACTTCACCAGGTTTACACAAATGCTCTAGTCCCAGTGGTGGAGTCATGTACACTTCCTCTTCAAGCTCTCCTTGTAAAAAGGCATTCTTAACATCCATTTGCCATAGGTTCCATGAAAGGTTTGTGGCTAAGGACAGTGTGACTCTCACTGTATGGAGTTTCGCTACTGGTGCAAAGGTATCAGTGTAGTCTTCTCCATAAGTTTGCGTGAACCCTCTTGCAACCAACCTTGCCTTGTACCTCTCAATGTCTCCATTGCTCTTATACTTGATTGTGAAGACCCATTTTGAGCTGACAGTCTTCTTTCCCTTTGGCAGCTTCTCCACATTCCAAGTGTGATTCTTTTCCATAGCTCCCTTCTCATCAATCATAGCATCCATCCACTCCTTGGTGTCTTTAGCTTCTTCATAGGTTTTAGGAACATGATTCATCTCTATCTTCCCAAGAAAAGCGCAATGATGGCAACAAGTCAATAGAACACACAGACTGGTTGGGATGAGCAACGGCCTGATTGTTGAAGTAGAACTTCTTGTTGATGTAGCTTGATAGATCCGTCTTTTCTCTAATACTTCTTCTGAGTTGTTGGACCGGTTGAGCAGCTTCCTCTACACCCATCTCTTCATCTTCATGATGAATAATCTCCTCATCATTCATATTCAAGTTGTCTTGATCTTGATTCTGAGGTAGAACTTCCTCTTGAGTTTGAGTGGGTTCCTGATTAGCTGTCACTGGTTCTTCTTCTTGCAACTCTTCTTGATGACTTCTTGTTTCTGTTTCCCCTTGTCTTGGTGCTTTATGAGGGCCATTTCCCAAATGATTCAAGAGAAATCTCAGACTTGTAGCAAGGTCAGATGGTGATTTTGAAAGATCCTTCAGTCCTTCCCAATCCCTTTTCTCATGGTACCTCTGCCCCTCAATGAACTTAACATCTCTTGACACATATGTACGATTGTTGATTGGATCATAGCATTTGTATCCTTTTTGAGTAGTTGAACATCCAAGGAACATGCACTTGATGCTCTTAGCCTCTAGATTGTCTCTTTGATCACCTGAGATATGGACAAAACACACACACCCAAACACACGTAAGTGTTCAATAAAGGGTTGAGTCTTGTTTAGTACCTCAAATGGTGAGATGTCTTGTAGAACTTTGGTTGGAATCCTATTGATGAGGTAGCAAGCTGTCAAGACTGCATCTCCCCAAAACCTTTTAGGCACATTGGCATGGAACATCATGGATCTAGCCACCTCCATAAGATGTCTGTTCTTTCTCTCAGCCACTCCATTTTGTTGGGGTGTATGTGGACAACTTGTTTGATGTAGGATTCCATGTTTGTTCAGATTTGCTTTGAATATTTGACTTGTATACTCTCCTCCATTATCTGATCTAAACACTTTAATCTTGGCATTAAACTGATTAGTAATGTAATTCTGAAAGTGAATGAATGCTTCATAAACTCTGTCTTTAGATGGAAGCAAGGTGACCCAAGTATACTTTGATTTTTCATCTATGAATGTCACAAAATACTTGTTCCTATCTCTAGACAGACATGGTGAAGTCCAAACATCAGAATGCACTAGATCAAAGCAGTTTTCATAGATAGTAGCAGATTTAGGAAAGATAGTTCTACAATGTTTGCCAAGAATACAAGCTTCACAAGTTGAATGATCAAAGTTAACATTAGGCAACATTAAACTGAGAGCACGAGCATGAGGATGTCCAAGTCTAGCATGCCACAAAACATTTTGATTAACAGAAAAACAGGAATTGAAAGCTAAGGAATCCGAATTGATTGGAGAAGTGTTCTCAAGGAGGTAAAGCTCATCTTGTGTTCCACCTCTTCCAAGTACCTTGCCATTCTTAATATCATGAAAGCAAACTTCATTAGGTCCAAATATAACATTGCAATTCAGATCATTTGTAATCCTTTTCACAGACAGAAGATTAGACTTAAACTTAGGCACAAAGAAAGCATCACTATCCTTGTTAAAGAGTCTTAACTTTCCTGTTCCTATAATAGGAATACCTTGACCATCAGCAATAGTTACTCTACCTAGAGCCGGTTTAATATCTTTTAACAACTTAGCATCACTAATCATATGGTGAGAAGCTCCTGAGTCTACTACCATTTTATGATCAGGTTGTGCAAGCAATTTATGAGACAAAAGTGTGATACCAGAGAGTTTAGAGGCATAAGCATTGATGAGATCCTCCAAATCACTTCTCCTCACATACTCAGTGTTAGTGAACAAGGCAAGCTCTCCTCCTTGAGTAGATGAAGTTGCCTGCTCAGCCACTTCTTGAGAGATGTTGGCTTTTGAATCCTTGAACTTGGATGGCTTGAGGTGTGGATGGAGGATCCAGCATTTTTCCTTGTGATAACAGAGATTTACTAATCTCTAAGGGTATCAATTCCCATGCTTATCGCGTAGCAATGAGAGATCAATCCATTTTTGGGACCGGACTAAACCAAAATGAATACACCGAACCAAATTAGACAAGCTAATCACAATTCAAGCAAAGTTCTAACAACCTAGAAGCAATTCAAAACGATAAACTAGTAAAGGGACCAAACAAAACCAAGCAAGCAATCAATTAACTAGAAAATCAAGATTTAAGGATAAGGTTCATGAGCAAGGTCAATGGATTAGAAGATTCAGGACGATCTCGGGATGCTAATCAAGCTACAAGCAAGCTAACCTCCTAGCAAGAACACAATAAGCCAATTAGCCTAATCTCTTAGAGCTAATCTCTTCACTTAATCCTAATTCAAGAACAAACTCTCATTTGTGAATTAAGGTCAAGCAAGCATTCAATCAAATTCTAGACAGCTAATAATCACTCCAGACATTCATTCCCATGAGCTAGAATGTGAAAATCCTATCTAAGCCATAACTGGAATTTCATCGAACACTTGGTGATCATGAAATCCTAAACATCCTAATTTAACTTGATCAAGGTCAAATAGGCATTAAGCACACATAGATAGAAGAGATTTAAGAAGGATTAAACACTAGACACCCCTTAATCATCCCTAATCACACTAATCCTACCTAACCCATAAACCCTATGAGGAACTACTCACTAATCATCATTTGATCCACAAAATCTAAAGAGATAGTGTAAATCATTGAGGATTAGAGAAAGGTGAAAGATTTAAACAAGAAATCTCAAAAGAAGTACTTGGATTAAGAAAAGATTAAACTTGTTCTTACAAAAGGTTTAGAAATCAAAAACAAGCTTAAGAGACAACAAAAATCAGGTTTTTTGGCTTAAATAGTAAAAGGGGTGCGAATCGGGTCAACCCGGAACAAACCGGGTATTGACCCGGATCCAAACAAAAATATAAGGTTTGTATCGGCCAGCCAGACCGAAATGCTGGCCGATATTGATTCTTCTGGGATACGTATCGGCCTCTTTGCCCGATATGAAGGCCGATATTGAGTCTCGGATTTTTCTGTCGAAGAAGCATATCGGCCTGCTTGTCCGATATTAAGGCCGATATTGGTCCTGGTCGAAAGTTCGTATCGGCATGCTTGTCCGATATCCAGGCCGGTACAAAGTCTCGGATTAATTTCTGCACTTGAATATCGGCCAGACAGGCCGAAATGGAAACCGATATGCTCTGGCGAAGGTCTGTATCGGCCTATCTGCCCGAAACTGAGGCCGATATTGCTCCAAACATGATCCTCCTTGGTTCCTTAAGCTCTAGACTTCTCTTCCAATGCTCCTCCTAGCTCCATGCACTTCAAATCACCTACAAAATACCAAGGAAACACTCCAAATGCAACAACCTAACCTAGAATGATGCTAAACTCTAAACAAACCAATAAACAAAGGGAAAAGAAGCTAAATGAAGCTTAAAAGAACCAAAACAAAAGCTAATAAACATCCTAATATGCCATGAAATACAAGTATATCAATTCCCCCAAACTTGAACCTTGCTTGTCCACAAGCAAGCATAAGACAATCAATCCATTTGGGAGAAAAGTTTGAAAGCGGGAGCTCATATCCAAAAGTTCAATCAAGATCAACAAGTTTCATTTAAGGCTCATGCAACTAAAATGTAACCAAGTCAAGCTTACTCCAAGGATTTAGCCATACTCATCAAGGCCAATTCTTCAACCCATTTCTCAACTTACACAAGAATTCATATCAACTAGCTCTTTGACATTGATTAAGCATTTCTAGTGGATCCTACTCACAACCAAGTGTTCAAACTCATTTGGCAAGGGTTAAGGTTTTGAGATAAAGATGATCTCAATCAAGAAAAAAGGGGTTTCTCCACATTCATTTAGGTTCTCTCATGAAGGGATGAATGAGCTTATAGTAAAAGGCTAAGAGTATAGAAGCAATTGGTGCGTACTAGCATCGATTTCCGTCTACCCATTGCCCCAATGACCTCCGCTCTTACTCTAGCCCACCTAGTTTGAGTCTACCCTTTGATCAAGGCTGTTTTTGCCTTATCCCTCTTTCTCAATCAAACACTTTCCAAATCAAATTCCCCAAGGATCATTTAAAACACTTCAAAACAGTGGCAACTCTTTTCTTTTTAACTTAGCTCAAATCTTTCTTTCTTTTCAAACATCTCTTTTCATAAACTTTCCTCTTTCTTTATGGTGAGCCTTTGGCTTCTTTTCATTTCAAAACTTGAGACATTTTTCCTTTCAAAACACATAAGAGCTTTTCTTTTAAACTTCTTTGCCAAAAATTTCAAGATCCCATTCCAAAATCCCTTTTTCATTCTTTCCCTCTCAAAATCCCTTCTTCATTCTTTCCCTCTCAAAATCCCTTCCCCCAAACTTCAATCTTAGCCTAATACAAGCAAAAGGTGGTCAAGCTTGCATCTACACGGAAATTTTCAACTAGTCGCCTCAAACTCAACACCATTTACTTAGCTCATTCCAAGAGGTCTACCTCTCAACTAGAGTGTTTTTGGGTTTGAAGGAAAGGTGGTGAAGGGTGTGGAGTCTATTCAAGCAGACAAGAGGGGTTAAAGGGAGAAGAATGCTTGAATATTTTGGGGTATCCATGAGTTTAAAAACACTAAGAAGGAGTAGGATAATTGCAAGTCAAGTTAAGGTTCTCACTTTGAATAGAGCTAGCATCAATTCACATTTTGCTTCAGTTTTAAAACAAGGCTGAATGTTAGCGTTCCAAGCAAGGTTCGTTCTAGCTTTCATGCTTAACTCGGGATACAATCCTAGTGCACTCAATTAGCTAAACAAGCTAGCATTCGAAACCAATTTCACCCAATTGAACTGTACAAGGAAATTCAATCATAGCTCCCAAATGCATGAATCCTACAACACTAACTAGACTCGATCCTACATGCTTCTTTTTGTGAAATTTTTTGAAATTTTTTTGAATTTTTTTGGGTTTTTCTATGCCTTACATGAGACTCAAAAGATAGAACAAAATAAGAAACAAGCAAACAAGATTAGTAACTGGCCTCTCCCCCAAACTTAAATCATACGGTCCCTTGTGTGATCTAGGCAAGGAGGATAAACCGAAAACACACAAACAAAAAGCAAACAAAGAAAAGAGGAAAAATATGTACAAAGGTGGAGTGTAACCTGGCTAGTAGTGGAGGAAGGGAGGTGATGAATCCCCCACTGAGTAGGTCGGGTTGGAGGAAGAGCAAGAGGGTGTTCTCATGGCTTTCCTCTTCTTTCTTCTGGCCTCGCGAGTAGAGTGGCGGTGAGGATCCGCGTAGTATGAGTCATGGGCCATGCGTGCAGAACCTGATGTCTCGTGTCCAGCGACCGAGTACCTGCCCCCTTCTAACTCAACCTGCTCAACCATGTCATCTGCCTCAGCTATCACCTCCTCAGTGGCTGCCCGGATCTCTTCATCTACACCAACCGGAGCCTCTCTGGACGTGGAAGTCTGTCCCGCAGCACTAGTCTTGTCCTTCTTCCCCACGATCATCTTAAGGACCTTGGTCACCTTCTTCAAACAGGAAGCCATCTTCTTGATGTTCCTCCCGTGCCATTTGCTCTGCTTCTGGAGGTACTGGTTCTGGTCCCTGAGCGCGCACATCGTCTTGTTCGCGATTGGCTCATCAATGGGCTCAATTAGATTTCTGTCCAACCCATACACCCCAGCAGGTGCGTCGGGAGAAGCTGAACTGGCTGCGGTTGGTCCCTTTGGTACATAAGGCTCAAACTGATGTGCCGGTCCCGGCATGAACTGGATGTTATCCCTGTTGGTGAAGCTGGTAATCTCGGGGTTTGGGAGTAGAAACTTCTCCTCATACTCCGCATCGGAACACATCCTGTAAAGGTGACGTCCCGGAGGTGATTTGGAACCAAGGTAATGAGTCCTAATCAACTGTGGCACATCCAACCATGCCACCGGTGTAGGCTGACCAAATGTCTTGTCCTTCAGACTGCCCTCAAGCTTTACCTTCTTCGCGCTGAGGATGGGTGTGATCAACCCGCCCATGGTAAACTTGGGCTCTGCATCCTTATTAGAAGTCCCCCAATCCCGGTGAATGGCAAACTGCTCGGCCAGAATCGAAGTGTAGCTCGGAAGGCGCTCCACTGGTGGCATTGGCCTACCGCTATGAAAGGTGAGCAAGAGAGGCTGTAACCCGATGTAGAGAAGCTTCATTTCCATATCTGTGACCTGGTTAGCTTCCTTCCTGGCAAACAGGGTGTGAGCCAGTGCCTTGTGCACGTATCTAATGGCCGGATGCCGAAGCCGTGCAGCCTTCATACCCCCTGCCTTGTAAGGCCCAGCTGCTATCATAAACCACAGATCCCGAAGATCGTCCTTGTCAATGGGGATGAAAGTGCCTAACATGGCACCAGTCTCCTGAAACCCGAAGATGGAAGCAATTTCCTCAAAGGTCACAGTAATCCTCTTCCTGCCACCCATGAAGCTTATCTCACCCCTGCTTACCTCCCCTCTCTGTGCTGCTTTCCTCATAACAACTGTTATCTTCATGGTGGAAAGGAACTGGCAGGCAGAGCTTTGGTATCCAGCGCTGGAGACTGTGAAGAAGGTCTTAAGCCCCATGTTCTCCACAATCTGATCGTAATCATTCAGCAATCCCAGGGCCGTGAGGGTGGGGATGTGAGGGTACCGCGTTGGCGCGAATGTGATAACTTCCAGCTTTTCACAGATTTCAGCCGGGGTGAACTTCAGTGGAGTCGCTTCAACCACTCTCTCTTTACCCGCAGGTGCTTCCTCAGCAGCAATTCCTTTTCCTTTATCTTGTGTGGAAGTCCCCACATCTTGTTCAGAAGCCTTTGCTGTTGGTTTGGTGGTGGCTCGCTTCTTGCCCATTGTCCTACAAAACAACAAAGCTTAAATGTGCCTTAGTAATAAGCTCAACTCTCCATCACACATATCTCATTAAGCAAAGCTGTATATTGACAATGCACATGTTCATACGAGCACCATAAGTCCACCTTTAAGCACAAGCACAAGCTATAAGGCATCAATCTCAACTCCAAATTCAAGCATTTGGTTAACTAGCTCATGAAAAACAGTGTATGGAAATTTTTGTAGTCAAACAAGCTAGCAACTTCTTAAACAACACTCATTTCATCGTCCAAGTTCATAATCAAACAAGCATCAAGCTCCAATTCAACTCAAGAATCAATTTTACTTTTAAAGACACTCTTTCAAGCAATTTCAAAAATTTTGTGAAACCAAACTCAATAGAATCAAGTAGTCTCACACATACAAGCTATAAACAACCAATTGCACCTTTAGAAACAATCAATTCTAGATTACCCCAAAATTTTCGAAATTCAAGTTTCCTCAAGAACCCTAATTCCCAAAATTCAAATTCAAGTAATCCTAGGGCGAAATTGAGTTGGGTAGTCATCTAGAAGCATCCTAGCAAGTGTTTCTAACCATAATCATCAAACAAAAGGCTACAATTTCGAGTTCTAAAAATCTGAAAATTTTGTCCAAATTCGAAATAGAGAGAGAGTGTTATACCTTGTCTTGTTGATGGAAGATGGTAGAAGAGAGTGTCTGTGAGTGAAAAGCTTGGAAAATAGTGAATTTAGAACTTGAAATCACAAAATTTGGTTGAGAAAAGAGAGAGATATGAAGTTTTGAAGTTTCTTGAAAATTCTTTGGTGAAATCGCAAAGAAGGAGAGAGTGAGAGGAGAGAGACGCGTATGAGAGAAAAAAGAAGGGAGAAAAATCGATTTTTGGTTTAAAATCCGGTCAGAACCGGTTTGAAATCGGTTTAGGTTCAGAGAACTTACCTGGTATCGGTCTATCAGTCCGAAATTGTGGCCGATATTCATTCATTCGAGAATCCATATCGGCCCGGTTGTCCGATATGGAGGCCGGTACAACCTCTCGGATTAATTTTCGAGACACCATATCGGCCTGGCCAACCGATATGGTGACCGATATCGTTCTACTCCGAAGCCTCGTATCGGTTTGGCCAGCCGATACGAAGGCCGATATTGGATTTTCTGGGAAACTGTATCGGCTTGGCCAAACCGATACGGTAACCGGTACAGACTCTCGGTTTATTTTTCGGACTTCTGTATCGGCCTGGAAGCCGATACGTAGGCCGATACTGACCCAGAAATCCATTCTCTCCATTCCCTTTGCCTTTGCTTAACCCCAATGAGTCCATCACTCATCCTAAAGACCAAAACCTGATGAAAACTCAAGCAAAAGATCAAAAATAACAAGAAAAGCATCATATGTACAAGGATAAACATGGGAATGTCTCCCAAGTGCGCTTTTGTTTAGAGTCGGTAAGCTCGACTTTTGCAAACCGTGTTCTTAGGCGGTTGGAGGGCTAGAGAGTGGAACCGAGATCCCTTCCTCTATAGCTTCTGAAGCGGAGTAGTGTTTTAGGCGTTGACCATTGACGGTGAACTCTTCTTCTGACTTTCCCCAAAGGACAACTGCTCCATAAGGCCTTACCTCCTTTACCTTGAAAGGTCCTGACCATCGAGACTTGAGCTTCCCGGGAAACAGCTTCAACAGGGAGTTAAACAGAAGCACAAGATCACCTTCTTTGAACTCTCTCTTCAGTATCAGCTTGTCATGGAAGAGCTTGGTTCTTTCTTTGTAGATCTTTGAGCTATCAAAAGCCTCAGGTCTTATCTCATCCAATTCATTAAGCTGAATCAATCTCTTCTCAGTTGCGGTTTTGATGTCAAAGTTCAGCAACTTGACAGCCCACATAGCTTTATACTCAACCTCAACTGGTAGATGGCAAGACTTCCCATACAGCATATTGAAAGGAGTGGTTCCAAGTGGAGTTTTGAATGCTGTCCTATAAGCCCACAAAGCATCATCAAGCTTTTTAGACCAATCCTTCCTTGAAGCTCCAACAGTCTTCTCTAGGATAGCCTTTATCTGTCGGTTTGAGACTTCAACTTGACCACTTGTTTAAGGGTGATAAGGTGTGGCAACCTTATGCTTGACTCCATACTTCTTCATCAACCCTTCAAACAACTTGTTGATGAAATGAGATCCCCCATCACTAATCACCACTCTTGGGATCCCAAATCTTGGAAATATTATGCTCTTGAAGAGTTTGATAACAACCTTAGAGTCATTGGTGGGGCTTGCCACTGCTTCAACCCATTTCGATACATAATCTACAGCAACCAAGATATAGTTGTTCCCATAAGAGGATGGAAATGGCCCCATGAAGTCTATTCCCCATACATCAAACACTTCCACTTCTAGTATTGGGTTTTGAGGCATTTCATTCCTCTTGCTAATGTTTCCTTTCCTTTGGCAAGGGTCACACCTTGAGATGAAGGTTTGAGCATCTTTGAACATAGTTGGCCACCAAAAACCAGCTTGAAGAGCCTTTTGAACAGTCTTGAATGTGGCAAAGTGACCTCCATAAGGTGATCCATGACAATGTAGTAGGATCCCTTCCACCTCCTCATCTGCTACACATCTTCTGTAGAGTTGATCTTTGCATAAGGTATAGAGATATGGCTCGTCCCAATAGTATCTGTTCACATCCCGGAAGAACTTCTTTCTTTGATAGCTGTCTAGACTAGGTGGTTCCTTCCCAACTGCCAAGAAGTTGACTATATCTGCATACCACGGTTCCTTGTCCGCAATGGAATCAATCTCCTCCAGCCTTCTACTTGTGTTATGAGCTTCTTTGACTGCGTTAACAGCCATGAGTTGCTCCTCCGGAAGTGAATCATCTAAAGGAACATCATCTTCAATCCTTAGCCTTGATAAGTGGTCCGCTACCCCATTTTCAATACCCTTCTTATCTTTGATCTCCAAATCAAATTCCTGTAGTAGCAAGATCCATCTTAGAAGCCTCGGCTTGGCATCCTTCTTGGCAAGCAAATACCTCAACGCAGCGTGATCCGTGTACACCACTACCTTAGACCCAACCAAGTATGATCTAAACTTCTCAAAGGCAAAAACCACAGCAAGAAGCTCCTTCTCAGTTGTTGCATACTTCACTTGAGCATCATCCAATGTCCTACTAGCATAGTATATGACATGGAGTTTCTTGTCTTTCCTCTGTCCAAGGACTGCTCCAACTGCATAGTCACTCGCATCACACATGATCTCAAAAGGCAATTCCCAGTCAGGAGCTTGTACAATCGGAGCACTAACCAAAGCTTCTTTAATCTTGTGAAAGGCTTCCAAACACTCCTCGTCAAACACAAAGTCAGTTTCCTTACACAGTAAACGAGTGAGTGGCCTAGCAATCTTGGAGAAATCTTTGATAAACCGTCTATAGAAACCGGCGTGACCCAAGAAGCTTTGAATCCCTCTAACTGAGTTTGGTGGCTGAAGACTTGTCATAACTTCTATCTTGGCCTTGTCTACCTCAATACCATTCTCTGAAATCTTATGACCCAAGACAATTCCCTCTGTTACCATGAAGTGGCACTTCTCCCAGTTAAGCACCAAGTTTGTCTCCTCACATCGCTTCAGTACCCTGCACAAGTTCAACAAACAAGAGGAGAACGAAGAGCCATACACAGAGAAATCATCCATAAAGACTTCTACAATGTCCTCGATAAGATCTGAGAAAATGGACATCATGCACCGCTGGAAAGTAGCTGGTGCATTACACAAGCCAAAGGGCATCCTTCGATATGCGAAGGTACCATAAGGACAAGTGAATGTCGTTTTCTCCTGATCATTGGGATGTATCGGGATCTGAAAGAACCCACTGTACCCATCGAGAAAACAGTAAAAAGGGTGGCAAGCAAGCCTTTCTAACATCTGATCAATAAAAGGCAAAGGGAAGTGATCTTTCCTAGAGGCTGCATTGAGTTTCCTATAGTCTATGCACATCCTGTGTCATGTGATGGTCCTAGTGGGGATTAGCTCATTGTTATCACTTTTTACTACAGTAATCCCTCCCTTTTTCGGGACACAGTGCACGGGAGAGACCCATGTGCTGTCCGAAATTGGGTAAATTATACCAGCATCAAGAAGCTTAAGGATTTCTTTCTTTACTACCTCTATAAGATTAGGATTCAATCTTCTCTGATGTTCAATTGAGGACATAGATTCGTTTTCAAGATGAATCCTATGGGTACATAAACTAGGTGACAGCCCTTTTATATCTTCAAGAGAATAGCCTATAGCCTTCCTAAACTTTTTCAACTCAGTAGTCAAGGCAATCAATTCATCATCACTCAACAATTCATTCACAATGACAGGATAAGTAGAGTTAGGACCAAGAAATGCATACCGAAGCCCCCGCGGAAGGGGCTTTAACTCAACCTTTGGTGCCTTGAGCTCACTCCAGTCATCAGCTACAAGCTGCTCCTTCATACCCTCAGCTCCATAGGCGCCATCAGCTCCCATACCCACTGCGAAGACTTCTATCTCTGTACCAACTGAATCTGATCCCAACTCAATGTACTCAACCTCTCCTTGCAAAGGCTTGTGTGAATCAAGAGCTCTCATGTAAGCCCAACTCTCATCTTGAAGATAACCATACTCTCCACACTCCTTTGTTAGAGCCACTTCCAATGAATCACTCATATTCAACTCTTCAAGAAGTTCATCAGCTAGCATATCCATAGTCTCAATATAGAACATTTGCCCCTCTATGGTTGGCTTCTTCATCACTTTGTTGATGTCGAATTTGAGCACTATGTCCTTCCCAAGGTTGAGATCAATCTTCCCTTTCTTGACATCTATGATAGCACCAGCTGTGGCAAGAAATGGTCTCCCAAGAATTAAAGGATCCTTTGGTTCTTCATCCATCTCCAACACAATAAAATCTGTTGGAACCTCAAATCCTCCCACCTTCACCGGAAGGTCCTCTAGTAGACCAATTGGATATCTAATTGATCTATCAGCCAACACCAAGGAGATCCTACAAGTCTTGTAGGTGGAGAAGCCTAGCCTCTTGGCTACTGAGAAAGGCATTAGACTAGCGCTTGCACCAAGGTCACACAAGCAACTCTCAAATCTGAAGGGACCAATAGCACATGGTAGAGTGAAACTGCCCGGGTCTTCAAGCTTTTTAGGGACAATGCTCCTTTGAATGAATGCACTACACTCATGAGTAAGCATGACCATACCCTGCACCTCCTTAGTTCTTTCCTTAATGGCATCTTTTAAGAACGTGTTGTACTGAGGAACAAGTAGAAATGCATCTATCAAGGGCATTGTGAGCTCTACATTCTTCATCTGTTTTTCAAAAAGAGCCTTATACTTCTCTAAGAGCTGCTTTTTGAATCTGCCCGGAAAGGGTAACTTGGGTTCATAGGGAGGTGGAACAAACTCACTAGCTTTCTTCTTGGGTGACTCTTCCACTACTTCTTCTACCACAGCCTTTCCCTTTCTCTTGGCAATCTCACATTCACTTTCTCTGTTGAGAGCAGAATTTTCAGAATTCTCCTCCCCCTCTTGAACTTCAATGTCCTCATTGATTTGAGGAATCACCTTAGGTTTGTGAACTTGATGAGGTTGCAGCTCTTTACCACTTCTCAATGTTATGGCATGAATATACTCCTTTGGGTTTTGCTCAGATTTTCCGGGTAGAGTTCCTTGAGGTCTAGAGGTTGAAGCATTTCGGTTCTCCATGTTGGTGACTCTAGATGTCAAATTCTGCAACTCAGTCTTCAAATCTCTAACTTCCAAAGCTCCTGAGGCTTGTCCCTGAAGTAGTTGCTGCATCATACCCTTTAACTCACTGTCCAAACCTGAAGAAGAAGAGGCTTGTGTCTGTTGTTGGTTAAATCCGGGTGGAGGGTATTGTTGTTTTGGGATAAAGGGTTGTTGACTCTGGAACTGTGGTTTGTTAGCAAACCCTTGCTGGTTGGTATAAGGGACAAAAGGCTTTTGTTGCTGAGGTTGTGTGAAGCCTTGTTGCCCTTGTTGTTGAGCTTGAGGTTGTGGTTGAGCTTGAGGATAAACCTGATCCTGTGGGTTAACAACATTGGGGTTTCTGTAAGAGAAGTTGGGGTGATTCCGGTAGTTTGGGTTGAAACCCCTGTTGAAACCTCCTTGGCTAGCAATGTAGTTGATCTCTTCTTGGGTCATATCACCTTCAATACTATAAAGGACTGGTGGAGAATCATCATAGTTCTCCACAAAGCTGATTTGCTTTTGGTTGGATGAGATCATCTTGTCTATCTTGTCATTTAGAGACTTGATTTCTTTCTCGTACTTCTCATCGGAAGAAGATGATCCTCTAGGAGTCCTCTCATAGTCTTCATTGTAGTTTCCATCACTTGTAGCCAAGTTTTCAATCAATTCCATGGCCTCATCAACTCCCTTTCCTAGGAAGTGTCCATTACTACAAGAATCAAGCATTGCCCTCATTCTAGGAAGAACTCCTCGGTAGAGGTTACTGAGTAGTGTCTCCTTGGTGAAACCATGGTGTGGGCATTGAGTGGTGAGCTTATTGAACCTTTCCCAAGCTTCAGCGAAGGTCTCGTTGTTTCTTTGCACAAACCCGGATAACTCATTGCGGAAACGGGCAGTTCTCGTAGTTGAGAAGAATTTCTTCAAGAAAGCCTTCTTAAGGTCTGCCCATGTAGTGATGGAACCCGGTGGAATGGTGCTTTCCCAATCTTTGGCTCTGTCCGCCAAGGAGAAGACAAAGAGGCGCATCTTGAGACCCTCATCCGTCACACCATTGAGTCTTGTAGTATCACAGATTTTGTCGAATGTGTCTAAGTGCTTTAATGGATCTTCTGAGGAAAGTCCATGGAATTGGTTGTTCTGCACCATATTCATGACCATGGCTCTGATTTCAAAATTGTTGTTGTTCACTGGTGGTGGAATGATGCCCCTTCGAATAGCATTCGTATCCGGTGTATTGCCATCACCAATGGCTCGAGCTGGTCTCTCACGATGAACCGAGATCCTGTTTCCCTGTCCATCTCTAGCATCCGCATCCTGGTGATGCTGCTCTTGATGGCCCTGTTGGCCCTGTTGGCCTTGATCCTGATGATCTTGCTGATGCAGATCCATAGCTGGCTGCTCTAGAGGCTCAAGCTGAGGCTGATCTACTGTTTCCTGCTCCAACCCAAGTCTCTCCAAATGCACAGCTCGTTCTAGTGCTCTTCTCTCTCGTGCTAACTGTCTTTCAAGTGCTTTGATGTCTGAAACCCGCGCAACTAAGTCTGTTGGTCCTCTGCTCCGCAAGTTCATACACCTGACATCAAAGAGAGAAGAAGAAATAAGATTAGTAACCAAAACTTGATCTAAATAGGAAAGGAAATCGAATTGATCTATCCAAGTTCCCAAAATGGCAACGGCGCCAAATTGATAACAGAGATTTACTAATCTCTAAGGGTATCAATTCCCATGCTTATCGCGTAGCAATGAGAGATCAATCCATTTTTGGGACCGGACTAAACCAAAATGAATACACCGAACCAAATTAGACAAGCTAATCACAATTCAAGCAAAGTTCTAACAACCTAGAAGCAATTCAAAACGATAAACTAGTAAAGGGACCAAACAAAACCAAGCAAGCAATCAATTAACTAGAAAATCAAGATTTAAGGATAAGGTTCATGAGCAAGGTCAATGGATTAGAAGATTCGGGACGATCTCGGGATGCTAATCAAGCTACAAGCAAGCTAACCTCCTAGCAAGAACACAATAAGCCAATTAGCCTAATCTCTTAGAGCTAATCTCTTCACTTAATCCTAATTCAAGAACAAACTCTCATTTGTGAATTAAGGTCAAGCAAGCATTCAATCAAATTCTAGACAGCTAATAATCACTCCAGACATTCATTCCCATGAGCTAGAATGTGAAAATCCTATCTAAGCCATAACTGGAATTTCATCGAACACTTGGTGATCATGAAATCCTAAACATCCTAATTTAACTTGATCAAGGTCAAATAGGCATTAAGCACACATAGATAGAAGAGATTTAAGAAGGATTAAACACTAGACACCCCTTAATCATCCCTAATCACACTAATTCTACCTAACCCATAAACCCTATGAGGAACTACTCACTAATCATCATTTGATCCACAAAATCTAAAGAGATAGTGTAAATCATTGAGGATTAGAGAAAGGTGAAAGATTTAAACAAGAAATCTCAAAAGAAGTACTTGGATTAAGAAAAGATTAAACTTGTTCTTACAAAAGGTTTAGAAATCAAAAACAAGCTTAAGAGACAACAAAAATCAGGTTTTTTGGTTTAAATAGTAAAAGGGGTGCGAACCGGGTCAACCCGGAACAAACCGGGTATTGACCCGGATCCAAACAAAAATATAAGGTTTGTATCGGCCAGCCAGACCGAAATGCTGGCCGATATTGATTCTTCTGGGATACGTATCGGCCTCTTTTCCCGATATGAAGGCCGATATTGAGTCTCGGATTTTTCTGTCGAAGAAGCATATCGGCCTGCTTGTCCGATATGAAGGCCGATATTGGTCCTGGTCGAAAGTTCGTATCGGCATGCTTGTCCGATATCCAGGCCGGTACAAAGTCTCGGATTAATTTCTGCACTTGAATATCGGCCAGACAGGCCGAAATGGAAACCGATATGCTCTGGCGAAGGTCTGTATCGGCCTATCTGCCCGAAACTGAGGCCGATATTGCTCCAAACATGATCCTCCTTGGTTCCTTAAGCTCTAGACTTCTCTTCCAATGCTCCTCCTAGCTCCATGCACTTCAAATCACCTGCAAAATACCAAGGAAACACTCCAAATGCAACAACCTAACCTAGAATGATGCTAAACTCTAAACAAACCAATAAACAAAGGGAAAAGAAGCTAAATGAAGCTTAAAAGAACCAAAACAAAAGCTAATAAACATCCTAATATGCCATGAAATACAAGTATATCACCTTGGCGTGTCCCTTCTTCTTGCAATGCTCACAGGAGATGTGCTTCCTGTCCTCTTGCTTGAACACACTTCTGTCCTCATGCTTGAACACATTCTTGTTGGCGGTGACAAGCTCCCCCTTTCCTCCAAACAGCCCAATGTTCCCTTGTTCCTTTGGATCCTTGAGCACACTTCTTCAAAGTCAGGAAGAGTACTCTCCCTTAGAATGGATTTGATAACATCATTGTAGACCGGATTCAGATTGAGGAGGAGTCCAAAGATCTTGTCTTGCTCCTTCCTTTCATTGAGAACCTTTGGGTCCATGGTGCTTGGCCTTAACATGTCAAGCTCAGACCAAGCCGATGAGAACTTTCCAAAATACTTGGTGAACTCACAATCCTCTTGGTGAAGGTCACTGATTGTCTTCTTCACTTCATACACATGGCTGAGATTAGAGACATCACCATACACCTTCTTCAGAGTGTCCCAAAGTGATTTAGCAGTTTCACAATATGAGTAAGCTTCAAGGATGGACGGATCTAGTGAGTTTTGAAGAAAACCCAGAACTGATTGGTCTTCTTGAAACCACCTTGCCTCCTCCTTCTTTGTTGCCTCATCTTTCTTCTCCTTTGGATCTTCATCAGGCGGTGTCTTGTCCTCAAGAATATGCTCCCAAAGTCCTCTGCCACAGATAGCGGTCTTGGTTGTTCTCTGCCATGTCATGTAGTTTAAACCCTTGAGAACGAATGACAGTAGGCTTGAGGCTTGAGTTTACTTGGACAGTGTCTTCCATTGATGAAGCTTGAAGGTTTCAGAAAAGAGAAACAATTTGAAGAGTAGAGATGAAGAGAAAAACACAGATTCAGAACTAAGAATGAGTAGAATCAGTAAGAGAATAGAGAGAATCAAAGAACAATAACTCTATTGCTCTGATACCATGTTAGTTTTAAGAAAGATTTAAGCTTGAGAGATTTGAGAGATCAGAGAATTTGAACAAGAGAAAAACTGGGGAGAATAATTTCCCAACGTCTATTTTTTCATTGGTGGCTGCAAGGCCTTTTAAAGGATACAAAAGAACCAAGTCTAGACCTAATTTGATACAAGACAAAATAGACAGCCTGACAAGACTCCATATCGCCGACACTGTCAACAACACATGTAGTTCAGAATTCTTTTCTGTATAACCATGTCGCCGACACTGTCAACAACACACAAACTCGGGATTCTCTTCCATACTTTTGACTATGGAATTAACACATTCGAATTGCTTCTAGCATATATTTTATTTAAAAACCAATGATGTTAAAACAAACTAAGTGAGCATAAAAAAGAAAGAAAAAAAATTTACAGCATAAAAACTTGTCAACAAAGGCTCAACCATGCATATTTGTAGATAACACAGATTAATCTAGATGATATTTCAGACCTTTGTTATATGCATAGTTAACATATTTTAATGGTTTTGGGGCTGAAAACTCAATAATGTATATATAGAAGGAATTCAACGCCGTAGTTTTGAAAAGCATACACAAAATTATAAAAAGTCTTTAACAAATAAAACTATATTTGACATTTCAAATATGTTTGGTTCTTAATAAGTGTTTTAAGATGAATTGACTAAAGTCATAAACATTTGTATTTAGACATCATGGCTATATTAAGAAGTGTAGCTAAAAAAGTTCCTCAAGATCTAGATTCCAGTCTAGCTTTTAAGAAAGAAATTAACATTAACCTGTTACTGATCTTTGAACTGAGGGAGTTCACTGGTTCAAGAACCTCTTTGTAAACAAAAATAATAAAAATAAAATTCATATACCTTAAAAGATGGGTTTCCAAGCATTGCATTCACCTTGGTTTAGCTGATCACAATGGAGACATTGTTGGTGCGAGAGAGCGTCGGAACTATCTGAAGCAACTCTTCAAAACCGCTTCCTTTAAGACAGCCTTCCAATCTTAAGACCATCTTCTCTAATGTCTGTGTTTTATTCAGCATAAGTTCAATGAACGAAGCCACCTCTTTTGACTTTAGTTCACGGTTTTTAGAATAAGTTCCAACGATCATGCTTCGAAAAGGATTCATCAAGCCACGCGAACTCAAGAATTTATCAAGAACCTTCTCCTGTACAACATAAAAGATTAGACTGTCAGTGTCCTCAGTTTCTACAATCTCAAAGTGAAAGGACATGGTTCTTAGGATTATTCAAGCTCGGAAATAGGTCAAGAACAGAGGCATATGGAAAAAAATATACCGGTATGAAGCGGTCAAGTCTTTTGTGTATTAGGGTTAGCTTCTTGAGTTCAGGTGAGTTTTCTAGCACCATTAGTATCCCATTAATTACATACGGAGAGATCGTTGTCTCAAGCGTCAAAAATTTGGCCTTGAACATAGGTAAACGAGCAAGGTTTCCAAGGCGGCAATGGGCAAGAGATAAAATCTACAAAAAGAGATTAACGGAAACTAATCAATCAAAGATATGTAAGAATGAACATATCACATTGACGTAGACAAAACATATTACCTTAAGAAAGTTTTCACCAATAGTAAGCTTATCTACATTCTGCAATTTCTCTAGTTGCTTGAGTAGCACGGCTTGAAGAGAATCAACCTTGAATAGTACTTCATTATGTAAGTCAAAAGGAATGTCTAGGCTACATTCAGTTAAAGACGAGACATCAACTAAAGTACATCCTACGAACTGAGAGTTTTCCAATCTGAGATAATGTATATGTGGTGCCACAATCTGAGGTGAATGAGTTAACCAGGTCCACCAGTAACAATTGATAACTAATACTCTCAGACGCGGTGATTTGCTGAGATCAAGAACCATCAGATGCTCAACGCAATCTCCCAATGTTAAGCTTTCAAGAATCGGACAACCAGATAGGATCTTAGCAAATGATTCATCAGAGAGAGTGCAAGCCCTCAAAGACAGCTTCTTCAGGGATGTCCAAGACACGGAGCATCTTGGGATCAGATAATTAGAGTATAGGTCAAGTCTGATTTGCTTGACAGAGGAATTGGTGTAGAAGAAATCAGGAATACGATATTCATTAGCTTCTAACGCCATATTCTCCGCGTTTCGGGACATGGCTAACTCTATCAACTCTATCAACTTGTCAAAGTGAGTGAGATTGCTCATTATGTCGGTTTCGATGTGAAAACTCATCATCTTGCGAGCCGTGTAGCGAGTTAGGGTTTTTTCTATCGAACCAGCATCCAGGCTACGTTCCATAGGCCAGCAAAAGGAGAGGGAAGGTGTATCGGACCAGACATACCTCCATCGCTTGGATAACACGGAAGTTCTGATGGCTTCTTCGGTCTCAATAAAGGAGAGGATTTGCTGGAGGATCACATCAGGCATACAACTTATTGAGTCTAAATCTTCGCTTGAATCTCCTACTTCGTTTTCACAGTGGGTAGGGATTCTCTCAGCGGTAGTGGTGCCGTCTCCGTTTCCGCCGTTGTCCGCCATTAGGTTACAATCCACCGATAAACCTACTCTGCATGCAATAGTTATTGGGTTTCTAAAAAGCCCATTAAATATTACAAAATCCAATACAATTATTTCACAATGGTAATAAGAACTAAGAAGCATGGTCCGGTTCTGTTACGTCCCTGACCCTTAACTCCGCGGATGTAGTAAATCGTAATGTTTTTTATTTCATGGGTCTAAAACTTCACTTCTGCAAATTTTGGATGTGTTCGAAATTTTCAAACTATTTTCCTGGACTTGGATTAAGCAAGCTGAAGTCTTGACTATTTCTAGATGAGAGACATGAGAGAAACAATTACGGAAAGATTGAGGATAGATTTAACATACCAGCCCGCATATATATATATATATATCAAACTCAGTTTTCTGAAAATTCATTTTTATTCGGTTATATAAAATACATCATAAGGCTCTGGGAAACAGCTTTCCAACTTCTATATAAAAGGTTATCTTCAAGTTCTAGAAAAACATAGTTCAAAACTAAAGTTCCAGAAAAACTCTGTAACGATTTTTCTTTAAAATGAATTTCATTGTTTGTTTATAGGGGCACATGTTTCTCGGTCCCCATTGTTAAGATTTGAAGAAATAAAAATACATTGTAGTTACCAAAAGTGTGGTAACCTATAAGACAAAAAAGTTGGTTCTTTTGTGTTATGGATTCAACATTTTTGTTACAAATCAGAATATTTAAAAATTGATTCCAAATTCGTGAATGATTATAGGTTTAAGATCTAAAAACTTAGTCAATTTTCCAAACCTCATAAATATATGGGTACAAATGGTATGCATTACATGAATAAGGGTGCAAATGATAACCCTTAAAAGTGGAATAATTGTAGTGGAATTAAAATTAGTGGAATATTGATTATTTACGCTGAAATTTTCCTCTCTCCATGATAAGATGAACAAATTCCAGCAGAATCCAACATTTTTTCTTATAAAATGTGGATACCACAATGTTTGACTCAAAAACTAAAAAAAATGACAAATAGATATTTGTAGAGGAATCCAGTGTAATAGTCAATTCTACTGTTTTTGGTCTTCTAAAAAGACAACCATTTGCACCCTAAGTGGAGTAAATACTAGTGGAGCTAGAATTAGTGGAATAATACTAGTTACTAAATTTTTTTCTCTTCCGAAAACTAAAAGTAGAAGAACAAATATTAACATAATTTAATATTTTCTATTTAAAATGTGAGTCTTATCATATTTCATTATTTTAAAAAAGAAATTGATAAATAAATGATTTTTGGAGTAACTCAATATAAAAACCAGTGAATTTTATTCATTTTAAATGACAACTATTTGCACCTTATATATTTATCACAATTTATTTTCCACTACACTCTAAATTACCCTAAAACTAAATATTTTTTGGGCAAATTTTACCCTAAAACTAAATATAATACAAATTTACTTCTGCAACTGACTACATGCAGTAAGTCAATCAAAATCATATATATGAGGAATCTATTTTTTTGTAAACGGTGGAAGTTCCTAGCTTTAGGCTTATAATTTCTCTCAGATTCGAAGACAGCTTTTATAAATTTCTATTTAAAAAGTAATTCTTCGTACCAAAGGTGGTTTGAATCCGAGATATAAAAAACCAACTTCTGTATACTACCACTAGACTACCAACACTTTGGTATCAGAAGAATCTTGAACTGAAAAATATGTTCAGTACACCATGTGTTAACTATAAAATTCTCATGTTTTTCTTTAAACAATGTGTATTTTATAGTTAACACATGGTCTACTAAAAAGTAGGCATGTTTAACGGTTTGAGAATTGAGAGTCCCTAGGATTAAAACTGACTACAATAATTTTGAGATAATTTATTTATTTCATAGTCGTCGCTCAACACTTTCTAAATACCATTAAAAAACAAAAATAACCCAAACAACTCATTCATCAAAGGCTGCTGCATATTTATTTACTGCCACTGATATGACATGTTATTCTAAACTTCTATCATTAATTGTATTAGGTAGTTAATCAACGGAAATTAACGGAGCAGTTAAGGCGGGGGTACTGAATATTTTGAAGAAAAGGAAAATATTTCTGTAATTTTACAGAAATTATGGTGTTAATTGTGTTATTTTCAAAGTTGAGGGGGTGTTTATAAACGTCGCCAAACATGAACAATTGCCACCTGTCAGGGCATCCTCCAAAGACTTTTCTTTTCAAGAATAAAAAACGTGTTGGAGTGCGAAGAAAGGAAAGAAATCCGTTATTTCGTCACTATCAAACCCAAAACGGTGTCGCGTTGCCGTACAGAGAATTATATATCTCTCATCATAAAACTTCTCTGCCTCCAACAAAAAATTTAAAAGAAAGAGAGAGAGAGATTTCGATCAACCTCTTCTTGAAAATGGTCAGTTACGTTACAACTTAATACTATTGGGTCTATGTCTATTTCAGACCACATCTGAAAATGTATTAGTTTGATGTTCTTGTAATATAATTAGTTTTATTTGTTTTTTTGTATGCAGGCAAGTGAAACAGATAACATCAAGTACGAAGAGGTATGTGTTATGTTACTTGAACAATAAATTTATGTATTAAGATCCGTACATAGATAGAGGAATCTGAGTTTTGACTTTTGAATGATGGTTATAAATACAGAGTTTTATTAAGAACACTCGAGGGATGAAGTTATTCACGTGCAAGTGGTTACCAAAAAATCAAGATCCAAAGGCTTTAATCTTCATCTGCCATGGATATGCAATGGAATGCAGCATCACCATGAACAGTTGAGATTAAACCATTTCATGATTACGATCGTTATATATTTGTATATAGTATAGTAATTAAATTATCGAAGCCTTTATTAATGTTTTGAGATGAATATGATTGGATTAGGTACTGCAAGAAGGCTTGTGAAGGCAGGATTTGGGGTGTATGGGATGGATTATGAAGGACATGGCAAATCTGATGGGCTTAGTGCTTATGTTCCAAACTTTGACCATCTCGTTGATGATGTTTCTACCCACTACACATCCATTTGCGGTAACCTAAAATCGTATTATTGACTTTTTGAATACTTATCTTTTGAAAATGGTGGCGACTTTTTAATGGTAAAAAGGGTTCAAAAAAAAAAAAATGGTGGCGACTAGTCACGGTCAACGCCACTTTATATTTACCATTCACAAGTTTTGGTGTAATGTAGACTGAAAAAAAGAAATGAATTATTGAAGAAAAAATGTTCTTTGAGTTGATGTTTTTGGATTAAAGAATCTCATACATAATTCTTTTGTCGCCTCACTTTATCAAAAAATGATTTTTATGTCTTTTTGTTTGTGGTTGGAATAATTAGAGAGAGAAGAGAATAAAGGGAAGATGAGGTTTTTGCTAGGAGAATCAATGGGTGGGGCTGTCCTCTTGTTGTTACACAGAAAGAAGCCTGAGTTTTGGGATGGGGCCGTCTTGGTGGCTCCAATGTGTAAGGTATATTCATTATATTCATCCTCTCATGCATGCATCTATTCTTTAGGTTAAGGAAAAAATTGGAATGTTACATATGTATCTTTTAAATATTCAATCAAATAATTAAATATTTAGAAAGGAGAACAAAAAAGCTTAGCCAGCCTGGCTTATATTCTTTAAAGAGATAATTATGCAAATAATTTTTTATTAACATATAGTAGCCACTAGCAAGCCTGCTTTTTATATTATAAGGTTAATTGGATATATTTTTAAAAGTTTATTATTATTGTGTGGTGCAACTTTTTGCCCATCAAAAGATGCATATGCCAAAATCTTAGTTGTCAGTTTTGGACGTGTCATGATGATGTGAACGATGCTGAATTATTAGGACGTTTTAATCAAATATTAGTAAGACAAGTGTGTAAAATTCAACCTCTTGCATGGTTACAAAAATGAGGAAGTTAAGTTGCTGAAGTAATCATACATTATCACATATTCTAACGAAACTTTAATTGATATATATGTTGTAATTAATCGTTGGCTCGTTGCACCTAGCTATTCACTATGTGGAAGGTATATTATATAGTTCACAAATTTTACCACCACTAATTATAGCTTATTTTTATATGTCATAGATCGCAGAAGAAATGAAACCAAGCCCTTTGGTAATTTCGGTATTGTCGAAACTTAGTGGAGTTATTCCCACTTGGAAAATTATCCCTGGCCAAGATATTATTGAGACTGCGTTTAAGCAGCCAGAAATCAGGAAACAGGTATATTTTCATCACCCTAATGAAAAAATGCACAAGGTTTTACCCTAAACGTATGAGTAATGACATTGTGAACTGATTAAAGGTCAGAGAAAACCCTTACTGCTACAAAGGTCGTCCACGCTTGAAGACTGCTTATGAGCTATTGAGGATTAGCACCGATCTCGAGAAGAGGCTGAATGAGGTATTTTATACACTTTTCGTTAGTGACCAACGTGATTTGGCTCGGTTGATAAAGTTCGGTTATAGTAGTTTTCTGCTAACCTAAATTTGATTTTTGTTGAGAGATATTTCCTTTTTTTTTTTAAACAATGAATTTAACCTAGTTTGGGTTCCGCTCTATAAGAATATAGATTTACGATCCCGACATTCAAAAATAAAATAAAATGATAAGATGTTATAATTCCGAAATGATCCTTATGTTTATTTCTATATAATGGTAAATAGGTTTCATTACCGTTCATGGTATTGCATGGAGAAGACGATAAAGTCACGGACAAAGCGATCAGTCGAGAGCTTTATGAAGTTGCGTCGAGTTCGGACAAGACTTTCAAACTGTATCCTGGTATGTGGCATGGTTTACTCTATGGCGAGACACCAGAGAACATTGAGATTGTTTTTGCTGACATCATTGGTTGGTTGGACAAGAGAGCTTCTGATGGAAATGGAGGGTTTGAGTCTGAGCTCAAACGTAAAAATGATGGTTTTCCTTTGAAAGAGTAGCTCTTTTTGAATGCTATTAATTATTGTAATGATATTTGTGACACTGCTACTTGTCTTTGTAAATGCACTGACATTTGTGAACCAAATTATGTGTACACTTATTTATAAAAGCTAAGAATAGTGATATGAAAAATGCGTTTGTCAAATGCGCTTAAAAAAACCGTTTTTAAGTTATCAGTTATTCTTTTTTTTTTTTTTGTAGTTGGCTATTTTTTTTTTATAACAAATTGTTTACATTTTTCAAATCAAATAAAAAATCCCATGTGAAGCAACTGTGGCCTAGTTCAAGTGGTTAAAGCTTTATATATATATATATATATAGTTATATATATAGCCGTTGATCGTACCGTTATGGATTCTCGTATATATTATCTTATCGGCTGATCCAGTCAATCATGATAGAAATACACCGAGGTGCTACAGAGTAAAGTTTTTCTCGAAAGAACCATATTGATTATCCCAAAGAACCATATTGATTATCCTAAATTTGTAATGCTTTCCGACTAATGTCATAAGTAACTAGATCGCATGTTACTATACAACTATATAAACTGTTTGTACCAAATTAGGCCCAAACCTAGATTTCCTACATAATCATGTTTTTGTATATAAAGGGAATGGAATGGAGGTGGAATGTTGTTAACATATTCCCAAGTCTCCTCTCACCACTAAACCACAACCATATGGGCAAAACAACATTTATATTTATACGTATATCCATATTAAACCGCACTTAACCCCTATTGTATTCTAAAATCGCTACCACACATCGAAATATGCATATATTGCTTAGATGTATCCAAATACTAAATGACTCATTTACAACATATAGAAAAAAACAATAATTAATGATAAACTTCAAGTAAGTTTACTTGTTTCTTAAAGTTGTAACAGATAAAGAGAATAATTTATAAGTAGAAAATCATTACCTAATTCAAATACAAAGATAGAGGTTTAGTTGAATCTCAAATTAACTAAAGCAAATCAACAGCAACAACAACTCCACTCCAATGACTCCATTCTCAATCATAGTCAACCAAATTCTCCAATACTTCTTTATATAAACACATTACTCCATCCATCAATAAACATCAAACATAACACAAAACACAAAAGCAACTTGAGAATCCAAACTAAAAGACTAAAATGGTCAAAGCACTTCACATAACCATCACTCTCTTCCTCGTAGCCTCCAATCTCCTCGCATTCATCAATTCCGCTAGACTCCTCGACCAGATCCAACCTCAGTCTCAGTTGGTCCCTACCGGCCAAATCCCAACTGTGGCTCCAACCGAAGCTGAAGAAGTTGACGAAACCGGTGATATCCCACCACAACCCAACAATCACGGTCCCGGCCGGTCCAGCAGGTGAACATGAGCCGTTACTAGAGTTCTTTATGCATGACGTGCTAGGAGGGTCACACCCATCAGCTCGTGTTGTCACCGGAATAGTAGCTCAAACCGAGGTGAACGGAATACCATTCTCAAAAGCCAGCAACAGCATTTTCCCGGTAGACAACGGAGTCCCACTGGTCAACTCAAACAACATCAACAGTGTCATTAACCCAAACACAGCTCCACTTCTAACCGGACTTGGCGGCGCTCAAACCAGCACCGTGATCCAAAACACTAACGGCAATTCCAACGATGCCCTTAGCTCTAACAATCTACCCTTCGTAACCGCAGGAAACCTCCCTCCTGGTGCTGCCCTTCAGCATCTTATGTTCGGAACCATAACCGTTGTAGACGATGAGCTAACCGAAAGCCACGAGCTCGGCTCAGCTGTTATAGGGAAAGCTCAAGGCTTTTACCTGGCCAGTTCCTTGGATGGCACAAGCCAGACTCTTTCTCTGACTGTATTGCTACATGGAGAGCATGACCATCATGACACTTTAGACGATGCCATTAGTTTCTTTGGGGTTCACAGGACCGCCTCTCATGCCTCTCAGATCGCTGTTATTGGCGGGACAGGGAAGTTCGAACACGCTAAAGGGTATGCTATAGTGGAAACTCTGCATAACCAGAACAACCAGCATATCACTGATGGTCAAGACACTATCCTCCATTTCAGTGTATACCTCACCTACAAAGCTTGAAGACAAGATACTGAGAGTTAAACAAGATATGATTGCTTTTAGATATGTTCTTGCTCACTAGCTTCCGCTTGTGTCCTTTTTTTTCTTTGTTCTGCAATCTGAATTCAAAAGAAACTTATTTAAATGATACTGTTTCAATCAAAATTCACACAAAAGCCTTTGACAAATGGGTACAAGTCATCGTTTTCGTCTCTTAGAACCAAAATGGTATAATGACACTTCATGTTTTTATCTCTTTTCACCATCTGTTACTGCAACCAAGTCTTCGCCTGTCACTGGTTTGTGCAGCTGCAGTCAAACCAATGATCTCAAGCAAGTTAGAAACACAAAAACAAAAACAAGACCGCATGAACCAGTCAAAGAGAGATGGATGGGAACTGTAGACTCACCGCTTCTGCAATGCTAAACCAATGAAAAGACCGCAAGAAAGTATCTTCTTTTGAAGGAAGATTATCATGATTCCAGTATGTCATTTTATCGAATTTCGCTTTTACTTCCCAACATGGATTCTCTTCTGTGAGACTACAAGCTTTTCTCTTTCCATTAGCATTTCGGTTACTCGCCTGTCCAAGCACAAAACCTGAGGGGATAGATAACATATGAACAGGCCAATTGCTAAAGAATACTGAGTAACCAAAACATAACTTCTCCAACAGCAAGATAATCTTCTAGAACAAACATCATAGTAAGATTCATCAAGACATGATAGAGAAATTGACTCAAAACAATCCACAAGATATTCAAAAGTTAAGAACGAAGAGAAAAAAGTACCAGAATAGCCACTAGAGAGTGAGATAGTTGCTCCCTGCAACATCCTTCCTCTGAAATGAGCTTCTTCCGTTCTTACTCCATCTATTTCTACATCTAAGGTTACACAACTTTCCACATTAATCTCGCCATATAAACTAAGGTAGTATATATGACAAGTACATGATTACAATATATAGGTAATATATGTTTCTCTTACCACTGGATTTAGGCTTGAAATAGTTGGAAACTTGAGCGGGACCATCGAATCTAATGCAGCAAGGAAGTTGGTGAACTTGATTGCTGATATCAGCAATGGAGTTCTCATCTGCAGCAGCCCTAAGGTCTATGGTTCCCATCAAAAGCCAACTTGGATCAAATCCTCAGATTTCTGTAAAACCCAATTTGCCAAACCATTGTCAAATTTGATTATCCATTGCTATTAGTTTTAATAGTTTACCACAGAAGAAAAAATCGTTTCTGCAAGATAGTAAAGTATCGATTTTGCTACATGAAAGATCAAAACCAGAAGAACCCAGAAGCGAAATATAAAGCCAAATTCCCAATAAATTCATCAGAAATTACCCTCCACCTCTCCCTTCAGTCCTTAGGTTTTGGGTTGTAGTTCGTGCAAAACCAAAATTTAAAATAAAAAGGATATCTTTATAATGTCACCGATTTGGTCAAGTGATCTAAATCCTATCATTCAGAGTAGTTTAGAAGACGAATTGAAAATGAAAATCATGGGCAAATCTTACATTACAAAGTGAAAATGAATAAAGAATTCAAGCGAAATTGCAACGAGGAGCTAGTAGATACCGAGAATATGAAGAGAAGAAAACGAGGGAACATAGTTCCAATTTACTCACCTAAAAAAAAACTAGGGTCAATGATTTTCCGGTGAGTTCTTAACGATCCAAACGACCTTGGTCCTTGGTGATTTGTACTGGTGAAATTTCTCTTTTTTTTTTTTTTTGTCAACAGGTGCATTCCACTGGACCGAGGCCAATTTACAAACGGGCCGAAGCCCAAATACAATAAGAATCCAGTTACGCGGAAGAGAAAGCCACGTGGGGCTACAGCCGCCACGTGTCGGAACCAAAGGACATCCGGCATGCAACCTTCCGTGTCGCCGATGGAAGAAACCGCCGGGAAGAATCGGACCTTCGTGGAGGAAACGAAGCGAAACTACCCCGGACCTACTTATCGTACCTGCAGTGGACCGTTTGCCGATCTAAGAATCCCGAAACCGCCAACCACAACCACCTGAATATGAAGGAGACCAAACGCTAGATCCCCACAACAAACCCACCGAGCTTTGGAGACGCCGCCGCCGTTAGGTGAAAGACCTAACAGGATCCACGATCTGCTTTTCCTCAAAAGCCGTGACACGGAGACGATATGATTCCAGACAATCGAAGGGCGAGAGCAGAGCACCGGAGTAAGAGCAGGGAGTGGTCGGCGCGGGGAGAGAGAGTGGGACCAAGATCGAGAAGCTCGCAAAGCGAGAAGAACCGGAAAACCCGGTGAAATTCGATAAATCGAAAAAGGAAGTCAGCCGTGGACAGCTACCTGAGTTTATTGGGAACGAAACCGGGAAGAGACAAACCCTAGACCAGAATCGATCCAAAACCAAAGCAAAAGAAAGAGGGAGTATGTACAGCCCAAAAAAACAATTTCCGGGTCACCGAAAAGTGATCGGAAATCGCTCTCCCTCTCTGAAAGATACGAGAGAGAGAGAAGAGAGAGAGAGCTTTTTAATTTCTCATTTAAACCTTGAGAAGAATCGTTTCCCACAACAGACAATTAACTTTTTTTGCATATTTCGACAAGTAATTATGTATTCCAAGGTGGGTAAATAATGAATAAATTTTTGTTTGAGGAAAATTGGGGGATGGGGGAGGCCCGCACGAGTCGAGTTCTGCAAAAGCAAGCAGCGTCAGCAACTCGGCCAGCCTATTTCCCTTCCATAAATTCTTGCGCCACTTTCTATGTTTTACGTTAGCGCTGCGACCGGCTCTCACCGCTCGCTTTGTTTTCCTTACTCATTAGTTTAAGGCAAGTTTTAGAAGTTGGCGACCGTCAACATTTTATAGCAGCCTCCACAAGACTCAGACGGCTCACCTTCCCGATGTGGGATAATATAACATACTGAAATGGTTATTTTAATTCCAAACCGATATGGATTCGGTTTGGTTTGACTCCCGTTATAATTGAACTAATCTATCCAAAACCATACCAGATATGATCTTCAAAAATATTTTAGCTCTAGTTTTTACCATAAAAAAAAAGACTTAAAATTATGATTAGGTACAGATTAGTCCGCAAACGGTCAAAATTACTTTATATTATTCCTAATTTTTGGTCCACATCAGTACAAATAGAAAAAAAAAAAAAAATCAAAAAGTTCGTTATGGATCAAGTGTAAACCATTTTTGTGAAAAAATAAACTTGGTTTACAGCAAATTTAGTATGTCCATAAAATAAAGTGTTTTAGTCCGCATTTAATTTTGTATATTGTGACCGTAATAACCATTCAAAACCTATAGTTTATTTTAATGCGATACAAATTGTAAAAACTATTATAAAGATAATTTCATAGATAATATTATATTCATTCTATGAGAATCCACGAACACGATTAATAGTTCACGTGTTCTTTAAAAATTTGGTTATAAGTTTGCCTCTATTAGTCTGTAGAAATGCATTTCTAAGGATTGAATCCAAAACCTGGTGTAGAAACTTAAATTCTTGGTCAACCACTGGACCAAGAAGCATCCAACTTAAAATTATAGCTTTAGTACACTCAAATTTAACTATGGTACACGAAACCAGCACAAACAAAACTAGATAGTTACAAAGGAACTTATCTACTAAACAATACTGTGAAGATTAAGCTCTAACAATTTACACGTAGAGATCTTCACCGGAAGAAGATGAAACCAACTAACAATGGGATCTAGCGTGCTCTGGTTTATGAGTGTACTCATAATCAAGATGCACAAAAGCCCGTTCAATCTCCTGTAGCAACTCCAGCTTCTCTTGCAGCGATTCACCAATGTCGTGAGCCACTTGCAGAGGCATATCAGCCGGAAGAACAATATCAATCTCCACAAAATAATGAGATCCAAATGTGTAAGCCCTCACTGTATCAATGTGCCTAATGGCTTTATGATGGTTCCAACACAAGTAAGTTAGTTTCTGAAGATACTCAGGTGTTGCTGATTTCCCGACAAGAGAGTTCACATTCTCCAAAACTGTCATTGACCATGTCCGTATTGTGTACAATGCAAGCTACATGAATCAAAGAACTTTTCTTAGGAAGAGATCTTTATCTTTTTATGGTTTAACTTTGAAACTTACAATGATAGCTCCAACTGGATCCATCCAATTATCGATGTAATTGGCGAGGATTACTGCAATGAGTCCAATGATGTTTGTGATGACGTCGAAGAAGTGATCTTGAGCATAAGCTTTAACAATCTCGTTACTGAAGGATCTGCAGTAAAGAACAAGAAGCAGTTTGACGAATGTAACAGAGAGCATGATCCCAATCACCCAACTCTCTTGCTCTTTTGTTAAGCTGAACTCCTTGTGCTGCATTAAACAGATGAAGTAAATGTGTGAACTTTTGAAAGCTCTAGACCAAAACTAAAAGATCGAGTTTCAGACTTACACCCGATACCATCGTGCGAAGAGATTCCAAGATGATCTGCAATCCAAGTGTCGCCATCACCGATGCAAAGACTAGGATTCCCTGAGAGGATTTGATCCAAGAATCACATAGTGAGAAACATGAAAAGCTTTCATAGTCTTGTCGTAGCTGTTAGCAGTTTCTTAGGCTGATCCAACAGCATAATATATAATAAAACTACACTAACCAGTGGTTGCATCCTTTTCTTGCCAATGGGATACTGATATGGATTTGGTGTCTGCATCGAGAAGGCGGTGAACCAGAGGATAAAGCCAGACAAAAGATCAAGAAGAGAGTCCAAGGTGGAAGCAACGATTGCTAAAGAGCCGCTAGTGATGGACGCATAGACTTTAGCAGCAAAAAGAACCATGTTTGCAATGTTTGATATTCTAATCGCAAGTGTGATACGTTCATAACACCGGTAAAAGAGGAAGTCAACACTGAAGTTGACTAAGGCAAAGACTCAGAGGCTATTAGAGGTTTTGTTGTTGAGCTCAACGTCTTTATATACGAGCTTTGTTGTACTTTCAGAGATCATGCTTAATGTTGTATGTGATTAGAACTGTCGAGATGAGACGTTCACCTCCGATCGCCATGAGATCGTGAGTTTACTTCTTGGGCATCCTGTTACTGGTTCTTGTTTGAGAGTTGAGATCTTTGAACTCTATCAATTGGTGCGTCGTGACGTGACGAACGATTGGCGATGGTGATTATGGAAGATCAAGATCAACGAATGTCCAAGATCGAGCAACACGTCGAGAAACTACGCTGGGAAGTTGGGAAAATCAAAACCGACTCGGATCGGGTGACGAAATCAAACGTCGAGATGATACAACAAGTTTTGACTCCGATTTCACAGACATTGCACCGTTTGGATCCGGTGAATCGCGAAATCCGAGCTGCGGAGAAATCGATTGCGTTGACATCGGATACTTCAAATCAGGTTGTATCTCTTCATCCTGGAACAAATAGACCGGAGTTACAGCTAGGTGATATAGGAATTTCTGGTGGGTTGGCTAATAGGGAGAGAATTTGGTATAAGGTTGATATGCCGGTGTTTAACGGATCGTCACCGTTTGGATGGATGTCGCAGGTAGAAAGGTTCTTCAGGCTGGGGAATTATTCAGATGAACAGAAGCTGGATTTGGTTTCAGTGAGCCTTGCAGGACCTGGTCTCAGTTGGTTTAACTGGGAAATTGAACATGAATTGTTCAAAGACTGGGCAGATTTCAAACAGCGTATGTTGGACAGATTTGGACAGTCTTGGTTGGATTTGCAAGAGAATGTGGTTTTGAAGAAGGAACTGATTTCTCAGATTGTTGAAGAGCCAAAAGCAATTCCAGCGGAAGATTTGCTTCATGAAGAGAAATGGCAAGGGTCACGTGATTCCCAAATGACCATGGAAGTTGATGATGATGAGAACACAATTACAGCACCTCGGGTATCACTTAACGCTCTGGAACCTGACCATAAAGATAAGTTGTTCGAGGGTTTTGATACGAATATGGTCCTTGAGGATCAACAACATGCCATATCAGAGGTTTTGAGTCCAAATTTTGCTGGTTTACACTCGGAAATGGCTCAGATTGGTGATAACTCAACTTGTGTTCAGTATACACATTCGGCCTACAACGTGTTCGACGAATTGACTCATAGAGGACACACATTTCGGCATAAGAGGAAGCAGAGGAAGTGCTTCAAATCCTGGAAATTCAAGTTTAAACAGAGGCATCACAAGAGCAAATTGTCACAACTTGTTCAGCATAAACACTCTAAAAGAAGGAATATCATGAACATAAGATTGTGTACTAGGATGATCTTGGTAAGAGATATGGTAGAACTTGGGCAATCAATTTGTGGCAAGGTGCTTCAGTGGATGGGTGGCCAAGTAAATGAGTTTCAGATACTTCACATTGGAATGGCCAAGAGGAAAGTAGCTCAAAGGCAGAGGAGCATGAGTGCAGAGGATAAGAGCAGTAAAAATGATGCAGAACATGGGCTATACGCTGTGTTTTTTAGGATTAAACACAGCTACAAACTGTTGTTGTTACTCCACAACATTTCTGAGAACTGGTTGGACCGCCTTATTCAACGTTGCAATGTAAAACAACACCTGCTCAACCGTAAACGCCACGTTCTCCTGTTGTATTCTACAAATGTGGACATAAGGATTTCTTCTTTAGTTTGGCATTGTTGGAAGAACAAGCATCTGCAGAATATTAATATGAAACAGGAGCTGTTACAAGTCCAGAGACAGGACAAGAATGGTCATTTCTTTCTGCAAAAGAGAGTGACGGTGCTGGACAAAATGAGGATGAAACTCATTGAAAGAAGCTTGAATCAGAGTATTATTGTTGTTGGGGAGTTTAAAATGAAGCACAAATGGAGAGATAAGCTCACACAACAAGTTTTTGAGCTGGAATTATTTCTGAACAGTGTTGGGATCACTCTTGGTATTGACATTTGGTTCGCTTACATGGACAAGGTGATGGCTGCAATACTGTTGTTTCAAGGGCTCGTGGTACATCCAAATCAGAAGCAAATCAAGACTTCCAAGACTTGTGCATTCAAGTACATCCACAAGATGAAGGAGCTTGCCAAATGGGACATAACAATGAATCATCTATTTCTGTCAAAACAAACCAGTCTATGGTTTCGTATGCAAGTACAACTCTTACATGTGCAACTACAACAGATGAATCTACATGAGTTCTCTAAGTCTAAGTTCTGTGAATACAACACAAGACGAAGGCGACTGCAAACTCTGGAGTTAGCAACTGGGCGTGTACCCGGGAAGAACCTATCGATATATGTGCTGCTGCAGTTCTTTTCTCTTCAGAAGCTTGAGGACAAGCTTTCTTCAAATGGGGGTGTATTGATACGTCATGAAGAGTATTCTGGAGAAGTAAAGATCTGCTTGTGATTGTGAAAGTGTCGACATATCAGAGTTGCAACAGAAGAAGCTTGCCACATCCATTCTTCATCTTGCGACATATGTTTCTTCTCATCAAGCTTGAGGACAAGCTTGTCATTGAGGGGGAAGTATTGATACGTTCATAACACCGGTAAAAGAGGAAGTCAACACTGAAGTTGACTAAGGCAAAGACTCAGAGGCTATAGAGGTTTTGCTGTTGAGCTCAACGTCTTTATATACGAGCTTTGTTGTACTTTCAGAGATCATGCTTAATGTTGTATGTGATTAGAACTGTCGAGATGAGACGTTCACCTCCGATCGCCATGAGATCGTGAGTTTACTTCTTAGGCATCCTGTTACTGGTTCTTGTTTGAGAGTTGAGATCTTTGAACTCTATCAAAGTGTCTCGCTTTTAGCTAAATTTTCTTGCTCTTCCTATGTGCACAACACAGAGATAATACCAGATAAGTATCAATCAACAAGAACAAAAGAAGAGACAAGTGCAGCATTATCTAAACTAACCTTTGACATTCCAGGGACAAAGCCACGTTCTGCAAGTTCATCCATTTCAGTAAAGCCTTCAAGCATCTCTACTTGTTGCTGGTAATAATCTGCCACACTGTCTTCCGGACCTACAACCACCAAGACACAAAGCCTCACAAATGATGCTTCTCACTATTTTCAGAACACAATAGAACCAAAACAAGGAAACCCCTTTTAAGCTTTGTTCTGTACTTTATAGCTTCAATCACACCACAGTTCTTGATTGGATTCATAGAAGATTATGATTAAATTAGTCAGTAATGTCCAAAATCAAAATCAAAGATCAAAGCTTTTGTTTCATTCAGACTTAACCACTACCTAAAGACTCAACCAACTCCCAAACAAATATCTATTTTTAGAATCAACAAAGCTAAAAATAGTAAGCAAAGTCAAATCAATAAACTAAGCCTAGTCCTAATCAGTCTTCTCCACAAATATCAAATCTTTACACCTGCTAAAGATTTAAAAAATGGAAATGTCGAGATGGGAAGAAATTTACCCAAGCAACCAAGACAGTTATGGAGTTTGCTCGGCGATTTCTTCTCCTTGTGCTCCGGTGAAACCTGGAAATCGTCGAAGTTCAGCTGCCAAGAGCGGTCACCGTTACCGTGAAACTCGAGAAGTGAGATCCCTTCGTCGCCATCTTGAATAGCTGGCACAGGCATTAAACAGAGATTCGCCGGCGGGAGAGATTTGGAGCAGAAGAGACAGCGAGGGTAGTTTCGGTAATTAAAGGTGACAGATCCAAGGAGGCCTCTATATACACACTAACTATGACTGGTGTGGTAGACGTATCAGTAACCACAGAGATACTTGGACCCACTCAGAGATGAGTCGTCTTACGTGGCGAGTTCTCAATGGATTTGGTATATGGCACGTGACTGGCGGCGGCATTTTGGACACGTGTACACGAAACTCCAATTGTACATCATGTGACGTGGTCACAGCTAAAACAGCGTCGTTTTGTGTGCATTTGGAGATTTCCTTCCTAAAGAGGGTCACCTTAAAATGTCAGAGATGGTCGTGGAATATGCTAATGGAAATGCTAAAGCTTTTAGTTACTAACTATGACTGCTGTGGGGGAGTCTTTTAACAAAAATGCTAATGGAGCACCCCCATCGATGTATACTAGGGGGAATCTCTTAACAAAAAAAATTAATAAAATAATGTAGGTCCCATGTGGGGCCCACCATTTTTTAACAAACCGTGTCTTAAAATATCTTATTTAAGAGACGTCTCTTGCACTGTAGCTGACACATCAGCTACTGATTCGTCGCTTTTTTTTTTTTAATAAAAACTTTTTTTAAGAGATCCATGTGAGTAACACAGATGGGAGTGCTCTAAGGTTAGGTAGATAGATGAAGGAGACGACACCAGAAGAAATGGAGACAACGTTTATCCAACTCAATCGATGTTCACCTCCTGGGATTCTTGAGTTATATATGATGAACTCAGTGACAACGTGAAGAATATATTTCTGGGCATTGCTTGTTTCTTCAGGGGAGAGTTGGAACGGTGTGGTTTCGTATGTAAAGACTATAGAGAGTTTAAATGTCTTCTCGATAAGTCTATGTGGAAACAAGGTAGAAATGCATAAGCTAATACAAGATGTGACCATAAGGAATTTGGAATATCTTAAACAGCTTTGGGAAAATTAACTGAACCAAACCAAAAATTTCAGTTTTCAATTCAGTTCTTTCGGGAAGGGAAAATTAATTTCGGTTATCGATTCGATTAGCTGACTATATAACTAAAGTTTTTTTTTTACAAACCAAAATAAATCGATTTTTAACTAAAATATATTAAATTTTTTGAACCGAATTATCTGTAATAACTGAATATACCTAGAATTAACAGTTTTTATCCAAACTTCAATTAGTTTTGGTAAAAATCATTAACCAAGATAAAACAAAACAAAACCGATTCGACCTAAAATAAATTTTGTGTTAGTTTTGACAAAATGTTAAATACCGAAAAAACTTAAAAATCAAACGGAAACCCAACTGAAGAACCGGAATCCCATGGCTAATCTTAAGGTTCTCAATCTATGTGGTAGGTCTGGGCATTTTAACCGGAACCGATTACCCGAATTGGAACTGACCTGAAACGAACCGATCCGAAACCGATATGGTTATATAGTATTTATCTGATGGGTAATTTATTTTGGAAGCGTGGATATTGGGTAATACCCGGAACCGAACCGATACCCGATCGGGTATCCAAATATCCGAAAAATATATACACATATATATTAGACATAACCTATAATATATATAAACATATAGATCACCGATTTTACTAAGCCCAATTGTTTGAAATGGTAATTTTTTGAAAAAACTTTATTTATAGCTAAAACTCTACCAAATTTTTATTTTTTATTTTCAATGTAGAATTTTTATTTCTTTTTTTCTCAAAAAATTCATTTCATTAAAAAATATATTAAAACGTTTATTAATGAACATACATGGTGTTATAAATCAATTATACCTAATTAAATATATTGTTTTTTCTTTTTTTTGTCAGTTTTTTTTTTTTGTTATGGGTACCCGGAACCGAACCGAAATCGATATGAATTGAACCGGAACCAAACTAAAAATTATAAAATATCCGATGGATCTTAAATCTTTAAAACCGAAATATCTGAAACCGAACCGAATATCCTAATGCCGAGGCGAGTATGGGGATTGTTTTCTAGTTTTCTAACCAAACGATTTAGACTATGGTCTGCTCAAGATTGTGAGATTGCCATTTGGGCTTTATAATATTGTAGAAGGCCCACTAAAATAGTAAAGGCCCAAGTAATCTAGGGTTTCGCCTCTCTTGATCATTCTCCGAGTGACATCCACAATATAAAGTGTCTGCGGCTTCAAGTTTACTTAGGGTTTCAGCTGCTTCACCTTTCCAGGTTTGTGCGTCTTCCTCCGCCTTCTAGATACCTGTTTCGATCTTGCGAGGTTTAGAATTTCGTTTTGTAGCTTGTCGTACATTTCATTTTAACTGATTATATTTTCATGGTTTCTATCAAATTTGACAGATTTCCAGTGGGAAGAATCATCTTGAGCTATGTCTCCGGCTAAAGGTACAATCTTTTGTTGTTTGGTTACCAGATTCGATGTGGGTCTTTGTTGATTCTTTGTTAGAGTTTTGGGATGTCAATCTTTTAGTAGGCTTTGGTGCTTAGATTGCAATCTTATTTGTTTTTCACCTAATTTTGGTTCGTTGGCCTTCAAGTTAGATTTAATCCTTGAATTATTTCCATGAATCAAGTTAAGTTTAGAAGGTTCAAATGGTCGTTAGTTTGAAGGATATAAAGTTATGTTCTCAAAGAACTCTCTTGTGGTATTATCCAGTTGATAGCACGAAGAAGGCCGACCCAAAGGTCAAAGCTGCAAAGGCTGCAAAGGCAGTGAAATCTGGCCAAACCTTCAAGAAGAAGTCCTTGAAGATTAGGACAAGCCCCACCTTCCACAGGCCAAAGACTTTGTCCAAGCCCAGAGAGCCCAAGTACCCAAGAAAAAGTGCAACTGGAAGGAATAAGTTGGACCATTACGCTATCCTCAAGTACCCACTCACCACTGAGTCTGCAATGAAGAAGATTGAGGAAAACAACACTCTTGTCTTCATTGTTGACATTCGTGCCGACAAGAAGAAGATTAAGGATGCTGTTAAGAAGATGTATGACATCCAGACCAAGAAGGTTAACACCCTCATCAGGTAGGTCAAAGAACTCTTATTGTGTGATTTGCGAGTTTGATTATGTTTCATTGTGTTTGAGACAGCGGTATCTGTTGTTTGTTGCAGGCCTGATGGAACGAAGAAGGCTTACGTTAGGCTTACACCGGACTATGATGCTTTAGATGTTGCTAACAAGATTGGCATCATCTAAGTTTATCTATCTTTGCAATTATAAAACAGACTTGTGGTTTTGTCTTTGTAGTCTCAGTTTTGCTTATTATTACCAGTCTGTTGGCTGTAATATTTTGGCAAAAACTTATTTTTCAATACATTATATTTGCAGTTTATTGGTTGAGTTTATAGTATTTTATGTTTTTGTCTTCTCAACAATCTTATAATTTAACTCTTTTTAAACTTTTAAAATGCAAACATACAAATTCAGTCTCTTCTCTAACCGGTTAATTTACTGAGGCCTCCGATTTTGGGTCACAAAAATTCGGTTTGGTTAGTAGAAATTGTGTGTGGAATAGAATTGAAGTTTTCAATTTTTGATTAATTTTTGGTTAAAATTGTTTAAAAATTTAAGTAATTTTGATTTTTTTTTTCCGGGTATTTTGGTTTAAAATTATATGTATATAGGTTGGTTTGGTTTAATTTCTTTTGAAAATCAAACAAACCAATTACCAAATCGAATTGAACCAAAAACCGATTTTTTTAAGTGACCGAACTGAACTGTATATAACCGATCATAAACCAAAAACCGAAAATTTCGATTCTGTTCGGTTCAAAATCCTGGATGCTCTTAAACTTATTTGTTACCACATACTTGTTTTATTATCCATTTATCCACAAGTTAATGGATGGAGAAAACTGAGAAATGACTGAATGCAATGATCCACAATCTTATCCGAACAGACAAAACTAAGGCAATAATCATTGATCATCTAAAGTTTTACAAGTTGTAGCCATTATGGCAGTCTCTTCACTCTCAATCCGCTACTGTATCTCACCAACAATCTCCTACAAGGTTTATAATAACACTTTGATTCATCTTTATCTCAATTTCTGATATCATTATTGTTCATTGAAAACACATACTTCTTACCAGACAGATACTCTCTGTCCAAACCCATCACTCAAAGCTTCTTGTTCAATTTCATCAGGCAACAACCTTGACTCCTCGGAGAATAGTCAGAAAACAAACTCTTCTTGACATTGTTCTTCTCATACTACATTGGCTTGTGAACTGTATTTTGATATTGACACTTGAATAGCTTACCAAAAAGGCAGTGGAATCAATTGGAAGAGAAGGCAAGCTCTTCTAGGAGTAGGAACCTTATTGGCAACTTCAGTTCCAGCAACTTTGCTTCTTGCTGAAGGTAACTGCCAAAAATGAGTTCTTTCAATGTCTCTCTTCTTCATTCTTTTGGAGCCACAAGCATAACTTTGTTTGGTGATATATATTGCAGAGATACCAAAAAGCTACTCGGCTTTTGTGGATAGACAAGACGGGTATTCTTATTATTACCCATCAGACTGGAGGGTGGGTAAGCTATGGCTTTAGTTTTTTCTGTTGTTGTAAGGATGAAACTTAAGCTTTGAGATGATCTCGTTCCGGGCAAACTTGTATATAGGAATTCGACTTCAGGGCACATGACTCAGCCTTCAAGGATAGATATTTGCAACTGCAGAATGTTCGAGTCAGGTTCATACCAACTGAGAAAAACGACATCCGGGAAGTGGGTCCAATGGAAGAGGTATGTATAATGCATTGCACATCCTATTTAGAGAGTTCACATTGGTTCATCGTTCTTGCATGTTCTTCAGGTGGTTTATGATTTAGTGAAGCATAAGTTTGCAGCTCCAAACCAAGTAGCTACCATCTACGATATGAAAGAGGTCAGATTCGTTTCTTTGTTACTATATCTTATAGAATCATTTTGAGAGATTGTATCTTTCTAAAAAATGCAGAGGGTGGAGGATGGAAGAAGCTATTATACGTTTGAGTATGGACTAAGAACACCCATCTATGCAACTACTTCATTTGCAACAGTAGCAGTTGGAAATAGTAAGCATAGATTATACAAAGATATGATATAAAATTTACTGATGAATGAGAGAAGAAAGTGAGGAATAAAAAGGTGTTTGATTTGATTTTGATGTTGCAGACAGATACTACACACTCATAGTTGGAGCGAATGAGAGGAGGTGGAGGAAAGTGAAGAAGCAGCTTGAAGTTGTGGCTGACTCTTTGAAGATCCTTCAGATTTGATTAACACAAGAATCATCTTATGTTATGTTACTCCTGTCTATTTTTCTCTGTGGTTACAAAATTACATGTAGATATCAATGGATATTTTCGTATTCTCTATTACTTCAAAATAGTTTTGGCAATGGGAGCTAAGTCAAATTCTAACTTGATTCAATAAATAGAGATCAGCCATGGGAATATAAACTGAACCAAACTTGGGGAACCGAACCAAACAAAAATTTGCTGTTTCGGTTTATCTTCGGTTATGAGTTCAGTTTATACTCAGATATGAATTCGGTTTAATTCGGCAGATTAAAGAAAAAATCGGTTTTAGTTCGGTTCGATGGTCAGTTCGGTTTTCCAGAAAAACCGCAAAACAAACCAAATCATATCCACAATTTCAAACTGAACTAGCCGAATTTAACCAATTTTTTAATCCAAATTTAACTTAAATCTAACCAAAAACCAAAAACTTCAGTTCAATTTAGTAGAATTTAAGAAACCAAACTATCCAAAAACCGGACCATACCGAACCGAACAAAATCATTTCGGCACAAATTTATGTAAACCAAGAATAACCCGAGAAGCAAACTAACTGACCCGGATTACCTAAACAAACCGAAGTTGCAGGCCTAATTCAGATGACAATTCAATCAAACTTGCATTTAAAAGCCCTGCAAATAAAGTGGATACAATGTATATACAAAACAGACCATTGTTTCTCCTTCCTAACCATTACACATTCTCCACCGAATTCACTCGCAGCAACAACAAAAACAAACCTCACCAAATAAACTGCCTCTAATCTTCAGTTTCAATAAACAAATTGATATACCTTAGAGACCAAGCAATGAATAAACACAGTCCTACTCCATTGCTTCGTCTCCTAAAAGAATATGAAGAATCTACGTCTACAAGCTCCTACTTTGCTTACAGAAACTAACCGTGGTTGTACAACTTCTACTCATTTGGTGTAATCTCCTGACCGATAAGCCTTCATCAGATTGCAAGTTATGTCCCAATATCGCATTCAATAGCATGATCCCGTGGCATCACGTGATGCAAGAGTTCAATCTCTCTAGATCAGTCGATGTTGGCGTAGACCCTTGCCAAAATGTGGCTGCATTAAACGCACATACAACCCGTTCTTACCCGCTAAAGTATCATGCGTACCTTCTTCAACTATTTTACCTCCATTAAGAACCACAATGTTGTCCACATGTCTCATCATAGCCGCTCTATGCGCTATCAGAATCGTTGTTTTGTTACCCATTATCAAGGTATCAAGAGCTTCCTGTACAACACGGCTCGACTCGGATTCAATAGATGAACTCGCTTCATCAATCAATAGTATTGGAGCATTCTTCAGCACTACCCGAGCTATTGCAATTCTCTGTTTCTGTCCTTGGGTGAGTTCAACGCCTCTCATCCCGATATGAGTGTCGTAACCGTGAGCTAAGCTGCTGATGAAATGATGAGCATTTGCAATTCTTGCTGCTTCCTTCATCTCAGCTTCACTAGCGTTATGCCTTGCGTATATAATGTTTTCTCTGATCGTCGTGGAAAAGATTATGGGTTCCTGTTGGATCAGACCCATATGGCTTCTTAACCATCTTAAGTTATATGACTTCAAGTCTCGCCCGTCTAGTAAGACCTGACCGGCGACTGGATCATAGTATCTCTCGATCAATGATATTATTGTGCTCTTTCCAGAACCAGAAACACCAACCACAGCTACTGTTTGTCCCCCATTGACTTTGAGACTGAAGTTGCTTAAAACTAACACTTCCGGCCGGGTTGGGTAGCAGAAGTCGATGTTTTTCAGTTCAATGCTTCCATAAACGTTAGGCGGACTAAGAGCTGAGGTATCATCAGGTTCGATTGTAGGAACTCGGTCTATGATTTCAAATACTGAAGCGAGGGATTTACGGCGCTTGAGAATGTAAGGTGCTAATCCGAATGGCTCGACAAGGGCAAATGTAGCAAAGGAGAAAACCATGTACTCGGTTAAAGCGGTTGACAATTTCATATATCCGCGGTTTACTGATAATGCGGTGAACCAGAGGAGGAGCGCATTGCAGGCGAAGAGCAGAAACTGTGAGGCGCCAAACGCAAAGCCAATAGCCATCCCATGTAAAAAGCTCTGCCTGAGTATCCGTTGAAGTTGCAGTCTGTAGAGTTCCATCACCTTGTTACCAGCACAGAAAGCAACAACAGTATATATGTTTCTGACAGCATCCTCGAGTACTAAAGACGCCTTTCTATGCATCTCCTGGATGCCCTTTGAGAATCCCGCAAGCCAAAGTTTCTGAAAATTTTAAGGGTCATTAGAAACCAGCGTCAGGAGAACAGACAAATATTTCTAAGCTAAATGCACAACACAGAACAAAGAGATCCAGATACTAAATCGATCACTACTTTAACTGAAACCTTTTGCAGAAATTAGAAATACAATTAGAAATCGATCATCAATGTGACTACTGAACCGGAATTGTTTAGCAAAAAAACATAACAAAATATTAAGCCTCCATGTGCATAACATAAGGGAGTAAGAAGCGAAACAAACCTGAGCAATGGCAGAGAGAGTTAGTATCGGCAAAGTTGCCAATGCAACAAGGGCCAAACGCCAACCGAGCAGCAACCCAATAAAAACGGCAACGATAACTGCGAAACTATCCTGAATAAGTATGGAAAGCCTGTTGCTGAAAGCTGCTCGGACAAAAGTGGCATCATTTGCTAGGCGCATGGATAGCGTATCTGGACTATTCTCTTCTTCGTCAAACCATCCAACTTCATTACGCAGCATGGCTGGCACATCAGAGAAAATCAATGAACTAAGGCAAGCGAAAGCAGTAACATGTTGTAGAATAAATTAAATAAAGAAGAAAATTTGCAGTACCTGAAAACATCATCCTCCGCACTCTCTCCGTCATTTTCTCCCCCATAATACCAAAGTAGAAGTGCTGCAAGAAATTGGCAACAACTGTCACTATTCCCATGCAGGCAATGATCAAGCACCACTTGTCAACTTCCTCGCGCAGGTGGTTTCCCTTGCTCTTATAGTATGCCGTCACTACCAATGCAATGACGTAAGCTAAAAGAGGATTGAAAGAACCAAAGATGGCAGCACCAATACTCCCTAATACAGCATATAGCCACTCTGGAAAACTAAGCTGTGCCAACTTCCAAATTGAAGGTGACTCCTTGTGTTGAGCGTCCTTAGCCACCATCGCATTTGTTGTAGTGTCATCAAAATGACCGAGAGGGCGGCTAAATGTCTGTGAATGGGAGCGCTCATTTTGGGGATCTGATATCAAAAGGGGTGATATAGGGGACTCCGGATCTGAACCATTTGATTTCTGACGTTGTGGACACTGAATGTCAATTTTTGGTAGCTCTGGTAACCGCATCTCGAAACTATCTTGTCTTTTGATGGTTGGTTCCTTATCGGCGATATCCAAAGACGAGCCATTTTCTCCCATTTTCTCTGGTGCAGGGCTATGATCATTGGGTGACTCTTCACTATTAAAGCACATGTCCTGGGGGCGGAAAACATTGTGACCTCTCTGAAGAGATGGAGACTTGGCCATTTTGGGTGATGATGGTTCTTGGAAGCCACGACCAGCGGAAGAATCCCTCTCAGCCTGGAACGCAGCAGAGTCGTCGTAGTTTCTAACTGGCATACTGCAAGAAGATACAATTACCATAAACAATTAAATCGTCAAAGTCCACCTTTACATTGATCATGACAAATCAAAAGCAGTCGAACAAAAAAATTTCAACCACAACGCTAACTACACAACAGACTTGACAAGTTGTTAGATATATATGTCTTGGCTGGAGAATCATACCGTCTGGGTAGCTTCGTAGCTTCTTCACACTTAAGAAGCTCGGCATACAAATTACCGAGGTTGATTAGTTCATCATGTGTGCCCATTTCAAGTAGCTGACCCTCTTCCATTACAGCAATATAGTCAGCATTTCTTATCAGACTTAATCGTCGAGCTATTATTATGGTTGACCGTCCTAACATTAGAAGATCGAGAGCTTCTTGGACAACTCTTTCAGCTTCAAAGTCTAGTCCTCCAGTGACCTCATCAAGCAGAAGAATTTTTGGATCTAAGAGTACAGCTCTAGCAATAGATAGTTTTATTTTCTGCTCCTCCGTCAACGTTAAACCAGCCTTCCCAACCTAGAAGACAAACAAGTCATTTCCTACTTCAACAATGAAATAGAAGCACCAAAATTGCAATGCATAACTACAAACTGTTCAGTGGATGGTTACCTGAGTTTCATATCCTTTTTCCAGTGAGCTAATAAATGTGTGTGCACGAGCTTTTTTAGCTGCCTCCTCTATCTGATCCAGAGTAGCATCTCGGCCATATGCAATGTTCTCTCTTATGCTCAAGCTAAGTAAAGCAGGCTCCTGTGTCACCAGGCCTATCTGGCTCCTCAGCCACTCTAGTTTTAGATTTTTAATATTTTCCCCATCAAGTAGAACTTCTCCTGTTTAAGAGAAAAGCACAGATCTATTCAGCTTATAATAGTCTCCACTGCAGGTGAGTATTCAAAGGGGCATTAGGATAAGTATATTGATACACCTTGAATCTCACATAATAATACCTAGTGTAGGATCATAAAACCGTTCCATTAGAGGAATAATGCTGCTTTTTCCAGAACCATTTCTACCAACAAGTGCAACAGCTTTCTTAGCAGGTACAGTGAGGTAAAATCCACTCAAGATAGGAATTTCAGGTCGTGATAAATAGCTGAAATATACGTTTCGAAACTCAATATTTCCTTCAACAGCAGACAAAATAGTTCCCTCTTGATTTGTCCCAGATGATGAACGACTTATCATCTCAAAAAGCCTATATGCTGCAATCCTTCCTTGATCGAATGAATAAAAGTTTGTAGCAGCTTGATTTAAACCCCTGCACAGCACAATATGAATATGATTAGCAAATAAATGTGTATACAGAAACTCGAGAAGAAAGATACAAGCAGTAAAAGTCGAGTCTGAAGCTTACAGCCCGCTTAAAATAACAGCAAAAAGGGCTGTAATGATTTCTCCACCATTCGCCCTTCCTTGAATAACAAAGAACCGACCAACCCAAAGTTGCAGAGCACATGAACATATAGCAAGCCCATAAGTAAATCCTAGTCCAAGTCCTTGCACAAGACTAATCAATATACCATATCTCAGAGTTGCTTGGAGAGAAGTTGCATAAGAGTATTTTGCAAGAGTTTCATTTGTAAAGGCATACAAGGTCCTAATGTAAGAGACCGCCTGCACATCAGAATTAACCCTTTTAAGCGTTAGAAAATTGATACAGGACGCACCATACTGGAAAAGTAATTAACCAGAATAGAGCACTCAGAAAATGGACCAGTACGGAATACATTTCAGAAGAACGTGTACACATTAGAGAGAAAAGCAGGCGTGTAATTTCCATGCATCTAAGTTGACGCAATATATCAAGTTATGGATGCTAAGGATTATTATACATGCATCCTAACATCATAAATAAGAAACCATGGCTGGGTAATATGTTGAGATGATTTTCCAGATAGCAGAACAGCCGCATTAAAACCAAGATAGATAACCTAAAAAGTCCGACCTGTCGATATACAATATAACCCTCATAGATTCTGCCTACGTTTCGGAACTTAAAACAAGGTTTGATTTTAAAAAAAAAGAACAGTACAATATGGAACTTTGCACAGCGAAAATCAACTCCAATGTTTACAAGTCACAAATTTATCTGTTATAACTCAAATTCTTATATATCATTGTTGGAAACATTTCAAATTTAATGCTGGGAACAGGAATCGACAATAAAATCAAAGATCAGCACTATCTCCATAATGTCCCCAAGAAACCTAAAAATTATAATACCTGTTCAGCAATGCTGGCTGCTTCAGCATAAGCATCTTGAATATTCTCAGCAAGTCTGTGGAGAAATATATTTGAAATGCCTCCTGCAGCAACAATGAAAGGACCAGTGGCTAACGTAATGAGCGCAATTTCCCAACAGTTGACAAAGCCGATAACAAGACCACTGATAAATGTTGCCATGTTATGGATGTAATTTCCAACCTGCGAATGTCCAAGATCATAAAGATTATAGAAATGCCAGAAGATATATCAATCCTTTCAAAGTAAAGATATTTGGAAGCAAAATTTAAAAGTTAAACATACTTTTTCGCTTAGAGCCGACTGAATGAGAAGGACATCACTCAGCACTTGGCTTACTATATCCCCATTATTCCCATATGTATCAAAGAAACTCATATCCTGATTTAGTAGTACTTGGACATACTTTGACCTGATCACAGCGGTCTGCCTCTCTCCAGTCAGTATCCAGCAAGACACCTCTATAACAAAGTACAATTAATTATGGTGGCAGCTAGTAGCATCATTGCAGTAGAGGAAAGAAGGACACAGCAAGGTTAGATATGTGTAGATTCTAGCAAAGGCGAACTTACCAATCCAACCAGATATGAAAACACCCCCAGCAATGTATACAATGGTCAACGAAAGCTGCACAAAGGGCATACATAACTTAGCGGTTGCACATTAATTTCAGGACTGTTGCCAGTGTTTCATGAATTCAGATGAATTAGTTTGTAAACTACTAAACTTTGAGTAATACAAACAGACATTTAGAAGAGTATAAATAGAAATCCCTAGAGACGAGAAAAATAAAAGCCTAAGCTTAGAACAAATCGTAGCTGTTTATTATTTCACAACACTCCCCTGTTCACTTCTTGTCCATATACATGTATGACCAATGAGCCACATAGTCTGGAGATAACAGCCCTGACATGTTTACCTCTCCACCAAATGTTCAAGAACCTCGCACGAACGTTACTTAACACTAATGTGGCAACCCACTAAAATTACTTAATCCTGCTCGAAAGGAGAAAGAGTTCCGAAACTTGACCACCGAAGCTAAATTTCGTTTGACTACATATTGCAAAACTTTCAATAGCTCCAACAAGACAAGCCTAAAGCTTTAACCTAAATATATATAGAAACCTAATCGAGAAATTGAAAACACTTAAATTACAAGGCAAATAGGCAATTCCAATTCCCCTAAGCTGACCTACCTCGACAAGGCGATTGAACTGATCATCAGGTATCCGGTGACCCGATTCAGTACTGTATGCAAGGACCTGAACAATCTTGGCGAAGTAGTGCAAGTAAACAATTAGCGCAGTACCGTGTGCAGCAGCAGCTACGGATCCAAATATCATAAGCACCCAATCGAACCGATCAGCACATGCGAATAGCTGAGAGAAGGGAACAGCAGCAGGAGGAGGCTCCATCTCCTCGGGCTCCTCCATTTCCTCTTCATCCTCAGCCTGCGCCGCCATGCCCGTGCCACCGTTCTCAGCACCAGGATCTAGGTAAGGAGATGGAGACTCAGGAGGCTCGGAAACCTCTGAAACCGGAGTTAACGGTTGCATATGCGGTGGAGACCATCCGAATAAACCCCTAGACATCATCTCAGCGACGGGGTAATAACAACCTCCGTCTCGTTCGGAAGAGAAAACCCCTTAGGTTTAGGAATTTGTCGAGTTTTGCTTTCACCGGATCTGCTATAGAAGTTAGAGGTAGGAAGAAAAGTCCTTTGAATCGCCGCCGAAGATATCGATTTCCGGTAAGATATTTTTCCTCTTTGTTTGCTGTGATTTTGATTTTTTAATTAATTTATTTTTCGGGGTTTTTGAGAAATTAAAATGAAGAAATGGGTCAAATACTCAAAAGTGAAAGACAGACAAGTCCTTCTGTATGTGTCACCTGATGTAACGCAAAGTTTTATTTTACATTAGACGTACATCTATGATTAATTTATTTTTTATTATTATTATTTTTTTATAGATGAAAAAAAATTAAAAATTAAAAAAAAAGGAACCAATAAGAAACTGCCACGCTAGCATAAACAGTTAAGGATCGGTTCTTAACTAAGGATTGGTTTTTAGGTGAATTTTTAAAAATAATATTTTTTAATTATTTTTCCTAAGAATCCGTGCTAAGAACTCCCCTAAAACCCTTGTTGTACCTGCTCTTAGAACTATATATTATTGTTTCATATTACACATTTTTATATGTATCAACTGGATTAACTAATACACCGGGGAGTTAGCTACCGGTCAACTACGGCGACGAGTTTTATTTTATTTAATTTTCAGGTATTCTTCGTTTATTCTCTGCGTAATTTTTTTTTTTTTTTTATCCTTCTAGTAATTTATAGGAAGAATCGAAAGAGAACAATGTTGAATTCATCAAATATACTATTTTATAATAATTTATCTCTTTTCATTAAAATAATGTTGTGATGATTTTAAAGTACACAACTAACTGGTTTAGTTTTGATTTGGACCTAACTCATCTCTTCATCTTTGCTTGGATCGCGTCCTTCTGCGAGCAAGCTGTAGAGGAGTGGCTGTCGGGGGGCAGAATACCACTCTTGACTCTTGCCGGAATGAGAGAAGGAGCTGAGGCTAGGTCACCGCAATAAATTACCTAACATTTACCAAACTCCTTTGTTGATGTGAGATAGTTGTCACAGAAGGTGGTTTCGAGTTAATATAGTTAACGTTAATATCTAATCGTTTCATCTTCAAAACTAATACATTATATATTCGTGCTCTAGCCAAACCATACATAACACGAAAAATTTCGTTCGTTTAAATACTTGTCTGAAATAAGTCAAAAGTCAAAGAAACGCTAACTAATACTAATACTAATTAAACATATCCTAATTAGCAAACATTAATCATTAGTTACGTCGAAACTCTTGATCATTGAGGCAGTATGGATGGAGACTCTTTTCTGCCAGTGCATTTGATCTGTTTCTCCTCCTTTTGTTAAAATTGGCCACCACATTTTCTTGATCTTTAGCAAAAAAACTTCTCACATGTTGATTAAAGAAAAAAGTAACGAGATAGCATATATGTTGTCTATATAGAAGATAATTTGACATCAGATTATTTCTTAAAAATTGATTCTGAACCCAATTCATTAATCACTGTTCATTTCTAGTTGTAGTCAAATATATTTTGTTTATTGATCTAATAGTATAGTAAGCGATCCTTTGATATTTTCATACCCTAAATTTTGTAATCTAGGTTGTAAACACTCAACAATGAGTATCACATATTGTGTTATATCATACTTACATTATAATTGAGATGTTATTTCACATATAGTGCATTTATTTTATAATATTGACTACTATGGTACATGTTCAAACCTTATTTGGTATTGTTATTCTTTAAATCTAACTTTAAAATGTTGAATTCAGACATTTGGAAACTTAAAAATTTAAGGTCCGAAACTTCGCGGTATTAAAAATTGTTATGTTAAGAAATAAAAACATACATGAAAAAGCAGATCAAACCCAAATTTATCAAAAAAATATTATTATATTTTATTTTACTAAAGAACTCGGTTAAACTCATATTTTGTTATAAGTATATTAAAAAACAATCTACTTAAAACATAGAATCTTTTTCAGTGGTTTTATATTGACACTTGATTGTCTTTGTTCGAGTGTCATTTGAAAGTTTTATTATACCACCAGGCCTATATGTTTGGCATTTAGTCAACCCTCAAAATCCAGACTTAAAGTCGAAAAGATTATAGTTAGATTGATCGTTTTGTCCACGTAAGTATTTACATATATTCGTTCTGTGCCATCATATCATATTCCTTGAAAGATGTATAATAAATTTGTTCCAAACATAATTTGACTGAGAGGATTCTCGTTTTGTTCTATAGCAGATATATGAAAGTTGATTTATTTTGCAACCCTTTTCGGTCTAACTTGTGCTAAGGAATTTGAGAAAAGTAGTTCCTCATACTATTTTTCCATGAAAAAATTGCTTATGTAGCTAAGTCCAATTATCAAACTTGATGATGTAATTAAAATGGGTTGTTTAGGGAATTAGGGTTAATCTATTAAGAATGACTTGTGATGCACGTTTTTCTTTGTTTGAAAGATGAAGCTTCCACACATGCCTTTATTGAACAGGTCAAGAAAAAAAAATCCTCACACATGGATTGAAAACGACATTTCACCTAAACTAAATATCTTAGCCATTGTAATCTAAAGTTTTGAAGAGCATGAGAAACAATTATCAATTGACACTACTATTACTATCATACTCATTTATCATTAATCATACTCCAATATCAATGTTTATCAAGTCATTTATCATAGTACATTATAATAATATTTACTGGTGAAAATCATTAATCGGTGAATCCCGACACAACATCCAAGTTTGAGTTTTGTTTTGGCGAAGCTTTCTAGTACATCAAGAAATATGAAGCCACGAGCGACAACAACTTAATCAAAGCATGTTCATGCGTGTATCTTTATGTAGTATCAAGTTACTGAAAATGCTGTTCTATTAGCTTAAAGAAAAGGAATACAATCGACAGACATTTAAAAGAAAGTGCAGCTAACTAGTTTCCTATTTTTAAGGTCGATCCTACAGAACAGGATGACTTATTCAAAAGCACTAACACCACTCAACAGCTACTAACCGAGAGCCTAAAAACATGGAACTAATTTATTCATCAAATCCTCCCCTAAACTGAAACCTATGTTTCCAGTTTACTCCTCCTTCAGACATACTCCAAGGTTTCTTCTGATCTTCTCGAAAGTCTCAAGCTTGACAGCCTTTGTCATTGCATCTGACAATTGATCTTGTGTTCGACAATAATCCAGTTTGATTGTTCCATCGTTAACCAATTCACGAAGGAAGTGATACCTCACATGAATATGCTTGCTCCTCCCATGTAAAACTGGATTTTTGGAAAGTTTGATTGTGGAACTGTTATCGCAGAACACAACAGTACCTTCCTCTTGAACAAGTCCAATCTCAGCTAGCACATTACGCAACCAAACTGCTTGACACGCTCCACTCGCAGCAGCTACGAACTCAGCCTCCGTTGATGATAACGTCACTATCGGCTGTTTTTTAGAAGTCCAACAGATAGCTCCCTTACCAAGTATGAAAGCGTAACCCGATGTGCTCCTCCTATCGTCTTCGTCACCAGCGTAATCGCTGTCAACATAACCAACCAGACCTTCTTCTTCACCTCGCCTGTACTGAATTCCGAAACCGGTTGTGCCTTGAACATATCTGAGAATCCTTTTAGCAGCTATCATGTGTTGTTCTGTTGGATTCTCCATATACCTGCTTACAAGATTCACTGAATAAATCAAGTCTGGTCGAGTTGCTGTTAAATACCTCAAACTCCCAACTATCTGCTTGAAGTTTGTTGAATCGACCAATGGCCCTGCTCCTTTCTTCATCAATTTGTAGCCTGGGACAGTCGGATTAGTGACAGAGTTACTGTTCTCCATACCAAATCTCCTCAATGTGTCCTTTGCATACTTCTGTTGGCTTATAAAAATCCCAATCTCATCTTGTATAACCTCCACACCAAGGAAGTATTTCATCTTGCCAAGATCAGTCATCGAAAACTCTTTCTTCATAGATGTTTTGAACGCTTCCAGCTTCGTTTGCGAGTCACTTGTGTATATCAGGTCATCCACGTACAGGCTGATGATCAGAGTGCTACCTTCTGACATTTTAACGAACAGTGTATGCTCGCAATAACACTTTGTGAAGCCTTCTCGCAGGAAATAATTCTCGATCCTGCTGTACCAAGCTCTAGGTGCTTGTCGCAAGCCATAGAGCGCCTTCTCCAACTTGTACACTTTATCCTTCTCTGTGACAGACTCAAAGCCCTTGGGCTGCTCAACATATACGTCTTCCTTCAATTCGCCGTGCAGGAAGGCGCTTTTTACGTCAAGCTGATAAACATCCCATCCTCGTTGAGCAGCTAAGGCGAGAATCAGACGTATGGTGTCCCATCTAGCCACTGGTGCGAATACTTCATGGAAGTCAACCCCATGAGTTTGATGAAAGCCTTTCGCCACTAATCTGGCTTTGTATTTATCCACCTCTCCTCTTTCGTTGAGCTTCGTTTTGTACACCCACTTGACTCCCACCACTTTAGCTCCAGCCGGTAAGTGAACAAGTTTCCAGGTGTTGTTTTCTTCGATCGAGCTTATCTCTACTTCCATTGCCTTACGCCACTTCTCCTCTTTCACAGCAACTTCGTATTTCTCCGGATCATCCGTTTCAACAAACATCGCAACCAGTTCTTCTTCATCCACAGTCGCAAACGCACATTCGTAATCTTTCATCCAAACTGGTCTGGTTATAGTTCTCCCTGTTCCACTTCTTTCTGTGCGTGTTGCAGCTTCAGCTTCAGTGATCGGAGTTGTCTCCGCTTGCGAGTCTGGTGCTATCACTGCACCTTGTTCTGCGTCTCCATTAATTACCTCTGTTTCATCTCCATTATCTCCTGGATTTTTCCCTTCTTCTTCCTCCCCAAAATCCACAGTGAACTTGTTATCCTCAATCTTTTCTTCCCATACCCATGGCTCCTTCTCATCAAACTTGACGTCTCTACTGATAATGACTTTCTTTGACGCCGGATCATACAATCTATAGGCCTTAGACTCCTTACTCACTCCAAACATAACGCATCTTATGCTTTTCTCATCGAGCTTGACACGCCTTTCATATGGTATTAGTGCGTAAGCAGTGCACCCGAACACACGCAGATGCTCCACCGACGGCTTATGATTGCTCCACTTCTCAACCGGAGTAACCTCTCCAAGGATCGTGGTTGGCGATCTATTCAAAATGTGAACCGCATACTGAACGGCTTCTGGCCAGAAACGCAGAGGAACATTCATCCCAAAAAGCATACAACGTACCATATTCATGATACTTCTGTTCTTGCGTTCTGCGATCCCGTTCTGTTGAGGTGTGTATGCGGCTGTGAGTTGCCTCTTAATTCCATTCTCAGCACAGAAGCTTTCAAATTCCTTAGAGTTGAATTCACCTCCTCTATCCGTTCTCAAACACGCCAAGGATTCCCCTATTTCCTTCTCAGCTGCGACCTTGAATTCTTTAAACGCCTTGAAAGCTTCTGATTTCTCGGTTAGCAAGACTGTCCAGCACTTGCGACTGAAGTCATCGATGAAGTTGATGACGTACCTCTTCCTACTCTCAGATATAGGCGAGATAGGGCCACAAATGTCACTGTGCACCAGCTCTAGCCCACGACCAGCTCTCCAAGAGCTCTGCTTTGGTATATTGGTGCGGATCTGTTTACCCTTCATGCAGGTCTCGCATACGGTTTCTTCAGCACAGATCTTTGGCAAGCCCTTAACCATTCCCTTGTCAGCTAACATCTTGAGACTGTTTTGATTCAAGTGACCGTACCTGCTGTGCCATACTTTCTCGATAGCTTCTACCGAGCCCTTTAGCATCATCGCCTCTATCTCCTGACTCTTGTCTATCACCTTGGCCATGATTACGAACATCCGGTTTACAGACATCCTCGACTGCATGATCACTCGCTTCTGTTGCTTGTGCCAGATTTCACACAAATCATCCTCTATTATGATCCGTAAGTTCTTCTGTTGTAACTGACCAACGCTTAGAAGATTGTTCTTCAGACCCGGTACATAATAGACAGATGAAACAATTTGATTGATTCCATTAATCTCCAAGCGCAGACTCCCCTTTCCTGCAACTTCCATTCTTCTGTCATCTCCCAATTTTACTTGTTGATGAAAGCTGAGATCTAGATCAAGGAACCACTCTTTATGTCCGCACATGTGATTGCTGCAGCCAGAATCCAAGTACCATACTTTCTCTTCTTCAACATCAATGTCCTCGACTCGAGCCATCAATAACACATCCTCCTCAAATTCTGCAAAGTTGGCTGCATCTCCTTCCCAGTTAGGACATTCACTCTTAAAATGTCCCATCTTGTGACAGTGGAAACATTCGATGTGAGCTTTGTTGAAACCTCTGCCACGTCCTCCTCTTCCACCACGATATCCGCCACCCCTTCCTTTGTTTGGCGAGTATCCTCTTCCCCTTCCACTCTCGACCTTAAGCACATGATCCTCTCCGATGTGCTTAGCGAGATTTTGTTCGTGAACGAGCAAAGAGCTCTGCAGCTCATCAACAAACATCTCTTGGATATCCTTCGACTCCTCTATTGCACATACGATGTACGTAAATCTTTCAACTAGTGTTCTGAGAATTTTCTCTACGATCTTCCCGTCAGGCATATCTTCCCCGAGATTCCTCATGTCATTCGCAACGACCATGACCCTCGAGAAATACGCTGTGATCGTATCTCCATCCTTCATCTCAAGAACTTCGAAATCCCTTCTCAACCTTTGCAGTTGAGAACTTTGAACCCTCTTGTTGCCTTGATACTTCTTTCTCATTGAATCCCAGATATCCTTCGCAGTATCCTTCTTTGCGATAGTCTTCAGGATCGTCTTGTCAATTGATGCAAAGAGATAATTCTTTGCTTTGAGATCCTTAAGCTTGTTCTCCGCAAGCTCTGTCCTTTGTGCGCCGGTTAGGATGACATTTCTCTCTGGCTGCACGATTCCGGTCTCAATCAGATCCCACCACTCCTTGGATCTCAGGAGATTTTCCATGAGCATTGCCCAGTGCTCGTAATCACCATCAAAGGTCGGTATCTTCAATGATCCTTCCTTGTCAATCATTCTTACCACGCAGTTTCTCACTCACTCTTTTGATCTGAATTTAGAGAACAGGCTCTGATACCACTTGTAGTATCAAGTTACTGAAAATGCTGTTCTATTAGCTTAAAGAAAAGGAATACAATCGACAGACATTTAAAAGAAAGTGCAGCTAACTAGTTTCCTATTTTTAAGGTCGATCCTACAGAACAGGATGACTTATTCAAAAGCACTAACACCACTCAACAACTACTAACCGAGAGCCTAAAAACATGGAACTAATTTATTCATCACTTTACACTTAAATATCTTGTCGTTCCTGTTCCTAAGCCACGAAGAAAGTACACGCAGAGGCTGATCGATATTGCCTATCTCCTGTAGAGCCAAGATCAGTTGATTCTTATCCTCTTCTCTCTTTGATCCTTCCAACTTGACCAGTTTTAATTTCTGTAGTGCTCTTGCATGCTTGCTCCCTTGGTCAGCATCAACACTAATATCTTCTTTCGAACTATAAGTATTCGAATCGATCTTCCAAACAAATAGAAGTTATTAGAATAGGAAGTCAAAAGGCTTAAACTAACAAATATTAGGTGCTTGACACTTACAGTAATGAAGATGCGTTCGATTGAAGGGCAAATCTTGAGAAATAAGACCAGGGAATTGATGTTTTCTTGTTTCATCGAGTTATCAATCCACCGCAGTTCATGTAACTTGTAGAATTGAAATGATGTCCAAGAAGAGGATATGGATGGTTTGATTAGTTCCTATAAACAAAAAACAATAACATATAACTCTCAAAAGCATGTCCTGATCTCGGAAAATGAAACAAATGTGGTAACTAAAAGCTTAATTTCCCAGACTCAATAATAGAAACGCATGATTAATAATTCATCCGTTTCACAAAAGTGGCATTTTAACATTTTTCACACATATTAAAAAAATGTAAATTTCTACTTTGCCCTTTATTATTACACTAAAAAAAGATTTCTCTTTAATTAATAAGCTGAAATATTAGAGAGAAAATATATATTATTTTAAAAATCCGCATTGAAAATGGAGAATAACATTTTTCTGAAACAAAAATAAAAACCTAAAACGACCCTCTTTATGAAACGGATGAAGTATAATTGTATCGTGAAATAAAAGATATAGAGATTGTCTTTTTACCTCGAACATCCATCTGCAAAGTGTAAGAGATTGAGAGTTCTTGATGATCAGCAAGAGAGGACAGATATCTAAAGCATTCTTTTTTTTTGGTAAAAATGTTAAAATTTATTACCATTTTCAGTTTTTTACAGCAATACAGAGATTACAAAGAAGACGGATTAAAGAAAAAAAGAGCTAAAAAGGGTCACAACTCGGAAAACGGAACAACGAAATGGGACGGACCGGCCGAGCGAAGAACTTTGAAAACAAGTAAGTTCCGGACGAAAGCGCAGCAATCAAACGAAAACCGTCGACCACCCCGTTGTTGCCATAGCTCCAAGGAGCTAGAGTTCACATCATAGTTGCCACGAGCATCCCTTAAGGCCATCCCTCAAACCTCGTTAAGAACACCTACAGCTTCTCCGAGAACTAACAGGATCTCCGGAACCTATGACGGACTAAGTTGCCTCTGTCGACAAGGGAGCCCTAGCGGGCCGTCGAAGTGTCAACTCCAATTACCATTCCCGAGTGAACGGATCTCTCAAGAACCAGCCCCCACAGGAACAACATTAGCCATCATAAAAGTCCCGGCGCCTCTACATCTCAGGTCCAAAACCGACCCTACCAACACCACCGGTTTGAACCGTGAGCTAACCCGAGCACGAACCACATACCACACCGTTAATCCCGCTTCTAGAGTGACCAAAAACACCGGCTGTTGGAACCCAGGCCACACCGATAGAGAAACAACACCGGAGCCACACCGCAAGAGAACGAAGAGCGCCGCCGAGCCACCTGCTTCACCACCGCCGGGAAACACCACCTGTGGGACCTCGCATCCAGTGTCGCGCGAGCCACCTGGATGTGGTGAGCCACGAGACAGGAGCCGCCTCCGTCACCCTTTGACGGACGAGTACCCGTCCTCAAAGTACCGCAACCACCGCCGGGAAGAAGGAATACAACTCCGTCAACACCACCTCACCTCCGCAAGGAAATCTCCGGGAGACTGACCAAGCAAAAGAGGCAGACCAGAGAAGAAAAGAGAGGAGGAACTCCGCCTCTCCACCTCTCCACTGAATCTGACACCGAGCACGCCACGCCGGAGTTGTAGTCGCGCCGAGGGATCCGCCGGAAGAGAAAATCGACAACCACGAACGAGCAAACCAGATCTCAGAGGAGCACGAGGCGGAAGAGAAGAGACATCGACGACAAAGCCACGACGCCTCCGCTCCACCGCAGTGACCGCGACGCCACGGAAGCCGCGCCACCTGCGCAGGAGAACACCGCCGAGAGCTGCTCCGCTGAAGCCACCGAACCGACAGACCCCGAAGACAAAAACACCAGAAAAGACGACAAAAAACGACAAAGGGAGAGGTAGTCCGGCGCCGGTGCTGAGAGAGCCACCGGCGCCAGAGATCGAGCTAGATCTGAAGAAAAAAAGGGAGGTGGCGCTTGAGGTTAGAAGAAGAGGGATTAGGTTAAAGAGAGAGCGCAGGAGAGAGACCAACATTCTTGTAATAGCTTGGACCTTGTCTTACGTCGAAAATCGCATTGGTCAAGTTAAAATGTTCATGGATCTAGATCGAAGGTAGAAATCCTTGGTAATGAAGAGTTTTAAGCTTGGATGATCTAATATCAAGATTTCTCAGCTTCAGGCAACCCAAGATCGACAAGTGAAGAAGCTTAGTTGGTGAATAATAGTAAGAGAAGTCAATCCATTGCAACCAGAAATCTTGAGGTTCTCAAGCAAAGAACAATCCAACACCACGGATGAAACGACCTCGTGAGTTAACGAATTAGCAGCCTCTAAACAAAACGTCTTCACCAAGAAACCGCTTGACCCGACCCGTCTCGGGATCTCATTCTTGACCTCAGTATGCCTGAAAAAGCTCTCTTTTTTATTAGAACCACAAGAGAAGAAACTCATTTGCATGACGTTATGAGGTCCGAGAGTAGTTGACACGAAGGTTGACTTGTCGAAGTGTAACTCCATCTTTCGAGTGTTATTAGACGGATCCTGCTCGTTGAAGTTGTGGATGAAGCTAGAGAAGGTGTGAGAGATTTCCTCGATGGAGCCGTTGTGGATGTGAGCGACGACTAAGGCTTGGCTCCAAACGGACCTAAACCGTGCGGAGACGAAAGGGATTAGTCTTGCGGAATCGAAAGGGAGGAAGATTATATTAGCTGATATGGTATTAAACTACTGCAAAGACAAATCAAAAAATTTAATTAAATAAATAATAAATAAGATAAATCAAAATATTTTATTAATTAAATAATAAATAAGATCAAATGCAAGATAAATTATCTTGATCTAATAGTTAAAAGGAAGATTATATTATCATCAATTTTTTTGCCATGAATTTGATAAGCTTTTATCAAATCTTCATGAGAGCTGAAGCTTATTTCAGCATATTGACAACCTTTACAATAATAGAGGTCTTCACATTTACTTTTCTTAAAAGTGTTTTTTTACAAAAAAAAAAGAAAAAATGTTATAAAAATATTAAATACATAAAAAAAAACTGAACTGGAGAAAATAAATCTTACATTTTCCGTTTAGAAAGAGGAGTAAAAGAGATACAGTTTTTGTCGAGTTTTATCACAAGTTTTGTCTTGTGAGTAAAGATTCCTTCCCTAAAAATGGGGAGACTAACTTGTCTAACGCAATTTCCCTCTTGAGGAGAAGATATCTAACATAAAAAAGGTAAAAACATGTAATTAAAAGGATTCTGTGGAGGAGCTTAGCGAACAATCGAGAGATTAAAGGTTTGGCTTCATTTATAAAAATCTTGAATAAAATAAGACATATATAACTTACTATCAAAATTCCATCTAGATTCATATGATCTAAGTCATTTTTTAAACATGTGGCAGCTTGAATCATCTCCGTGTAAGCCGCATGTATCAAAACATAACAAAAGTATTTAAAATCCATATAAATTCACCCACCAAGACAAAGATGTCGTTGCCTGCAACCTTGACATTTCATTTTCTTAAAAATGTCTTTTACAAAAAATGTTATAAAAATATTAAATACATAAAACAAAAAACTGAACTGCATAATCATAATTTTTTGGAGAAAAGAAAACTTACATTTTCTGTTTAGAAAGATGACTAAAATCACTTTGTTTGACGTAAACAAATTTTTGTCTTCATCCGAACATTATTAGTACAAAATGAATTTACATACCAGAGTTAAATTCAACCACAACTCTTACCATTAACAAATATATATAATTCTTTTAAGTTAAAAACTAACCACCACATTTTCTCCATCTTTAGCAAAAATTCCACACATGTTGATTAATGAAAAAACTAATGAGATAGTATAGATCTATAACATAGTTTGAAATCAAATCATTTCTTTTTTAAAAATGGTTTTGAACCCACCTCAGTATTCAATGGTCTAGTTGTAGGAAAATATATTTGTTTAAAATATAATATTGTAATCGATCCTTTGATGTTTTTTATACTCTAAATTTTGTAATTTAGGCTGTAAACACTAAACAATGAGTATTATCATACATAGTGTTATAACATATTTACTTTAAACATGATTTGATTGAAGGGATTCTCGTTCTATTCTATCGCAAATATAAATGACAAATAATGGAATGAAAGAAGATTTATTTTGAAACACATGAAAATGTAGTTCATCATACTATTATTATCCATGAGAAAATGCTTCTATTGCTAAGTCCAATGATCAAACTTGATGATGTAATTAAAATGGTTTGGTTTATGGTTAATCTATTAAGAATGACTTGTGATGCACGCTTCATTTTCTTTGGTTGTATATGAAGTTTCCACACATGCGTTTATTGAACAGCTCAAGAATAAAGAAAATCAACCCACATGGATTGAAAACGACATTTCACCTAAACAAAATATTTTGGCCATTATAAGCTAAAGTTGGGCGTGTATGAGAAATGATTATCAATTAACACTACTCCTATTACTATCATACTCATACATATATATATATATTTGGTGTTTTTGATGCCAACATCAATGTTTTTAAAGTCATTTATCATAGTACACATTATAATAATACGTACTGGCGAAAATCATTAATCGGTCATCCTGAGAAAACAGCCATGTTTGAGTTTTGTTTTGATGAGGGTTTCTTCTTGTACAACAAGAAATATGAACCCACGAGTGACATCAACTTAATTAAATCATGTACATGCGTGTATCTTTAGACATAAATCTTTTGTCGTTCCCGTGATCCTAATTGGAGTTAACTTCATCAAGAAAATGAAGACAGTATAAGCAGAGGCTGATCGACATTGACTATCTCCTGCATAGCCAACATCAGTTGATTTGTATACTCTTCTCTCTTTGATCCTTCCAGCTTGACCAGTTTTAAGTTCTTTAGTGCTTTTGCATGCTTGCTCCCTTGGTCAGCATCAACACTAGTTTCTTCTTTTGAACTATAAGTATTCGAATCGATCTTTGAAATAATAGAAGTTATTAGAATAGGAACTCAAAGGGCTTAAACTAACAAAGATTTTAGGTCCTTCACACTTACGGTAATGAAGATGCGCTCGATTGAAGGGCAAAGCTTGAGAAAAGATATCAATGAATTGATGTTTCCTTGTTTCATCGAGTTATCAGTCCACCGCAATTCATGTAACTTGTAGAATTGAAATGATGTCCAAGAAGAGGATATGGATGGTTTGATTAGTTCCTATAAACAAAAACAGTAACATATAACTCTCATTAGCATGTCCTAATCTCGGAAAATGAAATAAATGTGGTAAAATGAAAAAGATATAGAGATTGTCTTTGTACCTCGAACATCCATCTGCAAAGTGTAAGAGATTGAGAGTTCTTGATGACCAGCAAGAGAGGACCAATGTCTAAATCATTCTTGTAATAACTTGGACCTTGTCTAACGTCTAAAACCGCATTGTTCAAGTTAAAATGCTCATGGATCTTGATCAAAGGTAAAAATCCTTGGTAATGAAGAGTTTTAAGCTTGGATGATCTAATATCAAGATATCTCAGCTTCGGGCAACTCGAGATCGACAAGTGAAGTAGCTTAGTTGGTGAATCAATAGTAAGAGAAGTCAATCCATTGCAACCACAAATCTTGAGGTTCTCAAGCAAAGAACAATCCAACACCATGGAGGAAACAACCTCGTGAGTTAACGAATCCACAGCCTATAAACAAAGCGTCTTCACCAAGAAACCGTTTGACTCGACCCGTCTCTCGGGATCTGATCGTTGACCTCAATACGCCAACAAAAGCTCTCTTCTTTCTTAGAACCACAAGAGAAGAAACTCATATGCATGACGTTATGAGGTCCGAGAATAGTTGACAAGAAGGTTGACTTGTCGAAGTGTAACTCCATCTTTCGCGTGTTTTTAGACGGGTCGTGTTCGTTGAAGTTGTGGATGAAGGTAGAGAATAGTTGACACGATGGTTGACAGGACTTCTCGGCGTTGATCATGCTCCTTTTGTTGTTAGACACACTTCATTGATATATTTATATCCATACGTATACTGGTATACGTACCGGTACGTACATCCTAAGAAGTACGTATATGTGGACATCTTAGACTAAAATAGTCGTATTTCATTCCCCCTTAGTTAGCGGCCTTACTTTCCTAAGAGTATTGGGCTTGGGCCGTTGTAATGTGGTTGTGATGCATCAAGAGGCCTACGTATTCTATGTCATGTAGGGAATAGACATGCAATTGCGTATACGGATATTCATTCGGATTCGGTTCGAGTCTTTCGAGTTTTTAGATTTTCGAATCTAAATATGTAAGATCCATTTAAATATTTGATTCGGATTCGGTTCGGTTCTTTTTGGGATTGGTTTGATTCCGGATACCAAACAAATCATGATACAAAAATAAAATTGGTTATATTTAAATAAAATTTTGTTAAATTTTGATAAATAAATAAAAAACTGAGTACATTTCATTTGTTTTAGATATTTTGGTCTAAAACTAATATAGTTAAGTTTCTAATTATAAGTTTGGATAATTTTATTATATTAAATCTAAATATAATTAATATTTTGGATAATCTAAATATAATTAATATAATTGTAGTTCGGATACTATCCGGTTTTCGGTAAGGTTTGGTTTCGATTCCGGTTTTTTAGATATAAAATTTTTAGGATCCATTCGAATATTTTATCAATTTGGGTTTGTGTTCAAATTTGGTTCTTTTTTTTTAGTTCTGGTTCGGTAGGATATTTTGGTTCCTGAGTATTTTTCCTTACCTAGTAGGAATGGTGAAAGGATCTGACTAAGAATTTTCGAACAAAACAGCACCATACATTGAATGCTCTTCATGATGAAACCCTTATATGACAAAAGTACAAAACAGCACCAAGTGCAAAACTATCTCTCACATAGATGCTTTCTTATGTGGCGATCAGAAACCGCAACATACAGAATCTCCAAAACACGTCCCCATTCAGAAAAAGAAAATGTTGATTAAGATCCATTATGCTCCATTACCCACCACCGCATTACATCACGCTCGTGCTCTAAAGCAGTACTTTTCTATAACATTTTGCAGATTACGTATGCAAGAAACATAAAGCAATATTGATTTTATTACATAAGTGTATCTGTTTCAGATTTCTTGGCTAGCTGTTGGAAATATACGTAGGAATCCCAAGAGATTGAAGATGTGTTACATAATTCAAGAACTCTAGAGCATCATATATATTAATTATTCGTAAAAATTACTTTTAATATTTTGCAAAACATATCAAAATGTATGATAGTTTATTGATAACACAAAAAGTTAGTTCTTTTGTGCATCAGATTCAAACATTATTTGGTACGGAAACTTATTTTTTTTTAAATTGAATGTGTAAAGGTTAATTCTGGTTTCGTGAGAAATTATGAATATACCGAAATTTCTACAGAAACAATAGTGCAAAACATTTCATATATTATAGCCGGATACAAAATTTAACAAAGCCAAAATCAGCAATACAATATCATCACTCTTGACTCTACCAATCAGTACCGATACTGTATTTGAAAATCGGACTGATCATTGTTTTCCTTTATTATTTTTATAATTGCCGTTAGTGTTTTGTTTATTTTAGACTGATTCATTGGTGTTAGACCTCGAGATCACAACACTTGCATCCTTGGTGTCCATTTCTACGTTAGCTTTCGACGAGAATGTCACAACTTGTGGAGTACTAAGTGGGAGTTCCTTGTCCATGCCTGAAAACGAATTAGATGGTTCGTCTTTGCTTTTGCCCCACAAAACTGAATAGAGCCCAATAACTATCACTATTGCTCCAAGAATCCTACAAATATAGTATGTAGATAATAATTGGATTATTGAGAATTAAGAAAAAAAACATTTAACTATTTTCAAGAGCTTCAAAAGCTTACGTACCTTCCAAGGTACTGATAACAGGAATTTTGTCTAATTCCCGAGGTATCAATCCCTCAAGCTGATCGCGTAGTCTTGAGATATCGAACCAATTGGGAGTGAAAAAGACCAAAAAGAATTCACCCAACCTTAAAAGCCAAGTTATACCGGTTCAAACTGAGATCATAACAATTCTAAACAAATTAACAAAGACTAAACAATCAATCAAGCAAGAGATCACTAATCAAGATAAAACAAAGATAATCAAATAAAGAAGACAAGGTTTATGGGCTAAGGTCAATGACTAGAACCATCTAGAGCTAACAAGGATGCCTAAACAATTCAATCAAGAAGCAAATCCCAAGCTAGGAACATTAACAATTGACTAATCCAATTTCTTGGCACTAATCACTTTCCCTAATCACATTTCAAGATCAAATTATCATTTGTGAAATAAGACAAGGCAAGCATTAACAATCAAGTTCCATAAGCTAATAATCATTCTAAACATTCATTCTCATGAGCTAGAATATGAAAATTCCCTAGAAGACTCTAACTTGCATTTCATCAAACACTTGGTGTGCAACAAAAGCCTAAGGATCTAGATTAACTTGATCATGGATAATCTAGCACTAAGCACATCTAGAAGGGTGAGATCAATCATAAATAAGCTTTAAACATCCTTGATTCACTCTAAATGGCCCTAATCTACCTAACCCATAATCCTTGAATGAAACTACTCACAAATCATGCTTAGCCCAACAAAATCCATAAGAAAGATGTTAAGCATGATGATTTGTGTATGATTAAAGAAAAGAGATGAAGAATCAAAACAAAACAAGTCTTAGATTAAGAAAATATTAAACTTTTGTCTTACAAGAACTTAGAACCAAAAACAAGCTTAAGATCCCAAAAATAAGGGTTTTTTGGCTTATAAATGAACAGTAACACGAACCGGGTCAACCCGGGACAAACCGGGTGTTGACCCGGATCCACTGGGTGAAATTGGTCAAAGCATCGTCGGTCAACAAATTTTTGGGCAGGCTCGCGGTTTGGGGTAAACCGCAACCTATACCGCGATAATGTGCGGTCTTGGTTTGGCCATCCCTCGCGGTCTGCTCTTGGCCGCGAGCCATACCGCGAGTCATAAGGCTCGGTGGACGGAGGCTGTCGCGGTCTGGAGCTCGACCGCGAGTCATACCGCGATCATGTACGTATGGGAACTGGGGGATCCTCGCGGTTTGGCTCCAAACCGCGAACAAGGCCGCGAGCAGCTCCTCCTCGATCACTCCTTGTGCTCCTCCTCTCCAATCAACTCCAAGCTGCTCCAAACACCTAGAAACAACCTAGAACACACCAAAACAAACCAAAACACAAATTCCTAGTCCTAGATGCCTAGACTCTAAATGCAATACAAAAGATCATGGAAAAGCAAGAAAGGAAAGCTAAATCAACCAAAACATGAACTAAACAACTCCTTAAATGCATGAAAACATAGACATATCAATTCCCCCAAACTTGAATCTTGCTTGTCCACAAGCAAGCATAAGACAATCAATCCATTTGGGAGAAAGGTTTGAAGGCGGGAACTCAAAACCACAAGACTCACAACAAGATACAAGATCTTTCAAAGAAGTTACAAGTTGCTCTAATCTTATTAACTAATCATGTACTTCCACATTACCGTTCCCTCAATCCCTACTCCAACTCCCGAGATCCTATAGAACACAAGCAATCATCAACTCAATTCCTTACATTCATTTAGAAGTTAAGTGCGATCTCACAAAGGGGCAATCAATCAATCCCAATTGGCAAGGTTCAAGAAAGGCTGTTTGAGGTGGCTTAGAGGAGTTTCTTTTGGGGTGGTTAACTCTCAAGAATAGGAGCAATTGGCATTACACAAAATCTATCTAAGAAAGGGAACAATTCATGCATACAAAGTTCTTTTCTCATTGTTCTACCCAATTCCTAGAAGACTTCTCTAAACAGTCCCACCATGAAAGATTAACACTCACCAAACCCCCAACTCATGATCAATCTTTACCAAAACACTCACCCCTTTAGCTCTTTTCTTTCTTTTTCTTTGTCACTAGGAAACACTTAATTGATCTTTCTCTTTTTCAGACATGAGCAAACTCTTTCATAACTAACCCCTCTTAACACTTGATTTTTCTTTCTTTTCATTTTGCTTCAATCTAGGGGCCTTACTTCTTTTTCTTTCTTTTTGCACAATGCTCTCTTCTTACATGATTTCCTAGTGACTTCACTTTTTCTTTTGAACCTTTTTGAAACACTTTTCATTGATCCTTTTCATTCCCAAAACAACTCTCATCTCTTCCCCAAACTTATTTCCCATCCTAATGCTAGACTCTTATGGCAAATAGAGCTAGCTAAAATGAGAAAAGACCATTGTCGTTCCCGATACTCTCAAGTTTTTGCACATGCCAAAAGCTATCAAGAAAAGGCCTCACTCACAAATCATTTTGGTTTCAAGGAAAGGTTTGGGTTCATTGGGTAGGGGAAGCCATGATCATAAGATCAATGGTTGCCCGAGTTAAACAAAAGAGTGGTAAAGGGGAAAGCATAACTCGGGCAAGGACCATGGGATTGCATTTCAAGCCCCTAAGCAAGATATTTCAAAGTCAAATTAAGTCCAATATCACAGAATTGAGCTAAGTTCATGCAAGCTTCACAAGGATAGGGAATTTCGGAATTTTAAAGTCAAGCAATGGGTTTTCCTTTGTTTCGAAAATTGATCAAAGCAACGAGCAACTTAATTGGTGAGCCTCTACAAGGCAAAATCATCATTGTTCCCAATGCATGAGTCCTAAACTACTAACTAGACTCGATCCTACATGCTTCTTTTGTGAAATTTTTGAAAAATTTTCGATTTTTTTGGTTTTTCTATGCCATAAATTAAATGCATGAGACTCAAAATAGAGAACGAAAAATAAGATCAAAACAAACGCGATTAGCAACTGGTCTCTCCCCCAAACTTACTTCACACCGTCTCGGTGTGAAAGAAGAAAGGAAGAAAGACCGGGAAAAACAAACAAACTCAAGAAGAGAGAAAAAACAAAATATTTACAAGGCTGGAGTGTGTTACTTGGAGCTTTAAGTGGAGTGGAATGGGATGAGAGCTCAATTCTTTGTTGATTTCGCCATGACCTAGGCTCATTCCGATTGATCCCCAACTTCACCTACTGACCAAAACCTGATAAAACTAAAAGAAAGAACATCAAAAATAACAAGCAAAAGATCATATGTACAAGGATAAACATGGGAATGTCTCCCAAGTGCGCTTTTGTTTAGAGTCGTTAAGCTCGACTGTTCAAACCGGTTTTTAGGCGGTTGAAGAGCGAGTCCTGCCCTCGAGAGTGATGGTCAGGACCTGAGAAGTCAGCTCACTGAGATTGACTGAGTCACCTTGAAACCTTGGACTGATTGAAGCTTTAGCACTTGCAAATGGCCTAGACTTTCCCCTGGTCTTGACCTTGTACTCAATGTAGTCACCCTTCAAACCCAATGGATGCAAGCTGAGATGGTTGAGAGAAGTAGGAGTGTCAACAACTATTAGAGCTTCCATCTTATCCTTATATCCTTTTCGAGCTCTCTTAACTCCGTCTAGTCCATTGTTTGGGGTATTTCCACTATGCCCATCAAACAAGAATTGTAGACTCTCACCATCCATTATCTCCTTTTCAAACTCCTGAGTCCTTGGAGGATTGTTGAGAACCTTATCCTTTTCAGCAATTGCAACTTTTGGAGACACCCTTGTCACCATATTCACAACCTTCTCTTTTGGAGCTTTTTCCTCATTGATGCTCAGCTTCATTGAAGAGATGGAGCCAACATACTCAATCCTTTGGTTCATAAGAGGAGTTCCACCAGCTCTACCCACCTCCTCCATTTGAGCACGTCCCATGTGCTCACTCAATGATCCATAAGGAGTGGGTTTATGCCAAATTTGCTTCCCTACATTTGCAAAGAGCCTTGTTTCCTCTAACACATCATCCTCATTTGGAGATAGGATGACACCACAAGTATGGAGAGTTGTGCTCCTCAAAGGATAGTAAACCTTGTTGTCAACATTATTCAGCACAGCACGTTTCTTCTTGAAATCCATAGAAGCTCCAGTGGTATGGAGGAAAGAGGTACCAAGTAGGAGAGGTAGTTGGGTGCTCTTCTTCATCTTCATGACAATGAAGTCAGTTGGGATTGTGCACTCACCAATCTTCAGTGGATAGTCCTTGATCATTCCTATTGGAGTTTTTGAGTAAGAGTCTCCAAATGTAATAGAAGATGGGTATCTTTCCATGCTCTTGATCCCAAGACTTTCCACCATATCAAGAGATATCACGCTCACAGTAGAGCCGGAATCACACAATGCATCCGTAATCTTTAAGTCTCCCAAAGTACAGCTGATGGTAAATTTACCCGGATTGCCAAGCTTTGGGAGTACTTTTGGTGTTGTTTGGACAGTAGGCACAATATCTTCAGCAAAAGTATCAGTGGCACTCATCACCTTAGCTGGTGCAACATAGGAAGGCTTAACCACAGTGGCCTTCATCTCCTTGAGAGGGACATGTGCAGCCGGAGGGAGTTCATAACCATAGAGAAGTGCTTCTATCTCATCAACCTCTCTCTCATAGTCTGATTTCTCATGATCAACAGTAGAGAAGATAGCATTGCAATACTCTTTCGGGTTCTTCTCTGGGTTTCCGGGTAAAGTACCTTGAGTTCGGGATGTAGAGGCATTCTTGTATTCCATGTTTGTGACCCTTGAAGTCAAGTTCTGCAACTCACTCTTCAGATCTCTAACTTCCATAGCTCCTGAGGCTTGTCCCTGAAGTAGTTGCTGCATCATACCCTTTAACTCACTGTCCAAACCTGAGGAAGAAGAGGCTTGTGGCTGTTGTTGGTTAAATCCGGGTGGAGGGTATTGTGGCTTGGGGACAAAGGGTTGTTGACTTTGGAACTGTGGTTTGTTAGCAAACCCTTGCTGGTTAGTATAAGGGACAAAAGGCTTTTGTGGCTGAGGTTGTGTGAAGCTTTGTTGCCCTTGTTGTTGACCTTGAGCTTGTGGTTGAGCTTGAGGATAAACCTGATCCTGTGGGTTGGCAACATTGGGGTTTCTGTAAGAGAAGTTGGGGTGATTCCTGTAGTTTGGGTTGAAACCCCTGTTGAAACCTCCTTGGCCAGCAATGAAATTGATCTCTTCTTGGGTCATATCTCCTTCAAGACTGAATAGGACTGGTGGGGATTCATCATAGTTCTCCACAAAGCTGATTTGCTTTTGGTTGGATGAGATCATCTTGTCAATCTTGTCATTTAGAGACTTGATTTCCTTCTCATACTTCTCATCTGAATAAGATGGTCCTCTAGGAGCCCTCTCATAGTCCTCATTGTAGTTCCCATCACTTGTAGCCAAGTTTTCAATCAATTCCATAGCCTCATCAACTCCCTTGCCTAGGAAGTGTCCATTACTACAAGAATCAAGCATTGCCCTCATCCTAGGAAGCACTCCTCGGTAGAGGTTACTGAGTAGTGTCTCTTTGGTGAAACCGTGGTGAGGACACTGAGTAGTGAGCTTGTTGAACCTTTCCCAAGCTTCAGCGAAGGTCTCGTTGTTTCTTTGGACAAACCCGGATAACTCATTGCGGAAACGGGCAGTTCTCGTAGTTGAGAAGAATTTCTTCAAGAAAGCCTTCTTAAGGTCTGCCCATGAAGTGATAGACCCCGGTGGAATGGTGCTTTCCCAATCTTTGGCTCTGTCCGCCAAGGAGAAGACAAAGAGGCGCATCTTGAGGTTATCATCCGACACTCCATTGAGTCTTGTAGTATCACAGATTTTGTCGAATGTGTCTAAGTGCTTTAGTGGATCTTCTGAGGCAAGTCCATGGAATTGGTTGTTCTGCACCATATTCATCACCATGGCCCTGATTTCAAAATTGTTGTTGTTCACTGGTGGTGGAATGATGCCCCTTCGATTAGCATTCGTATCCGGTGTGTCACCATCTCCAATGGCCCTGAAAGGTCTCTCACGATGAACCGGGATCCTGTTTCCCTGTCCATCCCTAGCATCCGCATCCTGTTGATGCTGTTCTTGATGGCCTTGTTGGCCCTGTTGGTCCTGTTGACCCTCTAGATCCATAACTGGCTGCTCTTGAGGCTCAAACTGAGGCTGAACTACTTCTTCCTGTTCCAACCCGAGTCTCTCTAAGTGAACAGCTCTTTCTAGTGCTCTTCTCTCTCTTGCTAACTGTCTTTCGAGTGCTTTGATATCTGAAACTCGCGCAACCAAATCTGTAGGGCCTCGGCTCCGCAAGTTCATGCACCTGACATCAAAGAGAAATGAAGAAGCAAAGTTAGTAACCAAAACTTGATCTAAATAGGAAAGGAAATCGAATTGATCTATCCAAGTTCCCAAAATGGCAACGGCGCCAAATTGATAACAGGAATTTTGTCTAATTCCCGAGGTATCAATCCCTCAAGCTGATCGCGTAGTCTTGAGATATCGAACCAATTGGGAGTGAAAAAGACCAAAAAGAATTCACCCAACCTTAAAAGCCAAGTTATACCGGTTCAAACTGAGATCATAACAATTCTAAGCAAATTAACAAAGACTAAACAATCAATCAAGCAAGAGATCACTAATCAAGATAAAACAAAGATAATCAAATAAAGAAGACAAGGTTTATGGGCTAAGGTCAATGACTAGAACCATCTAGAGCTAACAAGGATGCCTAAACAATTCAATCAAGAAGCAAATCCCAAGCTAGGAACATTAACAATTGACTAATCCAATTTCTTGGCACTAATCACTTTCCCTAATCACATTTCAAGATCAAATTATCATTTGTGAAATAAGACAAGGCAAGCATTAACAATCAAGTTCCATAAGCTAATAATCATTCTAAACATTCATTCTCATGAGCTAGAATATGAAAATTCCCTAGAAGACTCTAACTTGCATTTCATCAAACACTTGGTGTGCAACAAAAGCCTAAGGATCTAGATTAACTTGATCATGGATAATCTAGCACTAAGCACATCTAGAAGGGTGAGATCAATCATAAATAAGCTTTAAACATCCTTGATTCACTCTAAATGGCCCTAATCTACCTAACCCATAATCCTTGAATGAAACTACTCACAAATCATGCTTAGCCCAACAAAATCCATAAGAAAGATGTTAAGCATGATGATTTGTGTATGATTAAAGAAAAGAGATGAAGAATCAAAACAAAACAAGTCTTAGATTAAGAAAATATTAAACTTTTGTCTTACAAGAACTTAGAACCAAAAACAAGCTTAAGATCCCAAAAATAAGGGTTTTTTGGCTTATAAATGAACAGTAACACGAACCGGGTCAACCCGGGACAAACCGGGTGTTGACCCGGATCCACTGGGTGAAATTGGTCAAAGCATCGTCGGTCAACAAATTTTTGGGCAGGCTCGCGGTTTGGGGTAAACCGCAACCTATACCGCGATAATGTGCGGTCTTGGTTTGGCCATCCCTCGCGGTCTGCTCTTGGCCGCGAGCCATACCGCGAGTCATAAGGCTCGGTGGACGGAGGCTGTCGCGGTCTGGAGCTCGACCGCGAGTCATACCGCGATCATGTACGTATGGGAACTGGGGGATCCTCGCGGTTTGGCTCCAAACCGCGAACAAGGCCGCGAGCAGCTCCTCCTCGATCACTCCTTGTGCTCCTCCTCTCCAATCAACTCCAAGCTGCTCCAAACACCTAGAAACAACCTAGAACACACCAAAACAAACCAAAACACAAATTCCTAGTCCTAGATGCCTAGACTCTAAATGCAATACAAAAGATCATGGAAAAGCAAGAAAGGAAAGCTAAATCAACCAAAACATGAACTAAACAACTCCTTAAATGCATGAAAACATAGACATATCAGGTACATAACCTCAGCAAGAATTATAGAACCCAAAATCGCAACAATGACCATGCTCAATGGATTGAAGGCAGTCACAAACACCGGTCCTCGAGTTTTCATTATTACTCCTTGAACGTAGTAACCAACACCTGAACATATTACTCCCTACAACATATCACAGTAAGATCATTTAATTTGATTTGTATATATAACCCGAATCAAACCCTAGATGATATATTAGTATAATAGGCTTACACCATAAACAGCTGCTAGCAATTTGGAATCCAATTGGATGGCCCAAGCAGAAGGGTTTCCCCTTTCAATGAAAAGTCCCACAATAGTGCTTTCAATAGAACCCATTAAGCATATCCAAGCTGTCAATGATAGCTCTACCGGGTAAGATTTAAGAGTGATCGCCTGCATATATTTAACCAATCATTAATTGAGTGGTTAAGTACAATATTAACCGGTTCTAATATATTGAACAATATGTAAATCTTGGTCTTTATATAGTTACTTGTAGATTGACAAAACCGGCCCAACAGATGCAACCGATAGCGATGAGTAGTGCCCCTTTTGTAAGATCTTGTTTGAAACCGGCCGGATTAGATGAGTCTTGATGACTGTCGTTAGGATGAGCCCAAGGCAAAGGAATCAAAGGTCCTTTCACAACAGTCATAAGCATTGCTCCACCAACTGTTACAACTGTCCCTAGAATCTTGGCCTGGCTAGGTATTTTCCGGATGTTAACTTTCTCAAGTCTACACATCAAATATATTGATCCTTCAGACCAAAAAATTCAAACTGGAAAAAACATAAACCACATTAAAGGGGGACAAAACTGTGTATTATTACCTGAAGATCCATGCCATAAGAAATGCAAAGGCAGGAAGAACATTGGTCATTGCAGCTGTGAAAGTTGCAGAAGTATACTTCATACCAGTGTAATATAAGTTCTGATCAATTGTTGGTCTATAAACATATAAACACAAAATCAATTTAATGCTCGGTACTTAAAACATATAAGATATCAATATATATATAAATTTTCAAATAGAAAAAATTAGTAAAATAATCTTACTCCAATAAGCCAAGCAACAATATCTTGAAGAAGATGGGCAGCGTCATCTTTGGTCGCACTTTTCTGCTCATTTCACAAGGAGATTAGTGTAAAATGATCAGAAAGTATATTAATTTCTATGTAAAGAATACGTAGACATGAGTCAATATAAATACGTGCTTACTTTACGTATTGTATACGTAAACGTACATGCATGCATGACCATAATCAGGGCCGGCTTTAAGGAGGTGCACGAGGTGCATATGCACTAGGTCAAAAAATTTTTTCCAAATTTTAGTAAGGATTTAGGGTCCAGATTATTTTAAAAATAGTAAAAAAGGCCCAATAATTAAAAGTTTTAGTGTAACTCAATTTTTTTTCTTTGATTTGGCACAGGGTCCAAAATAAATGTGAGCCGGTCCTGACCATAATACAATTTTAAGTACGCCAAATGAAAATACTTTACTACCTATCCAAGAAGAACGCAAATGGAGCAATGAAAATTGTAGCAACGATATGGCGGTATGCAGCTAGAACGTGAGGGCTCATGCCCCGGTCCAGTGCGAATTTTGCTATGATCGATAGTCCAGCATATCCGAATTGTAGAGAAATAACAGTTAGAAATGGCTTCCATGTTTTTAAAGCCATATGTTTCTAAGTACTTTGGTATAAAGTGAGAAATAGGAATTATGATGTAAGAGGTTGGTTTTATAGGAAAATTTTCAGGGTTTAGAGTTGTTTTTTCATGTGATTTTATTTTTCTTTTGTAAATATGACTTTTGGGTTAGGAGAATTCTAGGGATTCCACTAAGTAATGCAAGTCTGATAGTGATGGTACATATGCCATTCTTATTACATAGAATATATAAACATGCTTTAGATATTATCCCTGATTTATAATAAGCACATACATATTTATATAAGTAATCTGGTGGTCGTGATGATGATGGAAACATCAACTCATATTGTTAATTATAAAAATACAAACATTCCGATTTGGTCCTTTTAACCAAGGAAACTGAGTACTTCTCACTGGATTTAACCGGTTTAAATACCATTAGAGATTCCATAGATTTCACATATTTTTACTACAAAATAATGAGCATGTTTAATCGTTATCCGATTACATAAAAAGAAATATCAAGTTGTCCGTATGCTCTATCATTCCAAATATTTTTTTGTCATCATTTAGTTTATCAAAATAGTTTTTTTATGATTTCGTATATACATATTGAGCATTGTAGCTTTCCAAACTATATAAAAAGTACACATATATAGACAGATTTTGAAATAACAATAATAAATAAAATATTTATTTTCACTTGGTCACCCATAAATATTTACATTAGTAAAAAATCCGAATTTCTATCAGTTTCGTGAGATTTTTTAGATCTAAAAAATTATTTAGATTTTCACGGTTATAATTTTTTTTAATAATTTATTTTTATAGAGTAATGTTAGCGAACAATATATATTGAATAAAGTTAATTGTATTAGTTGCAATAATTGTTCTATTAAAAAAACATTTGATACCAAAAGAAATGATAAAAAATGGAGAGAAAGATATAAGAAATCACCATAAAAGGGTAGCAAACAAGTATGATATCTAGCCAAAAAAATAGGGATAATGAGGCTCGATTGAGGAACACAAGTGGATACGTGCCCATTTTGTATTTGTATATTGTACTAATAAGAGATATATGGATGTATAACAGATAATTGAACCCACTAAATTAAATTAAATATAACTTCAATCAAGCTTTAAACACAATTAGAATATGTGAATGTACGTCCACATAACATATTTAATAAATGGAAATTAAACCGCATAATGCATCCTAATCGGATCATATGTGGAAGAAAGAAAACAAAATAACTTTTGGCCAATGTAGTGGTTGAGGATTTTTGTTGGCACTATGATTTTAGGGGTGATTGGTAATGGTTTTAAAATCTCTCTAAAGCCTAATTTTTCTCCAAAGCACACAATCTAATCCAATCATGCTTTGTAAATATTTTTCTCTCCAAAGCTCTTTATTATTTTTTATTTTTTGTTTTGGCTGTACAAAGCTAAATATGCAGAGCAAAAAAATTGAGCTGTGAAAAATGAAAATATTTTCACAGCCAAAAACCTACATCAATTAAATTTAAAGCCAAAGCAAAAAAATCTACAATATAATTTATACAGCAAGTAATGGAATATATATCGCTACATATAATAATAGTAATCTTTTTATTAAAACTAATAAGTAATGGAATATATATGATATACCTGACGAATGCAACAGAGATTAATTCCCGACAGCCTAATTGTGTATATCGTAGCCATATATTCCCATCTTCTCTGACGATATATATTCCCATCTTCAGTGTAATATGATAATACTTTTTCTACATTAATTAGATACTTAAAAATTAAATTCGTTTTATTCTATACTTTTAACCTGTTCCAAATATGCGATTTGTCATGTTAATGAATAATGATGATTTGTTAGTGAAATATGCAAATCCAAATACGTTCAATATACTTTATGTGCAAGTTAAAAAAAATTCTTTAATTGTGATATATTATATAACAACATGCGTGTAGAAGATGGACTTATAACACACAAAAAAGTAAGAAGATGAAGTGAATATGTCGTTCTCTCCCCCACGATATTGGACAAATTTGGCGAGCTGAGTTGACATCGAATCAGCTTATCTGGATTTTCGAATTAGCGGATGCATCACAACTGATTTGATTGTTGATTCGTAATAGATAACCATTGATAGGAACATATCAAGGTATTCTATTTTTGTATCTTTACGATTGTTATTCGATAAAAGAACAAATTGATAAGACAACATCAACCAACAAAACATATCGCCAATTTATCAGTCAAACCAATACAACTCTCAAAACCAAATATTCATCGGCATCTTTATAAATGATGATGATATCTAAAAACTTAAAAGAACCACAATGCTTATGATATTATATTAGTTGAATGACCTTTTTCCTATGGTATTTGAGAGATTAGGGTTTGAGTTTTCCATTGTATATATTTAATTAGTTTGCCACTTAAATTGTGCAGATTAATTAGCCCTATATCCAATTAGAATGCTGAATGCCTTTGCTCATAAGAAAAACTATAAATGCAAAGAATCACAATGAAATAAAAAAAACTTAAAAAACATACGAATATTTGATGTAATTCAGACCCACGTCAGCAACTGGATGTTTATCTCCAAGCATGCAATTTATTTTTATTTTTTGTAAAGTTTTAGATACATTTTTGCAACAAAAAAAGTCTCACCGCCTCTTCTCTCTCCTCAAAATTTCCTCTCTGGTCAGGTTCTCGAGGAAGCGCCGTTTGTTCTTTTTGGTCTGAGATCTGCTCTCCCTGGTGGCCGTAAGCTTCACCCGGCGCTGGGGAGGGGTCCGTTTGCTGTTTATATGTCGTTCCTTTTCGTTTGCGACGAGTTCTCAGTTTGCTCCGAGTTGTTGTTCGACGGTGGAGTCGTTGGCTCTGCTATGGTGGTTAGTAGTCGGAGATCCATGGATGGTGTTTCTGTGCCGTCGTGTTCTCCTTCGTCGGTGGGTTTTAGGCGGCGTGAGTGGTGGTATTCATCTGGTCTTCGCGGCTCTGCTTGTTTTCCGGTGGTCGTGTTCGTATCGACTATGTTCTGCTGGAAGCTTCTGCGGTGGTTGTCTAGCTCCGGCCGTCTCTTGCGTGGGCTTTCCCGGCGACTCTGTTTTGCCCGACACATCTGATTCGGTGGTTATTCTGATAATCTTGGTTTAGTTGTTGGTTTTAAATTTTGTTTTGTGGTTAGGTGGTTGTAGTGGTGCTACTATCCGGTTAGTAGCTCGTTTGGGTTTCTTTCTTGGTCATGGTCTGAATCGTTTGGCTAAAGTTGATTGGGAGTCTAGCAGCCGGATTCCGAAATCCAGTTTTGGATCATAGCGGTGTCCGAGAGGTCTGTGCTATTTTGTGTTCTCGTGGCTTCAATAGAGGAAGCAATATAATGAGACACTTAATGATAGCCACGCCATGAAGTTATTCGTGCTATTTGAATAGCTCCCAATTACTCTTTGTTTATATCGATTTGTCTCTCCTTATTTTCCAGGGTTTCTTGTTGCTTAACCGCCGGCTTTTGTGTGTGTTTGTGGTATTGTTGGTTATTCCGTCTCCCTCTTTTGGGCTTTGTCTCCCTCGTTTGGGCTATATTTCCCTCGTTTGGGCTCCGGTATCGTTGTTTGATATCCGGCTTTGTTTTGGTTAAATCGTATCCGAACTCTGTATCCGACCGATGTATTTCAAGTTCGTATAATAAAATGGAAAATCCTTTAGATGAAAAAAAAAAATACATTTTTGCAACTAGGAGTCATGTTTAAACAAAAAAAACTTCACGAAATGTATAAAGAATAATGATTTTTTTCCCGCCGAAACAAGTGGATGGTGGGGCCTAAAATTTGTTCATCATGCCACCACAGCACCACTTGTGCAAATAAATAATTAATTTTATATCATGAAAATATCATCTAGAATATTTGCTTGAATTAACAGCATTTGAGGCTGTGAAACCAAAGTAGCAAAAGGAAAGTATGACTTACATTGTCTAAGATTACCATAAAAAATGAAAAAAAAAAAATTGAGAGCTTTGTGTCCAAATTAAGAACCTTTTATTTTGGTAACGAGACCAAGACATCTTGAAAAGCATATAATATAATCTGATTAAATTCCACAGTTGGTGGGAGAAAACATGAATCATGATGAAGCAAGCATATAGCTAGGGTTAAACTGATATGTGTGTTTATGAGACTTGAGCTGGTCGTTTGGACAGAGCAAGGGATGAGAACACTGATAAAATGGCAAGAGAGACGAAAGCAAAGAGAAGAAGACTGGCTGATGCGTATCCTTTACTGAAGAACTTATCCACTGGATCTGTTGAATCAAATTCTATTAATGCTAAGTATGTATCTTTCAAATCTTTGCTCACTCCAAATCCAGCTGCCGAACCCGTTGCAATCAAATATGATATAATCTGTCCAAATTTTAATTAACAATCATTAACAAGATTATGATTCAAAATTAAGCAATATATGTATGTCCCATCATTGTGTGTTAGGCAACAGATAGATATATAAACTGATGTAATGGAACTAATAAATTGATATCTTACCAAACAAAAAAAAACTTATTATAACACATTCTTTTTTACATTGAGTTATAAATATATTGTACATATAACATGAAACTTACTCACTTTTGTAATCATTAATTAGTATTTGGTTTATAGAACAAAAATAAATTATTTTATTAAAAATATATAAAATATAGAATGTGCAAAACATAATGACATCATATTTAATACAAGTCATTTAAGGATTAAAATTTTAAAATACGAGGGGGAGGGATATAATTGTTTCATATTTACTAAAATTTTATAGATAAATGTTTAAAAAACGTTATATTTACTAAAAATTATAAATTATTTTTATATACCTTATCGCCGTAAAAGTTGAACGGGTAATTAAGAGGATGCACAATTCCGGTGGCGAATTGGGAGATTGTCAAGAACAGTTGTACAACGGCGTAACCTAGCCCGATGACTGCGGCCGAGAGCATGTACCTTCATGAAATATGAATGATGAGTCCAAATATGTATAGAAAACAATTGCGAAAAAGAAAAAAAAATGTAAAAAAAATAGTTATAAAATGAAAAAAAAAAACACAGGCAAAGGAAAAAAGAACCCCATTATATACGTTTATTTACCTATAAGCATAAACATCTTTAAAATGCATTTTTATAGACGTTCCTTGAATTTCAAGGGTGACGGTGTTGGTGCTGATGAGGGCCACCGTTATGACGAGGAAAGCCGCAGTCAAAACCCTGAAAAGGAGGAGCACTGTCCTCAACAGAACGGACGGCTGTGACGGAGGTGGTGGGGCCATTTAACTCTTCCAGTTAAGTAATAATTTTCCTTCAAAGAGTATACTAATTAAGATGCCAAAAAAAAAAAAATGCCAAAAATTAAGATGATATAAGGCACGCTGAGACATGGGACTACTGATTCATTTATAGCCAAACTTTACGTTGACTCGAGATAGAAGAGTTGATTTTTGTTAAGGTCAATGTTAAATTACAATTTTGTAACAAGAGTTGACTATAGGTCGGTCACATATATGCTGCCATGCCAGCCAACTGATTTAAATGAGATCCATGCAAAGAGTCTTCCTTCGAAAATTTTATATAGTCAACGACGACTTTAGGGTTGAGTCAACGTCTCATGGACACATGCGTCCCCGCGTCTAGGCAGAGCCGGCGCCAGACATATTTTTTAAAAGTTTTTGAATGGGGCCCCCACTTTTCAGGGGCCCCACATAAAAAAAAATCTGTTTATATATATAACTGAATATCTAAACTATACTAAATCTAATTGTAAAAATAATTGACAGCAAAAAAATAAAAAAGTTTCGATTTATAAAATATTAGATGGATCCCATGACTAATATATTTCTAGTTACAAATTAATTTAATGGTAAAAAGATTATATTTTTAACACAAACAGACGATTCATCTTCTTCCTCCTAAATATAATTACAGAACAAACAATTGGGGCAAAACAATTGTTCAAAAACTAGAAAATCATTTGGTTTTAGAAAAATATTAGAATAGGGCCCCCAAAATCTCAGCTCCGGCTCATTCTCGCTTGCTATTGAGTAACCAAGAGTTTTAAATCAATAGTACATTTTTTCCGTAGCGGAAACCATAGCATTTAAGTAGTCTCCTTCCAAACTAGAATCGATAACTTGAGACCTTGGTACATTTGGTTTAAGCTGTAGGAGTTTTGGTCTCTGTTTAAATTTATGGGCCGGGCCGGTGTATTGTAAGAACGATTACATCATTGTAAAGAGAGACGATCCTGTCAACGATTTTACAGTGCGCTTTGTTGAAGATGCGATATTAGATAACATTGTCGCCAGCGAGAATACATGAATGCACGGATATGTGATAACTAAGTGGTAGGGTGTGTTGAGCCGAGTTAACTTAAGTACTATCTTTAGAAATCGTAACTGTCTGGGCAACGAAAAATGTGATGATCTCTAGTTTCGGCGAACAGCTCGATGCATGTTTTCGACTCGGCTACTCCTCTCACGACAAGGCTCTGGTGGGAAGCATGTCGAGGCAAGCTAATCAGAGGATGAAAAAGTGTTTGGGAACAGCTCGTAAAAACCAAACTCTGTGTCTTGAAACTATAACGAGAAATCTTTTTTTGGCACAAGAAAAATACATTAATAAGTACGAGAAATCTTATATATCTACATATGTGTGTGTATGTTGGTCCAACAATATATATATGTATTTTTCCTAATACATGTAAAATTGAAGATATTCAAAAAAATATTACCTCCGTTTCACAAAGAGTGTCGTTCTAGGAGTTTATTTTTGTTTCATAAAGAGTGTCATTTTATATATTTAATGCAAAATTTTAAATAAAAGTCCAAGTTTAACCTCATTATTCTAGTGTATTAACTAGAAAGAAAAAATTATATAATGTATTTATAAAGGGTAAAATAGATTTTTTAATAGTTTTTTTAATATGTGTGAAAAATTGTAGAATGACATTATTTGTGAAACAGAAAGAATATTATTCTTTAGTTTTCTCCTTTCATAATGTTATCACAATATTTTGATCTTGTATAATATTGGCTTTCACCTTTTATGATGATGTCACAATATTTTGATCTTATATAATATTGGTTTTCTCCTTTTATGATGTTATCACAATATTTTTCTTAATAATTTATGTTCAACTAAAAAACAGATTGTTAATTAAAATAGTTCCAAAAATGTCTATTTAGAAACAACGCGCCGTTCTGCGTTTTCACATTGTGACTCCGTGTTGTTTTGACCTTCAGCAAAGCAACAGATCAAACGCTACTTTCCTCTACAGCAAGGCAAAGGTAAGAGAGTCCAACTGAGTTTCCAGATTCGTTGACATAAGCGATGTCAGAGACCGCCGCCGTGCAAGGAGGAGCAATCGACTGGGAGGACGAAGATTATGATGATGACGAAGAAGAATATACGTCGCCGGCGCAATTATCTCCGCGGCCGCCGGTGTCGGCGAATTTCGAGAAAGATCGGCACTTGGTTTACTTGGAGATGATGTACGAGTTGCTTCCGTACCATTATCAATCGCAGGAGATCAATCGCCTCACCCTCGCTCACTTCATAATCTCGGGACTTCACTTTATCGGCGCAAGAGAACGTGTTCGTCTCTGTCTCTCTCAAATCTCTATCTCTGTTATTAGACGTTCAAGTGTGTAACTTTATTCTGTGAATTCTGATTTTCACCTATTGATTTGGTTGCTCAAGGTCGACAAAGATGTCGTTGCAAACTGGGTTTTATCCTTCCAGGCCTTTCCTAGTAACAGAGCTTCACTTAAAAAAGGTACCTTTCTTGAATTATGACTTATCTAGAATCGTTTTAGTATCAATGCTCGCTTAATGGTTCAATCATGAGAACTTCTTTCTGAATTATGAGATGTTGAATTTTTGTTTTTGCTGAAGGAGAATTCTACGGTTTCCACGGTTCAAGAAGTTCTCAGTTTCCCATAGATGAGAATGGGGTAAGCATAAGTCTATCATGTATGCTTTCTTTGTTTTGCATGTGTGTGAGCTTTACATTTAGTCTTTGGCACAGGATTTAACTCACAACAATAGTCACCTAGCAAGCAGTTACTGTGCATTGGCCATTCTGAAAGTCATTGGGCATGATCTCTCGACCATTGACTCTGAATCACTATTGTTGTCCATGAAAAACCTCCAACAAGATGATGGGAGGTATTAGTTTCCAGAGTTTAAAAGAGAAAAAAAATCATGCATTCGTAATGCCATGACCAATTAGTTTATATTTTTGTATTGCTTAGTTCTAAGCCTTTTGAGCTAGAAAAGTTTCTTTATTTGCATCTGAAAAACTCAGGAATTCAATTACATGGAGCAACAAGTTTGGTGTGTCGGCATATAACAACTAGTATGTATTGGGTTTTGAATTTGGTGTGTTTATTTTGTCTGTTTTGTTACAGCTTCATGCCTATCCATACTGGAGGCGAGACGGATCTTCGGTTTGTGTATTGTGCTGGTGAGGAATTAGCTGTCTAACAGGATTTACAGACCATGTCTTTATACGTCTAGTAGAGTAATTTTTACTTGTTGATCAGCTGCAATCTGTGACATGCTGGGTAGTTGGACTGGAATGGACAAGGATAAGGCTAAGAATTACGTATTGAACTGTCAGGTTTGTCTATTTTCTGGCAGTTGCTTTATCATTTTTCTTCCTTCAAGTTTTTAAAAGTCTATTCTTTTGCAACATGTTTTATGCAGTCATATGATGGTGGCTTTGGGTTGATCCCTGGTTCTGAATCTCATGGTCAGTTGAAAACATTTCTTCTATATGTGAACTGGCTAAAAATTGTTGCTAAATTGGTCATTAAGAACACTAAAGATAACTAAGATTTCTTTCATTTAATTAGTTAGTGGCTTTTACTTCATATGATATTCAGGAAGAAATCAATCTTGTTTTGTTAAGTTTCATTTGATTATATTAGTTTATGATTCTTACCTACGTTCTGCAACTTAGTCATGCAGGTGGTGGTACTTTCTGTGCTATTGCATCCCTTCGATTGATGGGATTCATTGGAGTTGATCTGCTGTCAAATGGTTCATCCAGTTCAGTATTAGACCCTTCATTGCTTCTCAACTGGAGTCTACAGGTAGTTGAATTTGCCTGATAATATTACCCTTATAGTTTCGTGATGCTCCTGAGTGATCTGACAGTTTTTTGTTTTCCTTGCTTACAGAGACAAGCCAGTGACGGTGGGTTTCAAGGTAGGACTAACAAACGGAGCGACACATGCTATGCATTTTGGTAAGTCCCATCATCTTTTCGCGGTCACGGTCTCTATTTGTTCCCATCCCCTGATAAGGCCGTTTCACATGTGTAGGATTGGAGCTGTCCTTAAACTCATAGGAGGTGATGCATTCATCGACAAAATAGCTCTACGCCAATTTTTACTGAGCTGTCAGTCCAAGGTACCTCTCCTTCAATGTCTCATCTTAACTTCTAAAAACTCTTAAACTTCAACTAAGCTTGTTGTTATTTAGCTACTGCATAATATCACTAGTTGCACCCTATACCTGTTAAGATAATTTGGTACATTGTCTTTCATTCATGTTTTACATCTTGGATTCAACAATGTGATTAACGTTGTTGATCATGCATTGTTTGTGTTCATCCAGTATGGTGGGTTCAGTAAATTTCCTGGAGAATTACCAGATCTGTATCATTCATACTATGGTTACACAGCTTTTAGCTTCTTGGAGGAACCGGGTTTGAGTCCACTATGCCCTGAGCTAGGGTTACCACTTCTTGCAGCCTCGGGAATCTGATGTTTATTTAGATTTGCCCTCCCAAGTCGCATTCTTCTGTCGCCATTGTAAGTTGTAACATTATATTCAACACTGCATAAAAGTCCAGTCACTATGTTTCAGCGGTTAGTTTCTTGTTGCAACATCCAGTTATTGATCATTGGCTCTCAATAATCAAGATTCAGGGCTGAGATTTTAAACCGAACCGAACCAATATTTTGGGATTTTTGGTTTAGTTTTGGTTATAAGTTCGATTCAGTTCAGTAGATTTTTTAAGAAAGTTTAGCTTTCGGTTTGGTTTGGTTTGGTTTGACAGTACAGTCGGTTAGTCAAAAAATTTAAAAATAAAAATAAAATAAAACCAAAGTAAACCAGATTCAAAATTTGGAACCGGAATATCCGAACTAACCGAAAATAACTGTATACGATCAACATATCCGAATTTTTAATTGAATCTAACCAAAAACCCAAAATTCTGGTTGAGTTCGGTAGAATTGTTGATGCCAATTGGGTAGTAAAAAGTATCAGACATAAACTGAAGATTAGGACAAAATCCTGAATGGGAAAGGGATTCCCCACTTGGTGTCTCAATGAGTCTTGTCTGTATTCACTTATCTTATCATTCCTATTTATCGGTCCATGTTCAAAGTTCCAATGCCGTAAAAAATATATTCTTACTGTGGCGTTTCGAAGCGAATGATCTCGACAAAATCAATTAATAATTCTTAACTTTCTTCTCTTCACGTGTTCTGTTTACCTTTCTAACTACATATTCGATATGATATTAACATTCGTTCTGAATTAATTCCTTTAAAAAGTGAAAGTCGGTTTAGGATTAGAATGCTGAGTTCGTGCATCTTTAAAATGTCAACTACAACAGTGTGTCAAAAACCGAATCCAATGCCCCATCTTTATTCTTTATCTTAAAGCATGATTTGACTGTATAATCCACAAACTTTTTTAATAACATACGATAAATCCTAGGTCTACATAGAAAGATACATATTAAGGAGGTGTAACTCATAGATAATTTATTTTTTTGATATTCAAATGAGCCAGAAATAAGATTTAATATATGTGTGGGTAACCAATGCAATGTGTTGCAGTTTTAAACATGTTAGTGTCTCAAACCCGTTTCTATACTACTTGACTACAAGGTCCGGACTATAATCAATAAACTTGGCTAAACAATTTATTTCTCTATCGAAAATTTACAACCGGTTTAATCCGGCAAACGAGCCAAAACCATTTCACACCAAACAAAATAATGTTGATGATAAGGCAGCGTTTTGAATCGTAGCCAAAACGCTACATCTGATTGACAAATACAACTCAAATCCAAAGAAAAAGATTAGAAAAGTCAGAAACTCTTAAAAAGTTTTGGACCACCTTTTGTCACATTCTTGATGAAACTTCATCTTCAAAAATTATTGGACCACCAATTTAGCCCTTGTTGATTTCCTAAGCTTCTGCAATCTCCATCACGTTCCTCTTGTAAAGCTTTTCCTCTGCGTCTCTTAAGAACTTAAATCTCGACAAGGGCGATGATGATGATGTTGGTGAATGTGATGATGACAATGGAGATGATCTAACTAGCTTGTTAAACTCAGCATCAGTCGATGACTCCATTAATGGAGTAAAAGGAGGCGTGAAAAGCGAAGGAGAAGCACGAGGAGTGAGATAAGGAGGAGTAGAACCACTTTCCATATTAAGAAACAAATCATTCAAACTCTTTCCTTTTGTGGAAACACCATCTTCATGATCAGATTCCATTTCCTCTACTGTTTCTTCCATGATAGTGAATAGAAACCTTGGCACAAGCCCTGGACCCACCACATTCCCAAACCCACCATCAGGAGGAAGACACTGCTGCTGAGTTTCATCAATGGGTTTAGGGTTCGAGAATGAAGAGGAAGGAGAAGAAGGGTTAGTGCTGCAACACAAGATGAAGAGAAGCTCTCTGGTTGCAGGGGTAGAATAGTCATTTCGCAGATTAGGTCTCGTCGTTGTCCTCTTCTTACACCAGAGCAAGTAATAGAGCTCAGCTAGAAGAGCTAATAGCAAGCAACCAAAGACTATGCTTAGAGCAAGTCCCACACTGCTTAAAGATCTCATCTTCTTTCCTCCTCCAGATAAAGTTCACATCTCTTATTCATCATTAAGCCAAACCAGAGAGGGAATGAAAAACTAACAGTCAAATATGATTCTGGAAAAAGGGTTAATTTTTGAAGAGAAAAAAAAAACAGATTTAAGCAAATAGGGTTGATAAAACTGGGGATGAAAGAAAAGCTGAGAGTGTGAAAATAAGTGTTATATAGGTGATGAATGGTATACTAGTTGTTCACGTTTTGAAAACATGATACGCTATTTTTTTTGCTATTTTTAACGTTCATTAATTTTTTTTACGTTTTCACGTTTTTGAAAAGTGATTCTGCTATACACAATTAGCGCGTTAAAAATATAATTAGAAAAAAAACAAAACATGATTAATCTAACAATATTAGTTTTTTATATTAATTTTTCTATAGAAATTTGATCTAGTTCAGTTCGTTCCGTCAACAAATTTTCAGTTTTTCTGATATTATGCTATTCATCTAACATACTAGTTAAGCCCATAGTGAAGTGTGAATGTGAAACTTGGCTATATAACATCTTTTGAATCAATAAAAATGCCTAAAATGATTAGGAAAGTTTACCCTCAATGAAAGTTACGGCTGACCATTTCCTTTTTCTAGAAAACTTGAATATGTAATCTTCTTTTATTTAATGATCTCTTGTAAAAATAAGCATAAAAATTCCATTTATCTTCAAAATGTTCTTTTAAACAGATAGCACATAAAGGCTTTAACCCATGTGACGCATATGCTAATAAGGGCATGTAAAAATATCAAATGTGAAATAGAGCCAATGTGAGAGAGTCCACTAAATCGGCAAAGCTGGTCTTAGACATAAGTCACATAACCCGATGAAATATTAGTTTTGGCTTATAAATTTTAAAAAGCTAATATCCAAAACTCTATAAAATAAAATTTATAATAAAATGTTTATGGCCCACTAAATTTCAAGGTTAACAGGTTTTACAATCTATAAGGCTCAACCTTGAACTGCATAATGAAACGGAGCTGCAACCTTCCATATCTTGAACGTGCGGATTTGCTCCTTTTCTACGGTATAGACAACCATTTAGGTTTTTTGACCCATCGTTCACAATCTATTACACTTTCTCCCCATTCTTTAGTTTATGGATTTTTTCTCATCTTCTATTTATGGGTCATTATCATGTTCCTCATGTTCCAACTTCTAATAGTTTTCCTTTTATCTTTTATGCCAAATTTGTTACTTGAGATACTTACAATTGGCTTATAGATCTTTCTTTTAGAGAGTTTTTGCTCGTCTCTGAATCACGGTGTTATGGTACATAGTTTTTGTTTTTATGAAATCATGGTGCTACAACGGGAAACACGATTTTATCTATTTTATCAAGTAATCCATTTATACTCAATATTTGTATCCATTAGAATCCATGATTTGGTTTCGATTGAGTTGATTCGTTAACTTTTATCTATTTTGATACATCTATCTATGTCATGAAATCTTATCTATGTCGTAGACAATTTTGTCTTATTTTGTTAAATCTTATCAATATGTATAGACCATATCAAGCATCATATATTATATTGCATAAAGGATAATATTATTTTATTGATAGTATTGAATCTTATCAATATTATATATTATAAAAAAAGTTTTAAGGAATATGAGTTAGAAGCAAAATACCTACAATCATTTTGTTTGACGTGAACAAATTTTTTTTCTTCATCCGAACATTACTAGTACAGAATTAATTTACATATTAGAGTTGAATTCAACCACCACCAATATTGTGAATCGGTGTTTGTAGTTGTTAATAACTAACACCAATATTGTGATGATTGATGATTATCCAAGCTACGAAGCTGTGAATTATAAGAGAGTATTATTGATATGGTTTAATTTGTTATTGTTTTGAAATTTGGATAATTATTTGACTTTTTTTTTGCAGGGAGTATTATGTCACACACTTCTTGAAATAGAGCAAGCTGTCTATGTAACTGCTACAGCTCATGGTCTGCTTCTTTGTGGGAAAGGAGTTGATTTCTCGTCCAGAGAACCGAGAGAATATTGGTTGTTGTACGAGTATCAAGGCTGCAAGTTTGGAGAGTGTGGGTTTGTGAGACTTGTAAGACGTTGTGGATTGATTTTGGATGATGTTGAAATGGAGGTAATTAAATATCATATCATATATTTAGTTAAGAAACATTATTAGTATATATATATTAATAAATATTTATTTTGTCTCTGTCTTTGTAGCTGAAAGATGAAGTTGATTCCTTTGAAGATGAAATCAGTGAAAGTGAATCACTTGAAGAATCCGCTAGAACTGAAGCAGCTGAAGAATCCACCGATGGATCCATTTGATCTGAATTCCCATCTTATCTTAGGGTTATTATTATTATATGTTTGTTTATGGTAGGAGAATTCCACTTTTGTATGTAAACTCATGTATTTTGTTTCTAACTCAAAACTCTTTTGTAATATATAATGCATGTCTGTTTTCCATGTCAAATTTGTTGAATGGTAATTCCCTTTAGGATTCTCTATTGGTTGAGTATACAGTATATACACACTAATGAGCGTGATGTACAAGTTTGTTAGAGAGATATTATAGTCCAACAATTGTCTATAAAAAAAGAAGATGCTACTTAGGGGGTGTTATCATTTTAAATATGCTAATAGATATTAAATAGATCATTTGAAAATTTTGATTTTGATTATGATTCAAAATTCATTTTTATTTCAATATATGTGAGTTATCTAAAGTTTTAAAATATATATCAATGAATTTAAAAAGCCATCATAAATCATTTGATTTCTATTTAAGATTTGAATTAAATAATAAATGACTTTTGAAAATCTATCCATAATAAAAACATTTTATTAGATTTTAAATAAAATCTGTAAAAACACTTTATTCTAATGGATCACTTACTTCGATCAATGATTGATAAAACTATATTCACGATAGTCCTAATCTTTTGTGCGTTTGTTGGTCAAGAGAGATACTCTTTCTCTTTAATTGAAATCTATGCTTATTGTGATGATGACTTTGTGAACATTGTGATTATAATGATTTTTTTTTGAAAAAGTGACGAGAGTTATATAGTAGTAATTTGTGGAATTTTGTAAAATATGAGGAGTACGATTGGATTTTGATTACTATAATTTACACATAACATTATATACAATATCATTCAAAAAAAATTCAAATGGAATAAATGTAAGAATAACAATGGATGTCAAAATCTTTTAATGAACATATTGTAAACACATAAACTAATAATATTGGAGTTCAGAAAACATTAATATATATTTAGAACATAGTAAACAATAACACTAGATTTTAAAAAAGAATTTACGATCAAATAACAATTGATTATAAAACTTACATAACTAAGTTTAAATCAACTATTGAATAATACCACCTTAGTTATTTTTAAAAGACAAATAAAAAGGTTACTTTGTAATGGGTAAAAAATGTGATTTGTAAAAATGGTAATACCTAATATTTGTATATATTGGTTGATTGACACCTATCAATTTTTATAAAAGTAATATTTACATGTATTTTTGCAAATAAAATTGGTTAAATATATGCAATTTAGTTTATTGACCCCCATAAATATTTGGATTTATTCTCAAATTGACCCCTGTAATACTAAATTCTACCTCCGCCACTGTTGGCAGTCCGATCTCATATCGAGAATGGTGTATCCTTTAATTTAACATACATTTACAAAATTTACAGGAAGTATTATGTTACCTGCCAAACATTAAAAATGCATGTAACGGATATCCTGATGAGAACGTTATTCAGCCGGTCAGAAGAATTCTTGCAAATCCTTGTGATTTCTTTAAATGTCTTTTCAACGACCTACAATTAAGTATAAGAAATTATTAAGACATGGCTCCCAAACTTAGTAAACGAAACAAAGATTCTTTAAAAATATGAGATTTGTTGGTAAAAAAAATAAATATATGAGACTCTCAAATGTTTTCCATGACTTTTCTTCTGGCCATCTCCGTCATCACTTTTATACAAATCATTTCACATCACACAAACGAAGAGATGGGGACTGGATTACCAAATTCTGTGAAAATCACCATCACTTGTTTCCACAACATTCGGTCATATTCTTTGAACACTCGTTCTACATTTTAGGTCTTTAGGGAGATTTTTTTTCTTTTCAATCTCATATCTTGCTAAGTTCACAAACAATAGGTTGAACTGTAAACTATGTTTTTAGCCCATATCAAAATCAACATATCTATTGTAACCAATCTTTGTGGTCTCGTATAACTTAAGCGTCGAATAATCTTAGATACTTCATGTCATTCCAAAATAAACATCGTTTAACGTTTCAAGGTGTGCATATATATATATTCACCCCTTATGAAACTCCCTCATGTGTGAATTCATGTTATTAACGTTTCTTGGAAGATTATCAAGATTTGTCGAACTTGAGCAAATCTTCCAGTCATATAAATCCATGTTTGTTGGATTGCTCTGTGGAGACATCTTCCGTTTCCCATAAATATTGGTTTTGTTTGCTTTTCCAATCCAATGGCCAACCGATATCTTGTGATCATTTTAACGAACAAGCAATCCCGAATACAACTACTAATACATTATTCCACAATTTTTTCCCACATATATCATTCTACTTTCTAATCCCATCCCGTGGAATCCCAAATGCTATTACCCATGTATCTCGCAGGTCATTCTATTTTGTTGCATTTCTATTTAAACACCTCTCCAACCGCCATCTTCTCATGTTCACTTTTGGTCTGTGAGTTCATTTTTCTATGATGGTCGGTGTGTTAATTCTAAAATTTATTTATTGATTCTATAAACACCACGAGATTTTTGTGGTTTTTCTTCACTTGCACGATACCATAAATCACTTCATGTAAATTATTTACCATTCAACTAATGCAGTTTAAACTTAATTTTAAACTTTTCACTAAATAAATAACCGAGAAGATAAGTGCAAAGTGATGTATATAGTCAAACTAATTTTTTAAAATCTTTTATATACCAAAAATTGGATGTTACTTACAAACATTCTCACTCACAAAATGTAACGTCTTTGTTGCACACCAAAATCGTTATCCTTTACAGTATGAATCCATATTACTTCACACACGTTTTTAGATTCAGTTGTAATACAATTTGTAATCCTCCTATAGCCATTGTATGTGAACCCCATGATTATTCTCAGCTTATAGACTCTCCCTCATATGACAACCAATGCATTAGTCTTTATTTCTACATACGACAATCACTTTTTATTAAGTTATTTATTTTCCAACTATTCCAAGTTTCTAATTATTCCAATTCATTCACGTTTAATTTTATTTATTTTCTTAAATAAATGGCAGAAAAGATACACTTTAATAATATACAAATTAAATAAGTTTTTTTAATAAATTGGATTTTTTTTTGAACATTGGCTTGGCTTTCATATTTAATGTAAGAAATTACATGAAATTACATGCCTATAGGACAGTATTTTTTTGGGGTTCTAGCCCATTACACCACTACACCACCATTACAAACTCAATAAAACATCTCATTTGAACCAACTTCAGCCCACCCTAGTTGGAACATTTTTCCACACTTTTAATCTGTCGTGAGTGTTTATAGATCAACACTCATATCGTCATCTCCTATGGTCTCTTCCTCTCCATTCCCAGTTGATAAATTGGAATATTGCAGTATCTTCCCCCAACTTCAACTAAAGGTCCAAAACACAAGTTAATGAATTAAAAATAGAAAATATCTAATACTATTATCCATCTACCTCAAGATCTGCGGACCGTCTTGAAATTCCGATAATACCCTCAGCGCAAAAGATTAGACGGTACGTGTTCATTGCCTAACCCAGCTTATTCATTTCCTCTTACGTGTGTATGACTAGATACGTAGGCCCCACTCAGCAACCCGACAACCCAAATTAAACCAAAAATACAAAAAAATTAATTTCTTTTCACATATAAATATATATATTTATTCGTCGTTTCTTCTCTGCGAGATTTTTTTGTTCATTTGATTCATTGGCTCGGAAAACAATCCGGAACGGTGAGCGAAAAATGGGAATTCTCAACGATGACGCCGTTTTAATCGAGCCGGGAAAAAACACCGGCGATCCCAGCATCGTTACCGTAAATTGCCCAGATGAATCCGGTCTCGGTTCCACTCTCTGTAGAATCATCCTCGAATTTGGTCTCTCCATAACCAGAGCAGGTGAAAAAGCTTAAATTTTTATTTGACTTCTTAAAAAAATTCAACTTTTTATCGTTATGGGGGAGGGGAATATACTCTGTTTTGTCGGTTACCTTAGATTTTCAATACCCACGAATATTCGAAATTCAATTCTGTAATTTAATTTATTCAATGTAATTTGATGTTTGTGAAAATGGGTTGCAGATTTTTCAACAGATGGACGATGGTGTTATATAGTGTTTTGGGTCAGTCCAGATAATAGCTCTCCTAAATTCGATTGGGACAGCTTAAAGAATCGTCTTTTATCTGCTTGCCCATCTTGCTTAGGTTCCTTCTACTTGTCTCTTCAATCCAATGTCTCTAACCCTCCTCCTTCCCTGTATCTCCTCAAGTTCTTCTGCCGGGACAGGAAAGGATTGCTTCATGGTTTGTTCTGTTCTTTCCCCTGCTTTTGTCTGGTTTTTGTGTTTAAATGGTTTGATTATAATTTTTTTTTTTTTTTTTTTTTTGTGGTTGTTAGATGTGACTAAAGTTCTGACAGAACTAGAGTTTACGATCCAAAGAGTTAAAGTCATGACAACACCAGACGGAAGAGTTTTGGACATGTTCTTCATCACTGACGCAATGTGAGTTTCTTGTTTTCTAATGTTTAACGGTTTTATGATATATATCTAACTCCTGTTGTGCACCAGGGATCTATTGCACACGAAACAGAGACAAACCAAAACGTGTGACCATCTAACAGCTGTGCTCGGGGAACACGGTGTAAGTTGCGAGCTTGAACTAGCTGGTCCGGAGTTAGAGAGTGTGCAACGATTCTCTTCGCTTCCACCTGTGGCTGCCGACGAGTTGTTTGGCTCAGATGGGTCTGATGTTAGTTCTAGTAGCTCAAACAAAGTGGTTCTCACGGTTGATAATCACTTGAGCCCTGCGCATACGTTGGTTCATATTCATTGTGTTGATCAGAAGGGGCTTTTCTATGATATCCTCAGGACTTCTAAAGACTGCGATGTTCATGTACGTTGCTAGGCCTTCCTCTGCTTTTGTTGAAAGATTTTGTATAACTGATGAGATGCTTGCTGTCTTTGTACAGATTGCTTACGGTAGATTCTCCTCAAAGGTGAAAGGATATAGGAATCTTGACTTGTTTGTTCGAGGTACAGACGGAAAGAAAATAGCGGACCCAAAACATCAAGACAACTTCTGTTCTCGTCTTAAGGAGGAAATATCGTGTCCTTTGCGAGTAATAATCGTGAACCGAGGACCAGATTCCGAGCTGTTAGTAGCCAACCCTGTGGAACTATCTGGGAAAGGAAGACCACGAGTTTTCTATGATGTCACACTTGCTTTGAAATCACTAGGAATCTGCATCTTCTCCGTAAGTATATACTACATTAGCCATGTTTCGTTTGTCTGTTGCCGGCGGTATCGGTTGGCAGCTAATGACAGATTATTGTTCGTTTACCTGCTGATGTCGTCGATGGCAGCCATCAGTCGCCGGCCTAAGCCGCTAGCTCTTCGGTCTAACGCTAAAAAAATTAGCGATCAAAAAATTTGCGCAGCGACTGGATGCTGGCGGACTGCTGGCGGCCGGTAGCAGCGACAAGTAAACGAATAATAATTTGCCTGTCGCTAGCGGCGAGCAAACGAACAGTCTTATTATTATAGTTTTTTACTAAGTTGTCGTTTCTTGGCGGGGTTGTAACAAGTTTTTGAGTTGTGTTTCTTTGTAGGCTGAGATTGGGAGGCATTCGACTTTAGATCGACAATGGGAAGTTTATAGATTTCTGTTAGATGAGCGTCGTGAGTTTCCGTTGGCTAGCCTCCGTGCGAGGAATCAGATAGTGGATAGAGTCACAAAGACACTTATGGGCTGGTGAAGTGAATGAGACTTTGAACGTTATCTCCTACTCCAAGGGGCCGAAGAAACCGAGTCTTCGCTTGCGGATTTGGCTCGATGAAGTGTCAACTATGAGGTTGTTTCAAGGGTGGTTGATTTCTTTTATGTGCAGCCTTGGCTGAATATCTGGAAATTGTAAAAAAAAAAAAAAAGGATTAAAGAGCAATTGCAATGAATGCTTTGTAACTCACTTTGGACAAAGGTTAATCGAATCATACGACCTGTTTCGAGTCTGCGAGCGTTGACTAGGTGGTCGTTTACAAGAGAGAGAGACAAGGAGTCGCAGTGTGTTGAATGTGAAGAATGGGCCCGAGTGCAAAACATGCACATGTTACTGCAGTTATACATTAGGGAGGAGTAAACAATGTTTAATTTTTCCTAAGTTATTGTCAATGCTCTATTCGGTTCATTAATTTACTAATCCCATTAAATAATTTAGTTTCCAGAAAAACAGAAGAAAAAAAAAACTAAAAGAGTGAAAAAAAAAATGAAGAGATTTCCAGAAAACAGGAAAAAAACTAAAAAAGTGAAAATGAAAGGGCCCAACCGGGTTCGAACCGGTGACCTATTGATCTGCAGTCAATTGCTCTACCACTGAGCTATGGACCCTTGATGTTTAACTGCCTACATTTAAATTCATATTTAAAATAAATAATAATCCCACGCAATGACGGAGGCAAAAACATTTACTTAAAAAATTATTCTATAAATTATCAAAGCCTACATATATATTTTACATTTACTTGTCACATCTTTAAATATTTTTCTAATAAAGAAATAAGACGACTATTTAGAAATTGATAATGTGATTCCGTAATATTATCTTCAAATTTTCATTTCTGATTTATTAATGTAAATCCTACTTTCTATTAATTTATATCACAATCTTCTATAATCTAATAAAACGTAAATTTTAATATAAAAATACAAACATTACTTTTCTCTTCCACAAAAATAGACGAATACATATTTTTTTTAAAATTTTAACTTTTGTTTATATGTTTTCTATAATAGAAATAAAATTAACCAATATTTATTTGAGATTTGAAACTCTAAAAATTAAAAATTATTGATCACCATTAATTTTAAATTGGGCTTAAATTTTAAGAATGTCAAGTTTTATTAAAACAAAAGTGTGAAGAAGAAGGAGGAGGATAATGAGGAGAAGAAGGAGGAGCATGACGAGAAGGAGCATAAGATATATTATTAAATCTTTGTTTCAGTGAAGACTAAGGTGATTTTAGATAATTTTGTAATTTTGTTTCAGTGAAGAGTAATGTGATTTAGATAATTTTGTAATTTTTGTTATATTTGAATTCAGGCTTATTTAGAGATGGTTCAAATTGCGAAAAGTGTAAAAATGACTTAAAAAGATTTAAATCCGTCTCACCTTAGATAGACTAAAAAATGCTAAAGAATCTTGATTCGTCGGTATACATGTCTTATTTTATATATGATTTTTATAAATGAATTTATAATATGAATTTTGTATTTCTCATCTTTTTCTCATATAGATACCTCTTCAATAAAAGGGATTTTATAGTGAAAAAGTTAGGTTCTTATTTTTTGGGAATGAAAGTTTATCCACTGTCAGTTTTTCTACTTTGTACTTCAATGTTTAATTCATTTTCAACAAACAAAATCCAAGATAAAACTCAAGATAAAACATCTCTTTTTCGTCTTAATGTACCAAAATTGTACAAGGTTGCTGAAATTAAGCTCTTTGAATATACCATAGTCAATATATTATAATAACCTTTCAGTCTCATGATCATTGGAAGAATTTTTACGATCTTCATGGAGAAAAAATTGATGATCATATTTTTTCTAATTTTAAGACTAAATCATTTATCTGATGGTATTTCTTATTTAATTAAATAGAAAAGAAATCTGATTTGATTTTGATTTGTCTTGCAGTATTTTATTACCATATCAGATTACTGGATTTCCTATTTATTCAATTGAGCGTGAGGAATACATGAAGAAAAGAATATATAAATACTTTGAAAAACATCCGGCGGAAATTCAAAAGATATTTCTGCCTAATGATGGGAATCATTTGAAAAGGTAATTTCTTTTCTTAACAATTTATAAAATTCTCGATTAGTTAATTTATTATAACATTTTTGTCTTTTCTTTTATCCAGATTTGCTTTCGTGTATGTGAAACCAGATCATCCAGATCATCCAAATCCATATATGCTGGAAGAAAGCATCACTAAAGACAAATTCATCTTTGATGACGAGGAAGGCAACAAAAGGGAGTTGGCCTTCGAATACGTTAACGCAACTCCAGAGCTTGAGAAAATGCTTACCGAGTCTTGATTTATTCGTTATCTTTTGTTATATTTGCTGAATATTTTCTTGTTTTAAGTTGTTATCTTTGCTGAATATTTCTCATCTTTTTCGAATGAGAGTTGGACGTCAAAGTGAGCTTTGTATCACTATTAATTTATTTTATTTGTTTAATTCATTTTCAACAAACAAAATCCATGATAAAACTCAAGATAAAACATCTCTTTTTCGTCTTAATGTACCAAAATTATACAAGGTTGCTGAAATTAAGCTCTTTGAATATACCATAGTCAATATGTTATAATAACCTTTCAGTCTCATGATCATTGGAAGAAATCTTACGATCTTCATGGAGAAAAAATTGATGATCATTTTTTTCTAATTTTAAGACTAAATAATTTATCTGATGGTATTTCTTATTTAATTAAATAGAAAAGAAATCTTATTTACTTTATTACCATATCAGATTACTGAATTTCCTATTTATCCAATTGAGCGTGAAAAGTACATGAAGAAAAGAATATATAAATACTTTGAAAAACATCCGGCGGAAATTCAAAAGATATTTTTGCCTAATGATGGGAATCATTTGAAAGGGTAATTTCTTTTCTTAACAATTTATAAAATTCTCGATTAGTTAATTTATTCTAACATTTTTCTTGTACCCAGATTTGGTTTCGTTTCTGTGAAACCAAATAATCATCCATCCGTGCTTGGACAAAAGCATCACTAAAGACAAATTCATCATTAAAGACCATGAAGGCAACGAATGGGAGTTGGACGTCAAATACGTTAATTCAACACCAGAGCTTGAGAAAATACTTACCGAGTCTTGATTTATTCGTTATCTTTTGTTATCTTTGCTGAATATTTTCTTGTTTTAAGTTGTTAAGATTCTCATCTAGTGTTGGTGTTTAAGAGTCTGATTTGTTTAGAAGAAACAAAAACCGTCAGATTACTTAGGAGCATTATGAAACTTCTTGGGTAATATTGTCAGGTAAGTTCAAAAGACATACATGAACAAATTTTTTGAAGCAACTACCTGAAGACTCCAATTGAGAAGCAATGAAGGGTCTATTACTGAACTGGATGAACCATCTGACAGCAGATCAACTCCAATGGATCCCATCAATCAAAGGGATACAATAGCACATAAAGTACCACCACCTGCAAAACTAAGTTGGAGAACGTAGGTAAGAATCATAAGCAAGTACAATCAAACAAAACTTACCAAAACATAAATTTCTTCCTGTATAGCAAACCAAGTAAAAGCCACTAACTAATTAAATGAAAAATGCTAATGACCAAAAGTTGAAAACATATATATGCCTAGGGATGAAGATAATTTTAAAAAGTAAGTGCTTTTTTAACAATTTATAAATTTTCTCTATTAGTTAATTATATCTAACATTTTTTTTTCTTTTGCCCATAGTTTTGCTTTCGTGTGTGTGACACCAAAAAATCCACTTGAGCTCGACACAATCATCTGTGAAGGCAAATGCATTTTCGACGTCAAATTCATTAATCCAACTCCAGAACTTGAGAAAAAAAAATTGATGAGTGTTCACCCTAATTTATTCTGTTTTTTTTTTTTTTTTGTAATCAAATACATGTTGTTAAGTAAAATGATTCAACAAGTCATCATAAATCATTTGATTTCTACTTTAAATTTGAATATAATAATAAATGATTTTTTCATTCAAAGCAAAAAAAAAAATACTATATTTTAAGACACTTTTATTTTAATAAATCACTCACATCGATCAATGATTGATAAAACTATATTCACTATAGTCCAATCTTTCGTACATTTCTTGGCAAGAGAGATACATTTTCTCTTTGATGAAAATCTAAGATTATTGTGATGATGACTTTGTAAACACTATAGTAAACACTATAATAAACTTTTTCTCAGAAAAAGTAACAAGAGTTATATAGTAGTAATTATTGTTTTTTTTAATAAAATCTGAAGATACAAGATTGGATTTTGATTTCTATAATTCACATAACATTATATACAAAATTATTCAAAAAATAAAATAAATGAAATGAATTGTAAGAATCTATCAAAACAAGATTTTAATTATTGAATTTAAATCTTTAGTTGAATAACAATGGATTTCAATTTTTAATGAACATATTGTTAATACATAAACTAATAATATTACATTTAAATAAACATTAATAGATATATTTAGAATATAATAACCAATAAAACTTATAGAATTAAGTTGAAATCAACTGTTGAATACACCACTTTAGTTATTTTTAAAAGAAAAATCAAAAATATACTTTTGTAATGGGTAAAAGAATGTGATTTGTAAAAACTGTAATACCTAATACTTGTATATATTGGTTGGCAAAGCAATCCAATCTCATATCTTTATGATGGCTCATCTTTACTCTGAATATAAAACGTGAATTTTCTTTTTAATATAAAACTCGGAGGAGAGAGAGAGCATAGTCATTGGAATGTTTGAGAGTTATATCATGAAAATCAATAAAAGCTACAGATGTAGTTGTTTCATCACATAGTTTTCATTATTACATCTATCGAAAGAAGACCCAACAAATTTCTATAGCCGTTCCCTTTCCTTACTTGGTTAGAGACATCAAAACTATATCCTCTCTCCAGTAAACCCGATGGACCGAGTTTTTGTTCTTCCAAAAGTAAAATGATCAATGTATATGTCTTGTGTCTCTCTCATGCTTGATGGATCTTCCACATGCCAGTTCTGTATCCCACAGACATTAAAGCAAGCTCCCAAAGCATGTTGGGAATGCTCAACATACTTACTTTAGACCCGGGAATTTCAGACCAGTTCACAGAGATCTCAAGCATTGGAATATTAAAACGCTTGCACAGGAACACCAACTCAACGTCAAAGCACCACCTGCGCAGAGACATGTTTCAAATGGGATTAGTCTTATTGATTGCTTCTACTGCTAGTTTATCATCATCCACTCATTAATACATACCTTTTCAGATGGATGTTTGTGAAAAGTCTTCTAGCAGCAGCTCTAGTAAACATCTTGAAGCCACACTGCAAAAAAAAACATGTCTTAGTGAAACAGAGCAATTACATTGACTGGAGAAGCAAACAACAAATGAGATAAGAAGCTACCTGCGTATCCCGAATTCCAGAACCAGCAGCCAACAGAACCACAAGATGGAAACCCTTCATCAAAAAGTTGCGATACCATTTCCTCTGAAATTGAGAGAATGAAGTCAACTCACACATATATCCAATCCAAGACACTTATTAAATGTATATTCTAAATGAATATGTACTGTATCTAAGAACTTTGCAAAACTTAACTGTAGCAAGAGCTTTCTCCTCAAGATGAGCACGAGAACCAAATGCAGATACTTGCACATCACCTATTCTGAAATCCACATTCTTTGATGCTGGATCTCTGATTGAATGGTCTTCCCTAGCTACTGCAAGGATCTGACAGGCTACAAGAGATCAGGAAAAATGTAACACAGTTTCCAGATTGTCTGAACTTTTCGAAAGCCAAAACTTAACCTGATTTTCAAGTTTTTCTAGGTCTGTTACTTTAGTTGCTCCATCAGCATCCAACATGAGAAGTAGCTCACCACGAGAATGCATCATTCCCTATTTAATGCTTTCAAAAAGTAGAAAGCTTCCTTTAATTTTCTTTCTTTCTACGATGAAAGAGTAAGTAAATAATACTCTTACTCAGTCACACAGAATACTACTAGGAGTTGAACTCACTTTTCTTATCGCGTCACCTTTCCCTTGATTCTTCCCAAGGGGTATAACCCTTATGTTGTCAACTGTGTACTTTCTAACGAAATCAAAAGCTACTCTTTTCGTTCCATCAACACTTCCATCATCAACAATGACCACCTAGAAAGAAAGAAAATATAATACTCCACACATGCATATAGAATTGAAAGAAAAAACAATGCAGATTAATTCAGTCTATTGATAGACTAGTAAGTTGTGATCATTAAGTCTTTTCATAGAGCAAGGTTAATTTATTCTCGGACAAATTCCTTGAAAAGATCATACATAGGTTGTGAATCAACCATAATGAATTGAAAAGAGATAAAACGGAAGGATGGAAAACTATTTACCTCATAAGAAAAACTCTTATCCCGTGATGCACGAGCTTGAAGGTAACTGCAAATCACAGGTGAGTTACAGTTATGGCTATTGTGCTGCTGTTTTGCAAGAGAAGCAAACCTCTTACAAATGGGACACAATTCTGGAAAAAGGAGCTTCTACTTTCTAAAGAAGTGAATGTAAATTAACTTACCCCATTGTTTCCTCTAGAGCTGCAGGAAGTCTCTGCTCTTCATTAAATGCCGGAACTATTAATGACAAATACTTCTCCGCCGGGTCGGAGATCTGAGGGCAGGGAACCTGATGATACAGTTTGAAAAGCAGGGTCAGGAAAAGCCAAAAAATGGATTCCTCATATCTCAGCAAAAATGTCATATTCCAGCCAACATGATAGAGCATTTCAAACTCATCACGGTTGACAAGACAAGGCGCTGATTTAGGTGTGAATTCAACATATCATAATTTGAGGGAGAAACATAAGGGAAACTCTAATCTTCCCCATTGCCCACTAACCTAAGAGTGTCCAAAGTCTAAGTCTAAGTCTAAGTCTCCTTCCATCAACCACTTATAGATTTTCTCACAACCAGCTAAATCTAGCATTATACTACTCAACTTTCCAAGCTTCTTTGCCAAACCAAAATGCAACAAATGATATAGCTGGAATGTGAAGCTTCATCACACGCAGACAGTAAAAACAGAGCTAACTTCGACACATAACTGGTTAAACAAACTCCATACTGTAGAGGCTCTCGTCTTTAACCTTCTATACGAATCTAGTGTAAGACCTTTTCCAAGAAAAATCTCAGTTTTAGTAAATGTTACAACTGATTTTCATGTACAATTGTTCTTAGCCACACTCTTAACAGCAAATTCCACAAATCCAATGTGATCAATTTAATCCAAAACGATAATGATCAGATGATACCTGTTTTAAGGATTTCGGATCCTCGAGTGTAGTAACGGTCTCGGCACAGCTGGGAATCCAAAACAAAGGAATCAACAAGCAAAGAAGGATTAAGATACAGTTGTTGAAGCTAATAAAGAGAGAGAAGCAAATCGGAAAATTCTAAGAAATGGAGTAAAAATGAATTTACACGTTACTGTGTCTCCTTCTCCAAGCTTCAAAAACGACGACGGAGAAGACGATCAGCAGCAGCGAGAGGCTGAGTTCTGCAACTGTTACCAGATACTCCATCGTTATTCCCCAGATTTAGATCTCTTTTGCTTCACAAAGGAGAGAGAAGAAGAAGAAGAAGACAGGTCAAATGTATCCGTGAAGAATAAGCAAGATTAATGATTTAATCTGTAAATGATTGATTGTAAGATAATTCAAACCCTAATTTCATAATAAAATGCAGAACTTCAATTTTGACTTTTTTTAAGGATAAGCCATTTCGGTTTGATTTTGTGATTGAGCCATTTAAAAGTCCGGTTGTGTTCGGTTCTGTTTTAACCACTGTTTTTAACAAACCGGATTCTAAACGGAATTCGTCCGTTTAACCATATTGAAATACATAAATAATATGTTGGAATTATAATATTTTATTAATCTAACGAATTATTATTTATCAAAATATTAATTAAATCAAAAATTTATTTTATAATTTGAAATATGAGTATATTAATTTATCGAATATTAATTAATAAAAATCATACTAAAACATCAGTAAATTTTTATTATTATTACTAAGTCGGATCGAAATCCAGATTAGTTTTTATTTTCTACCACTTAAATGTGGCCAAAGGCATATTTTGGTATACAACTAAATCATGGACCTAACTAAATCTAAGTTGACAGAAAGCTACTAAACATTCTTACCAATTAGACCAAGGTTATTTTTTGATATTTGGAAGAGCATATATGATATATAGATACACACACACGAATTCATAGATATGTGATGGATATCCAGAAAATATTTGAAATCAACTGCCACAACAATGGAATGGGAAATGTGAATTTTATTTTTTGTAACAACTAACAAAAGATGAATAATTTCTCAAATAGTAACTTTCCAAATTGTAACTTTTTAGGGAGCAAAAAGTGGTTTTTTTAAGCTATGTGTGGAAGACAAGACAGGGCAAGTCAAAATAGTACATCCGTACGTCAAGATTTTCCAACAACTCGTGTCGACGAATTGTTTGGACTAAATATGGATTTTGGTCGATTTACACACACAATAAAAAGTCAAAGTAAACACCAAACAGAGAGCGACGTCCAAAACAATACGCGACTCATAATCATAAACCCATTTTCCTTTTAATACATTCGTCATTATGACCTTTTAAAAAATATATCATATGTTTTCATATGTATATATAGATAGAGAAGAAAGAAAAATTGAAAGCTTGGGTCAATTATGTTGTATGTAAAACTTTCTCCAAAAAAATGTTTGTTAAACTTCTTGCATCTAGAATAACGAGTTTCCATTACTTCCGTATGACACTAAACAAAATGATTTTCGTATATCGATTTTCAACGGTGTCTGGTGAATCATGATTTGATTTTCAACACTGAATACAAATATATTAGAATGGTTTTTGTAAAAATTCTTGTTATAAATACTATGTAGCCCAATATTCCACGTCTATTTAATTTTGAGAAAAGGCATAAAATAGCACAAAAAACATACCTTATCATAAATATAGCACCAAGAGAAATAATTCACATTTTTAGCATTGTTTTAATTATAAAAACTTTTATAACATTATATAATTTAGGATTTAGGGTTAATTATTTAGGGTTTAGGGTTTAATATTTAGAGTTTAGGGTTTAGCTTAGGGTTTAGGGTTTAGTATTCAAGGTTAGGGTGTAAGACCAGGGTTTAGGGTTTAGTATTTAAGATTTAGGGTTAGGACTAATTTAGTGACAAAACATGTTTTTGTGCTATTTTTATGATTTTTCTTCCTTGATGCTATATTTTTGACAGGCCATGTTTTTTGTGCTATTAATGCGATTTGCCCTTTAATTTTTACCGCATTGATATGAATTTTTAAGGGGTTTGGAGAGCTTTTACGCTGAAGACCATGGTTTCTGCGGTTTTTTTTTTGTTTATTGGTGCACAACAAGAAACAAAGTTAAAAACATGACTTTTAATCATTGTTTGAAGATAATTAAATGGTGATCAAAATAATAAATGCAAATCAAATATATTTTAATTGCAAATGCATTTACAAGTAGAGGGCCGGTCAATTCATGACGGCTAGCCAGTCAAATGATGAAACTATAATGTGTGGGACATCTTGGGAGAACTAGAGGATTCAAATCCATGACACTGAAGTTTTGAGGAGTTTGATATGATTTGAAGTGCAACCCAAAGAAAACCTAAAATCAGTTGCCCTGAAAGTAATATTGGTACAAAGTACAAACCAACAAAGATTACAAAAAGCCAAAATAAAAGTCCTAAGGTGAATTAATGAACCAAAATAATATGAGTTGTACTGTACAATCCTTATACCAATTAGGCAATTACAGGTTTCAACGTTAACCAGTTGTTGAATGGGGAAAAAGACATAAATATATATATAAAAAGTCAAAATAATGTAAACTGGTAAAAACATTGTAAAACAAATAAATTTTGATGTCATTATACGTATTTTCTGTTTACATACACACGCATGACAGTGATGCCACACCCGAGACCAATTTTTTTGTTTTGTTATGACGACAGCAAATAAAATCCTCGTGTTTCTCTGTTTGTTTGTCGTCCCATTAATGGTAATATTTTCAGATACGGACGGTAACAAAAGAGCACCCTAAAACCAGTAATTTGACTGACAATTTCCCTTAAATTTCCTCGAAAAATAAAAATACTTTAGGAATTTTTTACTTTTTTTTTGTTGTTAATCCAGGGGTAATCTCATACCAATTGATCCAGACTAATCCCCTGGGCCCAGTTAGACCGCATGTCAGCTTCACCTGGACGTTTTGCCCAGTACCTGCGTTGTGATCAGAAAAGACATTTTTGTTTCCGCCTGGAGTCGAACCCGGATGGTGTATTGCCACCACAGATCCGCTACCGCTTAGACTACCTCGACCGTTCAATACTTTAGGATATTGCCAATAGATTTCGTAAGACTTTTTAGAAAATGGGTCACATATATCATCTGGATCAAATAGAATCCATCGACCTTTTATCTTTTGGCCAAACTATAATTTTTTTTTGTCCATTTGTTTGACTTTCTTTCACACACATAAACAAAGACAAGCAACCATTCTTCTTCGGTCTATACATCGTGCCTCTCATTAAAACCAACCCTCTCTCTCTCTTTGTGGATCGAAAGTTTCTATATTTCCTCTTTATCTTCTGCTTACAAACCATATCCGGTTCAAGCAGCTGAACAAGAACGATCAAGAATCATAAAAGGGAAAAACAAGACCCTGTTCTGTCCTGGTCTTTGATGGGTTCTTGCTTCAGTTCTTGTGTCAAGGCCAAAAAACTTTTCCACAATGGTACCATCTCTGCAACTATTAATTTTCTCGGAATCTCCTTCTTTATACCTTTTTAAAGATTATTCTTTATGCTTTTTCCCCCAGGAAAATCTGAATTTTTTTTTTCATCTCTCTGTTTTTATAGAATTTCCTAAAATTTCCGACTTTGATTTTTTGCTCCAATTTTGATTTGTTAACGTGTGTGTGTAGGTAAGAGCAGCGATCTGTACGGTCTTAGCATGTCGAGCCGGAAATCATCGTCAACGGTGGCGGCAGCTCAAAAGACGGAAGGGGAGATACTTGATTCGACGCCCGTCAAGAGCTTCAGCTTCAACGAGCTCAAACTCGCAACCAGAAACTTCAGACCGGACAGTGTTATCGGAGAAGGTGGGTTCGGTTGTGTCTTTAAAGGCTGGTTAGATGAAACCAATCTCACTCCGACTAAACCCGGAACCGGTTTAGTCATCGCTGTTAAAAAGCTTAACCAAGAAGGACATCAAGGCCACCGTGAATGGCTGGTACAATGTTCATTTCCTCAAACTTGAGTTAGATGTGTGTGTGGGCGATTGTGTCTGATTTGTTGTGTTCTGTTCTGATGCAGACAGAGATCAATTACTTGGGACAGTTGAGTCATCCGAATCTAGTGAAACTGGTTGGTTATTGCTTGGAAGATGAACACCATCTTCTTGTATACGAGTTTATGCAAAAAGGAAGTCTTGAGAATCATCCAGTGCTCGAAAAATCGCTAGGCGCTAGTCGGGCGGTAGAGCTGGGCCTAGCGCCTAACGAAAAAATCGGGGATTAAACGGAGATTACGCGGGGCGGAATTTTAAAGTATTTTATTTATATTTATGTATATATATTAAATATTTGAATTTAAAATACCTATTATTATCTAAATTATAATAAAATAAGAAATATAAAAAATTATCAGCAAAAAGTATAACAACAAAATAAAACAATATTATTAGTAAAATAGTATAATAATGAAATAAGATAAACCTATTAACTAACAAAAATAAACTTGATGGTTTAGTTTATTAGCAAATAATAGATAAAAAAATAAAATATTAAATGATGAAATGATTTAGCCACGTTTCACTCTTTTGTTTGTAATAAGTGTATTACAAAGTCCCACATCGCTTGTAAGAGGAAGAAATGAGGCAAGCACCTGGCTATAAATATAGCATTTCAGTTGTTCTTTCAATTCATACTTGGGCTTCTGTGCAATTGAGTGAAGCCCAAATTTTGTTTAAGAATATAATAAATTAATGGGCGAATGTATAAAGCCCACACCAGTTCAAATTTCTTTTAGAATTAGTCGGCGATTTGCCCGATTTTTTCCGCTTACGCGGACTGGAAATCGTTTACCGATTAATTGACCCGACTTGGGTTAAATCGCGGCGGACATGGTCCGACCAGCGCCTATCCGGCCGCCTAGGCGGCTAGGCGGCCGCGTTTTTGAACAATGGAATCATCTATTCAGAAGTAAGTCCCATGGATAACCTTTTTCTTGAATCCAATCTCTGTTTTTCCATTGATGAAACGTTGGCTCCGATTGGAAACATGCGGAATGGCGGAATCGCGTTTAAAAACGTCATTCCGCAAAAAATTGTCAATCATAAAAACTTGTGAAATAAAGAAAAAACGCAAAAACGTAAGTCTTCGTTTTCGCTGAAAAATACAAAAGAAAATTCATTCCGCGAAAAATGAGGTTTATTAGCTTGATTAGTAACTTGCGAAATGGCGGAATTGTGTTGAAACGTAAAACTTGCGGAATCGCGTTTTTAAATACAATTCCACAATTAATCAGGTGTTACCAATTATAGACAAGAGCTTGTTTTCATGTTGTGTTTTTGTTCTGATGGAAGTGTTTTTGAAGCAGGAGGTTCATATTTTAAGCCGCTCCCGTGGTTTCTACGGATACAAGTTGCGCTTGATGCAGCCAAGGGGCTTGCTTTCCTTCACAGCGACCCTGTCAAAGTGATATACCGAGACATTAAAGCCTCCAACATTTTGCTTGACGCGGTAATGCAGAAAAACACATATACCATGTTCGTTTGCTAGCCGATGGTGACTATAGCACGTTGTAGTTCGTTTACTTGTTGCAACCGCCGCCGTAGCTTAGCTGCAATCGCCTAACGGCTGGTGTTAGTGGTTTGCGGTAGGTAAACGAACAACAATGTGCCACAGCCGCCAACAGCTGACAAAGGAACAACACTATATACAAAGAATTAGATGGTCTCACTTTTTCTTTGAATGACTTTTTTAATGATGACTTTGTTTCCATTAACAGGATTACAATGGAAAGCTTTCTGACTTTGGCCTAGCTAGGGACGGTCCAATGGGTGATCTAAGCTATGTTAGTACAAGGGTTATGGGTACATATGGTTACGCTGCTCCCGAGTATATGTCATCAGGTAAAACATCTACCGATCTTCCTCATGATTAGGTTGATCAAATGTTATAAGAGCATACGGATAAAATGATTTGAATCCTTGTTTCATATTTATATTCTTTCAGGTCACTTAAATGCAAGAAGTGATGTGTATAGTTTCGGAGTTGTGCTTCTAGAGATTTTGTCGGGTAAACAAGCCTTGGACCATAACAGGCCAGCTAAAGAAGAAAACCTTGTGGAATGGGCTCGACCGTACCTCACAAGCAAACGCAAGGTTCTCCAAATCGTGGACGCTCGGCTAGACACGCAGTACTTACCCGAAGAGGCAGTGAGATTGGCCAGCATTGCGGTGCAGTGTATCTCGTTCGAACCTAAGTCACGCCCGAGTATGGACCAAGTGGTCCGTGCCTTGCAACAACTTCAGGACAACTTGGGAAAACCGACTCAGCCCGATCCGGTTAAGGATGCCAAGAAACAGGGATTTAAAATTGGAGCTAAGTTACCAGAAAATCGTTGGAAACAAAAACCTTTTTGAGGCACGCCTTTTGAGAGTTGGAAAACAGGTCAAGCTGGTTAACGGTGATGGACACTTTTCTGGTGGGTGCTGGTTACTGCGACCCGTGCAGGTCGAGACATAATGAATTAGTCACACACCCAACTTAGAGAATGTGTTTAGCCTCTATGCTTCCTCGTGTGATGTGATATCGAGTGAAGTATATAAGAGGTCATTTTTTTCTTTTTTTCTTGTTGTGTTGTTAACCACTGTTGATTTTTTGTTGTTTCTCAAATACATTTGATGTAGAGATTTTCCTTTATCTCCAGTCTTGGAACCACATTTTTCAATTATACCAAAAAAAAAAAAAAATTATATGAAGCAAATGATAACCTTGTGAAAATAATCACAAATGTAAAACCAAAGCACAATCGATTTAACAATCAGTTCATGGAATGTGTGTTATTTATATATACTAGGTTTTTCTGCGCGGATACGTATTCATAATTTTACTTATTATATTTTTCTAAATTAGTTTAAATTCAATATTAATAAAGTTTATAATTTTATTATTGTTTTTTCGATTTTACTATTTATATTATAAAAGAATACTTTTATTCATAGTAGCATATCCGGTTAGCAGATATGAATGTGTAGATAAGAATGCCCTGCATTATTTTGTTAAAATTGAAAAGTAGTTGTGTTAACTAAATATTGAACATATGGTGTATTAATAAATTTAAAAATACATTTTGATCAACGAGAAAGAGTTCAAGACTCATAAGCAAGCCTTCTTTTTTTGATGTTTTATGCCTCCTAGAAGTGAAGAGCTCTAACCAAAACTTCTTTTTGTTAAAACCTTTCTGAAGCTCGTTCAAATACAAAAAAAAACAAGTGGTTGGTTAGAAAAAGAATTGACCATTGCTTTATCAAGTTATCTTTACCACTCTAAAAATATTTTTGATTTAGAAATTTGTGTAAGCTATTGGAATTTGAGTTACTTATTTATAATCAATTGCTAAACTTTTAAAAAGGAAAACTTCTAATTCTAAGGAAGAAACTAATTTCCTTATTATAATAGTTGAAGGATATGTTAATCAAGGAAATGTAAATCATGTAAGCAATATTTAATTATATTTTTTGAATTTTATAATTTCTTTTATTTGAACATTAGTAAGTATATTATTAAAGTAAGTAATACTTATTTGACATTTTGTTCTTTTATGACAGTATATGTATGTTTCTTATTTACATTTTTCTGTTAGTTTTCCTATTTATAAAATTGTGTTTTTTTATTACATTATGTTTTTATGACAATTTATGGATGTTTTTTATTTCCATTTCTATGTAAGTTTTACTATTTATATAATTTAAAACGTAATATTTATTTATATTTTTTTTACTTTTAAAATTTTCTTTTTTTAACATCAGTAAGTGCAATATTAAATTAAATATACTTATTTGAAATTTTGTTCTTTTTATAACAATGTGTGTATGTTTTTTTTTACATTTTTATGTTAGTTTTCCTATTTATAAATTTGTGTTTCTTATTACATTATGTTTTTATGACAATTTATGGATGTTTTTATTTTCATTTCTATGTAGTTTTACTATTTGTAAAATTAATAATTTGTAAATTTTCTCAATTTTTTATTTTCAGTTCTATGTAAGTTTTACTATTTATAAAAATTAAAATTTAATTTTTTTCAATTTTGAATGATGAAGTGGACCAATGATATTGAGTTTTTAAAATCTGACAATTTATGGATGTTTTTTTATTTCCATTTCTATGTAAGTTATACTATTTGTAAAATTTAAAACGTAATATTTAGTTATATTTTTTGAATTTTATAATTTACTTTTTTGAAAATCAGTAAGTACATTATTTAGTTAAATATACTTATTTGAAATTTTGTTCTTTTATAACAATTTATGTATGTTTCTTATTTACATTTTATGTTAGTTTTCCTATTTATAAAACTGTGTTTCTTATACAGTATGTTTTTATGACAATTTATGGATGTTTTTATTTCTATCTTTATGTAGTTTTACTATTTGTAAAATTTATAATCTGTAAATTTACTCAATTGTTTTTATTTCTATTTCTATGTAAGTTTTACTATTTAGAAGATTTAAAATTTGTAAGTTTTCTCAATTTTATTTTTATTCTCAATTTTACTATGGAGCTCCGACGATTGCTAATTATAATGCTTCCGCGATATAGTGATCGAAGTTTTGGAATTATGATGGTCTAAGAAAAAAGCATAAGTTGCTCAAAAAAGTCATTCAACCATACATTTTATCGGGGTCTAAATCTCATGAATCTAAAATATTTCATAATGAAAATAACTTCCAATTTTTTTTACTCTAACAAAATACTGCTATGTCCGCAAGGATGCGGATACCCCACCTAGTAGATATGTAACTAATTATATGTTCATTTGAATTTTATTTGTTAACATGAATACATTATTTATCTTTTGGTGATATATATTTACATTATACATTATTTAACATGAATACGTTATTTGCTAAGGCTTATCATGAGATATTTTTTTCTTAGTCATCACGTGTTCAAGTCTTATTTGCTAAGGCTTATCATGAGATATTTTTTTCTTAGTCATCACGTGTTCAAGTCTTCAATGACGTAGCAGTACGGCACTGGTTTTTCCGTTTTTCTTTCTTTCTTTTTTGCTACATAACAAGATAACTTTTCTAATATCTGTTTTTGTTATATCTTTTTTTTTTCGTATAAAATATCAATATATTAAAACCAAGTTTGTAACATAGCATAAACCGAAGCCAGAACAAACCGGATATCTAGACGAAATAATAAAGACCGGCTATCAACAAGATACCGGTAAGATAGAAGAAATACTAAGTCCAAAAGAGGGAAACCAATGTCCTAATGTTTTGAGGGAAGCTGAAGCCGGCAGGATACTATTTTCGTTATATCTCATTCGAGATCTATTTGTAATATTCTTTTCATTTCAGTATAAGATAATTACAAAAAAAAAATAATAATAATCCTTTCTAATTTCTGTTTTCGTTATTTCTTTTATTTACTTGATTTATATTTCAATTTCTTTATGGTTTGTTTTCCCTTATATGTAGCTCTATATATAATACCTATTGAGTCATAATTAAATCGCCGGAAAGAGAGCATAAGAGCGGAGTCGCAGGTTAGGGAGATAGAAAAAGCAGCCAACGTCAAATCTGATTTGGATTTTCTATCATCTTTCTTCCTTATTTCTTCCTGTTTTCGTGTTTAACTGTTGATTGTTTTTTTTTTTTATATGTAGCCCTAGCTAAATACATACTATTGGGTCATAAAGCGTGGATTCCTTAAAAGAAGAATTTCCTTACAAATTAGCAATGGAAACAATAGTTTCTGATGAGTTCATAAATGATATGCCTCTTCGGAACGAGACTTGCAGTATCTGTACCGATGACAATATCAGTTCTTATCAGATGTTTTCTGTTGATATTTGTGGTCATCGGTTTTGTTCAGAATGTGTGAAACGACATATAGAGGCGAGTCTACTGGAGGGAAGGTCATTGACATGTCCTCATGATGGCTGCCATCTTAAGCTCCTTTATGCAAGTTGTGTCAACCTTTTGACTCCTACACTAAACATGATTTGGACACAAAGGATCATGGAGGACTTGATTCCTGTAACGGATAGAGTTTATTGCCCAAACCAGAGGTGCTCAGCTTTAATGTCGGCAACGGAACTGTCTATTATTAAATCTACTGAAGCATCTGGAGTTAGGAGAGTCTGTGTCAAATGCTTTGAACCCTTTTGCATCAACTGCAAAGTTCCGTGGCATAACAACTTGTCGTGCGACAATTACAAGGTTCTTGTAGCAAACGATAGAAAGCTAATTGCTCTGGCCAATCGGAAAATGTGGCGTCAATGCGCAAAGTGTCAAAACATGATTGAACTTTCTCAAGGATGCGCAAGTGTTCAATGCAGGTATCATCTTTCATTTACGTATTTATTATTAAGCAGGATATTTTATGTTTTATGTCACAATCGAGTTACTTGTTATATATGGCAGATGTGGACATAAGTTTTGCTACCGATGTGGAGCCGATAATGGAAGTTGCCCTCATGGTCAAAACTATTACGATCTGAGGACTGGACGTCTATTGTTTCGAACATGGTGTGCTGCCTTGTGGGTATATGTTTTGTTCTTAACTTTGGTTGTTGGCGGCCTTATTTTTACTATTATACACTAGTGTGTATTCACTCTCCCGCGTATGTGCGGAGGTTGGGATTTTATTATATCTCTTTCAACATTATTTCTATTTTGTCATTTTGTTAATTTAGGTTAGCAACGTTCTTTTTATGTTTATGTAGCATATCCGGTTAGCAGATATGAATGTGTGGATAACAATGCGTTGAATTATTTTGTTAAAATTTATATGTAGTATGATGCATTAATAAATTTGCAAATACCTTTTGATTAGTGTGAAGGAGTTCAAGACTCATAAATAAACCTTCTTTTTGATGTTTCGTGCCTCCCAAAAGCGAAGAACTCTAAGCAAAACTTATTTATTGTTAAAACCCTTCTGAAGCTCATTCAAAAACAAAGAAGCAAGTGGTTGGTTAGAAAAAGAATTGACCATTGTTTATCAAGTTATCTTTGCCTCTTAAGAAATATTTTTTATTTAGATATTTGTTTAAGCTATTGGAATTTGAGTTGATAATTTATATCAACAACTAAACTTTTTAAAAAGAAAATTTTTAATTCTAAGTAGAAACTAATTTCCTTTTTATAATAGCCAAGAAATTATATTAGTCAAGAAAAATGTAAATCATGTATGTAATATTTAATAATATCTAATTTCCTTTTTATAATAGTTGGAATTTATGTTAGTCAAGAAAAATGTAAATCATGTATGTAATATTTAATAAAAATTTTTTGAATTTTATAATTTCTTTTTTTTTGAACATCAATATGTATATTATTAAATTAAATAATACTTATTTGACATTTTGTTATTATGACAATTTATGTATGTTTCTTATTTCCATTTCTATGTTAGTTTTTCTATTTATAAAATTGTGCTTCTTATTTCCATTTTTATGCTAGTTTTATTATATATATTTTTTAAAAAATAATAATTAATTTACTAAATTACAAATTTGCAATCAGAATAGTAAATCGAAAATCTACAATCCATTAAATTGTATCAAACTTATTAAATCATCAAATTTGTTAAAATGTTATTTTATATTTTACTAATTTTTTTTTCTTAAATCATCAAATATAGCTATATTAGTTTTTAATATTTATTAAAATTAAAATTAAAAATGCTATTATACCTTTTGATCAACAAAAAGGAGTTCGAGACCCCTAAGTAAACCTTATTTTTTTATGTTTCATACCTCTCAAAAATGAAGAACTCTAACCAAAACTTCATTTTTGTTAAAACCTTTATGAAACTCGTTCAAAAACAAAGAAGCAATCGGTTGGCTAGAAAAATAATTGGCCATTGTTTTATCAAGTTATCTTTGACTCTCACGAAATATTTTCGATTTAGAAATTTGTTTAAGCTATTAAAATTTGAGCTGTTTATTTACAATGTACAACTAAACTTTAAAAAAAAAAAGAAAACTTCTAATTCTAAGGAAGAAACTAATTTCCTTTAAATTATGTTAATCAAGGAAAATATAAATCATACACGCATAATACTTATTTAACATTTTGTTCTTTGACATTTTGTTCTTTTATGACAATTTATGTATGTTTCTTATTTTCCATTTTTATGTTAGGTTTCCTATTTATAAAATTATGTTTCTTATTTCCATTTCTATGTTATTTTTATTATTTATAAAATTTTAAAAATTGTAGATTTTCTCAATTTTGAATGATGAAGTGGAAATTTAATTTTGTAAATTTTCTCAATTTTAAATGTTTTCTTTTAAATTATGTTAATCAAGGAAAATGTAAATCATGTACGTAATAGTTGGAAATTATGTTAATCAAGGAAATTGTAAATCATATACGTATAATACTTATTTGACATTTTGTTCTTTTATGACAATTTATGTATGTTTCTTATTTTCCATTTCTAAGTTAGTTTTCCTATTTAAAAAATTATGTTCCTTATTCCATTTCTATGTTAGTTTTATTATTTATATAAAATTTAAATTTGTAATTTTTTTCAATTTTAAATGTTGAAGTGGAAATTTAAATTTGTAATTTTTCTCAATTTTAAATGTTGAAGTGGAAATTTAAATTTGTAAATTTTCTCAATTTCTATGTAAAACTTAATCAAGGAAAATGTAAATCATGTACGTAATAGTTGGAAATTATGTTAATCAAGGAAATTGTAAATCATATATGTATAATACTTATTTGACATTTTGTTCTTTTATGACAATTTATGTATGTTTCTTATTTTCCATTTTCTAAGTTAGTTTTCCTATTTATAAAATTATGTTTCTTATTTCCATTTCTATGTTAGTTTTATTATTTATATAAAATTTAAATTTGTAAATTTTCTCAATTTTGAATGTTGAAGTGGAATTTTGAATTTGTAAATTTTCTCAATTTCTATGTAAAAGTTTTTATGACAATTTATGTATGTTTCTTATTTCGATTTCTATGTTAGTTTCTTATTTCTATTTTCATTTATATGTTAGTTTTATTATTATAATTTAAAATTTGGTAAAATTTCTCAATTAAATAAAGAAAACTTCTAAGTCTAAGGAAAAAACTAATTTCATTTTTATAATAATTGAAATTATGTTAATCAAGGAACTGTAAATGTTTTTTTATGACAATATAGGTATGTTTCTTATTTCTATTTCTATGTTAGTTTCTTATTTCTATTTCTATGTTAGTTTCTTATTTCTATTTCTATGTTAGTTTCTTATTTCTATTTCCATTTATATGTATTGAAATTATGTTAATCAAGGAAAATGTAAATGTTTTAATGACAATTTAGGTATGTTTCTTATTTCTATTTCTATGTTAACTTTTTATTTCTATTTCCAGTTATATGTTAGTTTTATTATTTATAAAATTTAAAATTTGTAATTTTTCTCAATTAAATAGGTACTTACCTTTTATATGTTAGTTTTATTATAGTAATTTAAAATTTGTAAATTTTCTCAATTTTGAACGATGAAGTTGACCAATCATATTGAGTTTTTTAAATTTCGATTTTGAACGATGAAGTGGACCAATCATATTGAGTTTTTTAAATCCTATGTGGACACTCTCAAAATCCTATAGCTTCAACTTTTATATTATACTAGGTTTTTCATTTGCGCTACGCGCGGATACATATTCATAATTTTATTTATTATATTTTTTCTAAATTAGTTTAAATTCAATATTATAATGTTTGTAATTTTATTGTTGTTTTTTCGATATTATATTTCTCTAAATTAGTTTAAATTCAATATTAATAAAGTTTGTAATTTTATTATAGTTTTTTATTTTAATATTATAAAAGAATATTTATATTCATAGTGGCATATCCGGTTAGCAGATATGAATAGATGGATAACAGTACTCTGCATTATTTTGTTAAAATATATAAGAAGTTGTGTTAACTAAATATTGAATAGATGATGTATTAATAAATTTGTAATTACCTTTTGATCAATGAGAAGGAGTTCAAGACCCATAAGTAAACCTCTTTTTGATGTTTCGTGCCTCCCAAAAGTAAAGAACTCTAACCAAAACTTCTTTCTTGTTAAAACTTTTTTGAGCTTATTCAAAAACAAAGAAGCAAATGGTTAGTTAGAAAAAAAATTGGCCATTGTTTTATCAAGTTATTTTTGCCTTTCAAAAAATATTTTTGATTTAGAAATTTCTGTAAGCTATTGGAATTTAAGTTGCGTATTTATAATCAATTGCTAAACTTTAAAAAAGAAAATTTCTAATTCTAAGAAAGAAACTAATTTCCTTTTTATAATAGTTGAAAATTATGTTTATCAAGGAAAATGTAAATCATGTACGTAATATTTAATTATATTTTTTTAATTTTATAATTTCCTTTTTTTGAATATAAGTAAGTATATAATGAAGTTAAATAATACTTATTTGACATTTTGTTCTTTTTATGACAATTTATGTTTGTTTCTTGTTTCTATTTTTATGTTAGTTTTCCTATTTATAAAATTGTGTTTCTTATTACATTAAATTTTTATGACAATTTATGGATGTTTTTTATTTAATACTTATTTGACATTTTGTTCTTTTTATGACAATTTATGTTTGTTTTTTATTTCTATTTTATGTTAGTTTTCCTATTTATAAAATTGTGTTTCTTATTACATTAAATTTTTATGACAATTTATGGATGTTTTTTATTTAATACTTATTTGACATTTTGTTCTTTTTATGACAATTTATGTATGTTTCTTATTCCCATTTTTTATGTTAGTTTTCCTATTTATAAAATTGTGTTTCTTATTAATTTATGTTTTTATGACAATTTATGGATATTTTTTATATTTTCATTTCTATGTAAGTTTTACTATTTATAAAATTTGTAAATTTTCTCAATTTTGAATGATGAAGTGGACCAATCATATTGAATTTTTTAAATCCTACGTGGACGCTCTCAGATGCCTGTAGCTTCAACTTTTATATTATATATATATTTTAAATCATAGGATTTTTAGGTAAATATTCTCGGTTCACGTGAAAATTAAGTTTTAATCAAATTTGATTTATTCGGTTTGGATTGGTTAATTACACTGTTTAGTCAAAGAGTCGAGAGAAGTCATTGGTTTGGGCGTTCGGTCCCTCGGTTTGGTTCGGTTCGGTTCCTACGGTTCTTCGGTTCCAAACACTTAGGAGTTAGGATCCATAAAAAATCACAAGAATTTCAGTTCGGTTTGGTTTTCTTCTAGTTCGGTTCGGTTCAGATACTCTCTAAAAGAACCAAACTAATAAACATTTAAAACATAATGTAGTATATGAGTCAAAGGTCACAAAGAACGTTGTGATTCTCGATTACAAAATATAAAGCCTTAAGTCCAAAAGTACAAATCCTAAACTAACATGATGCACAAAGTTCAACAAATCAATAAAGTCTAGTAAAGTTTTCTCCTATATTTTAAGTCTAAAACGAAAAAACGTATACAAGCTTCTTTTAGTCTTTCAGTCCTCATGTAAAACATGCCAAAATGTTACATACCAAACAATATCAAAATAGAAATAGAAGGGTATATAAAATTATATGTAACTTCTTTGGATTTCTCAGAATAGAAAAATAAAGAGAAAAATATAGAAGATTACCTTCTCTATTTCGGTTTTATATGAGTATCTATGAGTATTCGGTTCGGTTCCAAATACCCATGGATACTGAGGTTAAGATCCATTGGGTAATTTTGTAGTATCTATGGGTCATTCGGTTCGGTTATGTTCGGTTCTTCGTTTCCGGTTTTTATGCCCAAGCTAAGTCAACATTCAATATGAACACACGTGTCGGTTCTTGCTTCTACATTAGAACTGTGTGCCGTCTTTTGGCTTATCCGCTTAGTGACCCGGCTTCTTGTTGCAGAGAGGTTTTAGCCGCAGAAGAAAGGGTTTACTGTATGCTCTGAGTGATCGTCGAGCTATGATGACGACAACAACCAATACGATTGCTATGCTTCAGAACCTCGTCTTCTCTGTTCCCATCTCGCGTATGGTGGTGCGCCGCTACTCCCTCTCCACCGCCGCCGCCGCCGCCGCAATCTCCACAACTACAACCGCCGTACCCTCTTCCAAACCAGTGCGTGCTCCACACGTGGACTCGCAAGTTCTCCTTGGAATGTCGGAGCCGGAGCTTCAACAGCTCGCTATCAAACTCGGTCAAGTAAGAATCCAATAGTTGCAAATTTAGGAGTTGAAAACAAGGAATCTGAGTGTGAAATTTTGCAGGAAGGATACAGAGGAAAGCAGCTCCATCATCTCATCTACAAGAGGAAAGCTAAACAAGTTGAAGACTTTAGCAATTGTGAGCATCTTTTTACATATATTTCTAGGTTTCTTCCTAATGATTTAACCCAATTTTCAATTTTGATGATGGTGAAAGTGCCACAAACGTTTCGAAATGAACTTGTGGAAAGTGGATATAAAGTGGGAAGATCACCCATTTACCAAACTGTTACTGCAACTGATGGTACCATTAAGGTATTACAACGAATCTAACTTACAACTTTGGCAATGTGTTTGAGATTTCTTACTGAAGTTTTGTCTTTACAGCTGCTGTTAAAGCTTGAAGATAACCTATTGATCGAAACTGTTGGTATACCGGTCCAGGAAGAGAAGGGCATAACACGCCTTACTGCCTGTGTCTCTTCCCAGGTGAATCTGAGTTTCTTATTGTTGGAGAGTTGTGTTTTTGGCTTTGCATAAACTGATGTCTTGAAGTTCTGCTTTAGGTTGGATGTCCTCTGCGTTGCTCGTTTTGTGCCACGGGGAAAGGAGGGTTTTCAAGAAATCTTCAAAGGCATGAAATTATTGAACAGGTTAAGTTCTATATCACCTCTTGTTTTCTGCTGTCTATGGATTAGGTGAGATAAATTGAATCGAGCTGAAGTTTCTTATGGAATGGGTAATGAAAACGAGGGCAGAGGCTGATACACATTTATGAATTGGGATTTTGGTTCCAAGATTAAATACTTAGGATAAGATCTTAAACAAATACCTTATACTTATACAATAATTTGAAGAAGAGTATCAGTGTACTGGATTTAGTTTTGTTTTCAACATAACAGAGACGCTTAGAGCAGTTTCTAGCGAGAGTTTAAAGACCCGGGAGAAAGATTTCTAAGTAAAATGTAAACCTGGCTTGAGTTTTTCAAGTGTAATTTTAAATGTCTAGGTGTTGGCTATCGAGGATGTGTTCAAGCACAGAGTGACAAATGTGGTTTTCATGGGAATGGGTGAGCCGATGTTGAACCTAAAGTCGGTACTTGATGCTCATCGTTGTTTGAATAAGGTAACATTTGCCATATCTATATGGTTCTGTGTATGTATGATTGAAGTTCTTGCTAAGTATATCTATGCACTGTAAATTAATTGACAAACCAGGACAAATAATTGACCATAAAAATAATGTTTAATGCATAAATATGACTGTAAGTTAGAAACTATAAACATGTGATGTTCTCATAGATGATTTATATCTTAGTATAGATACTTAGTATTATAATGTTAAAACAATAAGACATAGCAGTCACTCTTGATATGCTTTTCCTTTACTCAGGACATTGAAATCGGGCAACGAATGATTACAATATCGACAGTAGGTGTTCCGAACACAATCAAGAAGCTTGCCTCTCATAAGCTTCAGTCGACCTTAGCTGTCAGGTGCTTCCTCACTTTCTGGTTTTATTCATCTGTTGTTTAATAATTAAAATGATCCTTTACACAAACTTCTTTCTGAGTATTGTGTTTTACTCAGCTATCGTAGTTCAGCATATCTCAAATATAACATAAAATCTTATGTTATTAACATTGTTGAGCTTTTCTTCTGGCAAATCAGCTTACATGCTCCAAACCAGAGTCTCCGGGAGAAAATTGTACCAAGTGCCAAGGCTTATCCGCTGGAAGCAATTATGAAGGATTGTCGTGACTACTTCCAAGAAACAAATAGACGAGTCTCCTTCGAATATGCCCTTCTTGGTGTGTGAGACTTGAGATAAGCAAACTTTCTCTTTGTCTCCCTCATTTATATCATTTACTTTAACAGAAGTTGATATATAATGATGCAGCTGGAGTCAATGATTCAGTAGAGCACGCTGTGGAACTCGCAGAGCTACTACGTGAATGGGGTAAAACTTATCACGTAAATTTGATACCTTACAACCCAATAGAAGGATCAGAGTACAAGCGACCTTACAAGAAAGCGGTATGTTCGGTTTTTGGTTTCGTTTGGTCGGTATTTCAGTTGGGTTTGGTTTTTATGGACACCCCCAAAACTAACCAGTCTTTGAACGTTTCATATTCATAAATGATTTGGCTGCAGTAGGTCTCTAATCTCTTTAACTAATGAATTGTGCAGGTGCTAGCGTTTGCTGCTGCATTGGAGTCGCGTAAGATAACAGCAAGCGTTAGGCAAACAAGAGGGCTTGATGCAAGTGCCGCTTGTGGTCAGCTGAGGAATAAGTTCCAGAAAAGCCCTTTACTCGTTGAGACGGATGGTCAAGAGTCTCAGTCAGAAGAGTCTCAGCCAGATGCCGAAGCTGTTCCGTGTTAATGTCCCGGACTGGACTAATCTCCGGTTTTGCCAAACCAGTGGTTCTGTGCAACATTGTTTGGAGAGGAGACTTGGTTCAAGTGAAAAGTTGTCTGTGGGTTTGGTCAGTGCACACTGAGGATGAAGGGACTGAAAGTACGTTAGAGAAGTGACGACTTTTACGCTGGCCTTGTAGATTAGGTTTAAGTCTATGATGTATCGGTGACGAGTGACCAAATTAAAGAAGTGTTACTTTTTTTCCCGTCTAAATGATCAATATATTAAAACATAGGAAAAATTAAAGCCGGAACAAACGGGAATCAATGGTCGAGAGAGTATCAAGAATCGAGGCCCTACAAGATCAAAATGGACTTTAAGTTTTCGGCTTTGTTAGAAGAGTGATGTTCGTTTACTTGCCGCTGACGGCAGCCAATGTTGATGACAGGCGGTAGATTTTTGTTTATTTGCCTGCCGCCGATTGCTGGTAGCATATTTTTGTTCGTTTACGTGTTGACAGTAGCAATCGCCAGTGGCAGCCGCCATCATCCAATTATAACACAATTTTTTACACCGATATTTTTAGCCTCTGACGTAGGAGTTGGTGTTTGATGCTAGCATATGTCATTGGTGACTGACGGTACGTAAACGAATAAGAACATACTGCCAATGATCAGACGCTAACCACTGCCGCCGGCAACCGACAAACGAATATGACTAAAGTAAAATGAAAAATAATAAAAAAAAATCATATAATACTTGAAAGTAGTCACTACGGTGATGGGATTCACGTCATGGCCACCTCTAGAAACTGTGTTTGTAATTATAATTAAAGTCTTTTGTGTTCTTATTTGTCTGAATCTTGATCGGCCGTTATTATGGCAAGACTCATGTGACTTGCGTTATCCCTTAACAACCTCAAGTGACCAAACACAAAAGTCAATAACTGTTTTAAATATTGTTGTACTTGCAACTACTTTCTTTTAAGTCCAATTCTCCGACCGACCCTTTTAATGGCTCCCACGTTTCACTCTAATCATATATCCTCTTTCTCTACTTAAACTCGATTCATTCTTCTTCTGTTTCTCTGGAACTTAGAAAACCGCATGAAATTTGAGGAACTCCTCATGGAAACTTCACCGCAATACAGTAACAAGAGATACGACTTAGAGGAAGGAGTAAGCCATCTCTTTTCCTATACAAACTTCAATCATTGCTCCAAGAAATACTTTATAGATGCGATCATACCAACACTAATGCACCGGATCCCATTAGAACTCTGCAGTTAAGCGTGTTTTGTCGAGAGTAGTGACCTCCCGAGAAGTCCTCGTGTTGCATTCTTTTTCATTTTTTACAAAAGAAAAAACAATACTATATATTATTTGGAATATTTGTGTTTATGTAGGTAATGCATCTTAAAGAGAGACTAGGTGAAGAAGAAGCACTGAATAGAAGTTTACGGTCTGCTTTCAATGGCTCTGTTGTTTCACTCCCAAGTCTCTCCTCATTGTTTCTTCCACCACAGGCAATACCACTACCCATATCTTACATGATGTATAATGTCCTAATGATAAAACAATTATGATAGTTGAATATTTTATGTCTTAACAGTTTTCGGAGCTTATACAAGAACTTGCCGTCGTGGAAGCAGAGATTCTTTGTCTAGACAGAAAAATCGAGGAGCTGAAGCTTAAACTGTGCTACGAACAGAGACAAACGCAAGAGCTGACCGAACAGAAGAGGACATTGGCGAGACAGAATCATGTGAGACGTAATAGTTTGCCACTAAGACATGATCTTCATCAACGGTCTTTGTCACATCACTATCAACGTTCTGCTCTAGATACTGTCTCAAGTACTCACTCAAGGCTCTCGTTCTCTATTGCTCCCGGTTTCTTGGATGCCACTTCTTCAGGTGGATTCACAGGTAAGTAGTTACTTATTCCTTAACGTTTATAAGCTGCACATTAATAACCAAACTTACCTAACAGACCGTACCAAGGTGTTGGTAGCCTAGTAGTAGTAATAGTACAAAGGGTTTAGTTTCTGTGTGCATCGGATTCAAACCACCCTTGGTACAATAAGAGTTATTCTTTAAATAAAAATTTCAAAAGACTGTATTCCGGCATGGAGAGATTATGAACATAGAGCTCGGAACTTCTACCAAAAAAAAAAAAAAACTAACAGAACCAAACAGAAAAATTTCAACTCAAACTTTATCATCAAAACCTAACCGAACAAAACAAAAAAAAAACATCCGGTCTTAGTTCAATATTGAACTCAAAGTCGTGGTTTTGATGGGCAGATGAATTTGATGGACTGTCAAGAACTCAGATGGGTAGACTAAGAAAGGGGCTTCGGCTTGTGGAAGTGAAGAGTAAAGAGGACCCAAACGAAGTATCTGAACAACTCATAAACTGTCTCATAAGCATCTACTTGGAACTGAGTCATGTTTCATCAAAGACCAAAGGGGATGTCGAGTTTTCGAGACGGCCCTCTAATTCTTGTAGCCGGAAATCAAACACATATAGTTATTATCAGAATGCAATGAATCTTGATCCTTATCACGTATTGCCTGACTCAAGCGGAGGATTCACTAGAGACATTGGTCCTTACAAGAACTTTATTCACATTTCAAGAAATTCCATCGATGTGACCCGTTTTACTCATTATTGTTCACCGGCTGTTCCACGCTTGAGGTATTATTACTTTTACATCCTCTGAATTCAACATACTGAAATGATCTCATCAAGTAGTATAATTCTTGATGAAAGTAACTTCGTATATTAAATCAATGTTGTTCGGATCGAGTTATCTTCCGAAGGGCTAACCGACCCAACTCGTCATGACTTACATTGAATATTTTATTGACTATCTATGTGTGTTTGGCAGTGTTTTGATGGAAAAACTATCAGAGGTGGATTTGACTTTCTTGACATACAAGCAAAAACTAGCTTTCTGGATCAATATCTACAACGCTTGTATAATGCATGTACGGCCACAGTTACATACTAAACTATTGAATATTTATAATATATACCACACAGAAATTAAACTTAAAAATCGAATTATATGTTCTAATTATAGGCTTTTCTTGAGTATGGGTTACCTTCATCTCACAATAGACTACTTACCTTGATGAACAAGGTAAGATATTGGATCAAATTCTAAGAAATAGTACTCTAAAGTTTATCTATAATTGTAGATAAGCATCCAACCATATGATTTTTGTTGTGTTTTTTTTTTGAAGGCTTCACTTAACGTTGGTGGCATAGTCCTCAACGCTTTGGCAATAGAACATTTTGTCTTACGACATCCTTGTGAACCCGAACATGTAAGTGCATGTCATATCAATTCATACCTATAAATAGACATAACTTCCCAAAGAAGCTAATCAACATCTTCATGAAACAAGGACTCACTCGATGAGAAAGAAACTCTCCTGAGGCACACTTATGGTTTAGGATATTCAGAGCCTAACGTGACATTTGCACTTTGCCGTGGAAGTTGGTCTTCACCAGCAGTAAGTATACAAACATAGTTTATCATGACTATTGAATATATATATATATGGATGGATGATGAGATTGATATTCATGTGCAGCTTAGAGTCTATACAGCAGATGAGGTGGTGAATGATTTAGGAAGGGCAAGAGTGGAGTATTTAGAAGCTTCTGTGGGTGTTTCGAGCAAGAAAAAGATTGTGGTTCCTCAACTTCTGCAATGGCACATGAAAGATTTTGCAGATGATATTGAATCTCTTTTGGAATGGATCTATAGCCAGTTGCCAAGATCAGGGAACCTAAAGGCCATGGTTATGGAATGTTTAAAGAGAAAAGCAAAAGTTCCTTTAGCTAAAATGGTAGAGATTCAAACATATGGCCACGAGTTTCGCTATCTATTGTCATTGTAAATACGAGACATTGTCCTTACGTAGAATAGACTACCAACAATGTTTGTTAACTTCTGTCTCTCGGATGTAAACATTCTCGTTTGTTGGCATTTAGAAACAAAAAATAATATAAAGTTTCATATGGACACTTTGACAAAAGAAACGAGACAAAATTAAAGGAGTGTTTGAATAGAAGCAGCAAAATTTTACTCTTGTAATTTGTAGACCAACTATCCAAGGGATTTAGCATGATGGCAGAAGAGTTACATTTTCAAATTGCAACAGATGCTTTCATGAATTAAATTAGGGTTGAGACGGATCTGATATCCTTGAATTACATGGTATCCGGACTCAGATCCATGACTCGAATATTTCCGCCTAAATATCAAAACATCTGCTAATATTCAAATCCACTTGAGATAACTAAAAATAAATAAAATCAGTAGAAACATAATTAAAAATTACACATATTTTTATATAAAAATCACATAATATATTAAAATATTTTTAAAACCATATAATATTTTTAAAATCAAATATTTACAATATCTCAAAATTAAGATATCCAGAATCAATAAATCCGGATCCGGTTTGAATGGAAACTAAATTTTATTATTCGGATTTAGATCCGACCCATCCAAATATCTAAATTATTGTTCGGAATCGAATCATGAATCCCGAACAATAATTTTATCCCTAAATTAAATCAAACCCTTTTAAACTAGAGTAGCATAAAACAATAAGAAAATATATAATGGAAGTGCATAATAAACTTTAGCTAAATTTGCAAGTGGAGAAGACATGTTCCGTTCATATCACCCAAAAGGAAAAATGAAGAACAAGTAAAGGGACATGTGGACTTGTGTTACGTTTGCATCAAATGCTGTCGGGAAATACTTTTATTATTTACTTTTTTTATTCATCTGTCAAAAAGAAAACAATTCCCACTTACATTAAAGGCTTTTAGACCCATAGCCATTGAATTATTCTTGTTTCTCGTTACCAAATCTAAGTGGGATCCCCGTGGATCTATCACTAACGTGCATTAACTTCACTCTTAGTCTTAGAGTAACTGTTTTGTAATGGCTAGTTTAAAACAAACCAGAAGATTGGTAAAAAGTAGATCATAACATAACCATGTTTTAGATTTTTGACCTTAAGCATATACAACAGAAACACAATTCAAAGACGGATAAACTGACTACGCATTCAACCCCGAACCGAAACTACCGATTTGGATGATTGAGTAGAAATAAGTTTTATCATGTTATAAAAAAAACAAAACATAACCATGTTTAGATTACACGAAATTAAACGTTACAAGTTGTAACTTACAACCCAACCATGTAACATACTTTAGTAGCTGCGGGCTGTTACAAAATTTTCTCACAGCCACTTCAACTACTCTTTCACTCTCCCCCTTATACCCTTTCATAACACACAATTAAAAACACTAAAACCCAAAACAATACAAAAAGAAACACACAAAAGTCAAAAGATACTATAGTCTCTCCCCTCAATTTTCTCTCCTTTCCATATATAAAATTTAGTAAAAAAAAAAGGAAAGGAGCGAAATCAGGGGAGAGTTTTCTTTTGTCTCGACCACATTAATAGTTTCTCGAAACGCGCTTAGACCCTGAAATTCTTCCCGACAAAAGTTTGACCAAACTGCCAGTTAGAAGGAACAATGTTCCATGAAGTAGAGGATCTACGGTCACTTCCGGTGACACGGAAAGAGAGTGACTGACCAACCAAAACAGCGTTAGATTGCCAGTTCTGACCCCAGTTCCTGCTCAAACTCATCCAACCAGTCTTTGAACCTTTCACATTCATCCTCACGATGTCTCCTGCTCCGGCCACGTTAGTGATCAGAACCAAGTTGAAGTAACGGTGACCGTTGATTGTGAACCTTATCCCTCCTCTCTTTCTACATGGCACCCTACATCAAAATTTGGAGAATTTATGGATTAGTTTGTGCATTAGAGAACACTTAAACTAAAACCAAAACTGCATTTATTTAGTAAATTATCATAAACAAAAAATTATAATAACCCCAAAATAATAGTTTCTAACTAAAACTGAGAGTTTACATTTATTTTAGGAGGTCATTTTAAGTAAGAATGCTCAACTCTTAGGTAATTTAGGTTAAGTATTTAATAATAACTAAAAATGATCATTTACTGAAGCTAAAAGGAAAGATAGAGAACAAAGAAAATGCCATCCACTCATTTTGTTTTAGCCGGTTTATTTTTCAACAATAATGATAATTATGGGTTATTTTGTATGAATGTTAAGAATAATAATTATATTAATTAGTTATGGTTTTATGTTCTTGTTAATATTACCAAGGTCCAAAACATGTAATACAAGATTTTGTACCTGCGGTATGAGACGGGGACAATGCCGGCGCGATATTGAGCGATCTTGAGGAAGACAGGCATGGCTAGATCGAAGTGTTCTCGAGGCGGGTTACACCATCCACCGTTATCGCTGGCTTGAGCAAAGTTTGGTGGGCAAAAATTGGTTGCCGTTATGAGAATCGATGGGCTACCTAAGTGGCACCATTGTGGGTCGTTGGCGCATTTTAGCTCAAAGCAGGCTCCACAACTCATACCGTTGTTAAACAACGCCGTGCTCAAAGCAGCCGTGTTGGTTCCATACCCTTGGCTGTAAAGGTTACCGTAACCACAAGCTCCTCCTGAAAAATCAAAACTCATTTTGTTAAAAGAAAGATTCTTTTTGTGAGTGTATTTACTCTGTTTTTATGTTCTGTTTTTTGAGGACTAACCCATAGTGCCGGAGGCGTCGCTGCCGCCGTAGAAAGTGGCGTGTGCAGTTTGCCACGCGCCGCCGGAGTAGACACCGGGGATTCTGGCGTCGGCAAGGGTAAAAAGGACAAATGTTGTAAAGAGAATTGCTAGTTTAATGGTAGCCATTTTTGTGTGTGGGTTACTATTTATAGAATGTGTTCTAAAATTACTATGAGGGTTATTAAGGAGAAGATGAAGAAAGAACAAGAGCGCTTTTGAGCTTGCGCTCTTGTTAAAGAAAGGGTTTAGGGTTTGTTGATGAGATGATGGTGAGGAAGAAGATGGAGTGAGGGTTCGGTATTTATGGAGGGAGGGAAACTCCAAAGTTAGGGTTAGAGAGGTTGAGAAATACTATTTTGATTTCTTTTTTTTCAAAATTAAACTTTAAAAAATGGATTACTATTTCTACGTAAGGTGGAGGTTGGTTTGTAACCGTTTTGTCATTATTTTTATATATATAATTTTATTTTTTATATATATAATATACTAAAAATATTTTATCTCATTAATGTAAACACACAAATTATAGAATATCGAGTTGACTTATGTGAGGCGTTTCATACATATGAGTTTCTTTTTTTGTATACAAATGCACTTGACTGTTCGTGTTTTTTTTGGGGGTATTTTAACTGCTTTTTTTGTCACTAGTTTATTTGCGCGGGTACTCTTTTTGAGAAATCCTCTCGGCTATCCGGTCAGCCCCGGTAAGAACGCACCGAGGTGCTACACTGTTGCGCGGGTACTCTAGTTCAAAAGTGAATCCATCTTCTTACTATGACGAAAGCTGACTTGGGTGTTTGCTGTTTATCAATCTAAATGCAAAGACTATATAGCTGACCAACAAAACAATACAAAGATTATAAGAATTAACTCGATGGTAAATTATATTATGATCTACTATCATCAGTATAATTACGCCACATATATATAACTTGATATATATGGAATCTAAGAAGACTAGAGAATAAGATTCCTAAATAAAATATTTGACCGAATCGATAGGGTATATATATATAAAAAAAAAATTTGTAATCTCCTGGTTATAAATAACATCACACAATAAATGGAGTTATTTACACTCAAAGGCACTTCTAGCCTAAAGAATAACACAATAAGGCACTTCATACATGTTGGGCACTTCTAATTGGAGAAATTCCCAACTTGACCTCAAGTCTCATTTCCCCCTCTTTTATTTTCTTAGAATTTCAAATCTGATCTGATTTAATAATAATTAACTCATTAATAAAATAAATCTAATTAAAACCACTCATAAACCAAGAAAACCTAAACTCCTCTCACAATTCCGACACTAGCGAATGGTGAGCTGCTTCTGACATCTTCTTCTTCCTCTTCTAATCCGAGACACCAATTTCTTTCTTCATCTTCTTTTTCCTCTGTTTCTTTACTTTTCTTCTTACTAATTCTCTTGTTTTACCAGATACCTTCTTCATCTTCTTTGCCTTCGAAAGCCGCGAGCCGAGTACATCTAACCTTCCTTCTCTAGATTCAATCTCTTACCATGTCTGGTGAGTTGAAATGCCCGATAATTTCAGTAATTAAACTCTATTCCTTACTTTATTGCTTCTTTCTTCCAATTGCTTAGTTCAAGTTTGGCTCTTCACACTCGATTTTCTCTCTATTTCTCTCTATTTCTGGGTTTTTCTTAGACTTATTAGACCAAATTAGCTCCAGATTTTTGGGTACTGTATTTGGGTCTCTTCTTTCTTGTATTGTATAATACGCCTAAAAACAGATATGTATTGTTTCGGTTTTCTTGTACACAAATCCATGGACATTTACGATTCTGTGTACACACATATACATGCAACTCTGTGTACACCAATTTATGTACATAGTCAAACAGATCTTAGATATGCATTCGTCTGTACATCTCTGTCTGTTCATGTATTTGGCCAAAACACATTGTGGACAGTAACATGTGGACTACTCTGTCTGTGCACATCTCCATGGACATGAACGCTTCTTTGTGCACACATATACATCATTCGTCTGTACATCTATGTGTTATTGGTGTGGACGGTAACTTGTGGATTGGTCTGAGTGTACAACAAATTAAGATGTTATCGCAACCTTTGTGGACAACCTGATTTTACAAACTTTCTTGAGCAGCTTTTGTGGATACAAATTAAAATCCAAGTTTATTTAAAGCTTACAATTTATACACAATTACACCCAACGTTTTGTGAACATTAATCCATGGATGCATTCACAATGACATATTCTTCAGTTTTCCTATGCTTTGACATTGATTAGCAACTCAACTTATACTAAAACCATGTGGATAGTATCTTGTGGACTACTATGTGTGTACAACAAATTTATGGACATAGTAAATTAGATCAATTGACTTGCATTTGCCAAAAACATCTCTTTGTTGCTCTGTATTTTGGCCATAACTTGCATGGGGACAAACACTTGTGGACTTAGTTTTGTAAATTACATAGACCACACGATTGGTGGACATTTGTCCATGGATAGCTATCCAATTGCATATACATGTCCACTCGGCCTATTTATCTGTTTTCCTATGCCGTGACATCTCTGTGTTATTCTCTATCTTGTTCTGTATTTGGTCATCATGTGGACATACACTTGTGGACTTAATTTTGTGGTCTTCGTTTGGCGGACATTACTTAACTAAACTTATATTGTGCTTTGCAGATAAGGAGCTGCCATACAGACTTTTTGCCACAGACAGATATCCAAGCTTTGCAGATAAGGAGCTGCCAGACAAACTCTTTGCCACAGACAGATATCCAAGCTTTAGTAAACATAGCTGTACACAAGAAGTCGTCCATGTCAGAGGGACTGTATAACATTCAAATGCACAAGTTAATGACAATTCCTGTATATGTCCATTGCGTTAACATGTAATTGTGGACAACATCAAATAAACTTTCTATGACGAATCTCAACAACTTTTAGTTGACTAAACTAGCTGGACATGAAAACATGAATGATTCTACTGACAAATTTGCATTTAAATAACTCGACAACTTACACAGAATAAGTGGTTGACGATCCATTGGAAAACTTAATGCCTTAAATTGGGGAAGTGGACAAATGAAGGGAACATTTTGGTCATACATTGGTGAACTGAGAAGTGGACAACTGAAAATGGACAACACAAAATAGATGGTTTTAAAAATTATAATTAGCTTTTAACTTAGCAAAATTATATTATATCAAACAAAACGTGGCGAAAGATGTGTGGATAGCATCATGTGGACAACTGTAACAACACATCCATATACATTTGTCCACGTTCAACAGATAATGTTTGTACAGAGCAGCTATTACACTTTGTACAGAGCAGCTATTACACTTGAGGAAGCTCTCTTCTGATAACATTGTCGTGAGTCAACGGTACATGTATGGTCTAAATTTGCTTTTCCAATAACATAGTAACCACAAGACAATATTTCTTGGGCTAAAACCCTCCAATCACAGCGAGGGTCTACACAACTCATCACAAAATAGTGCCTCTTCGTAGGCCCCTGCTTAAATTGAAACTGATTTTTTTTATAGTATATATAGCCAATGCAATGCGACAATCCTGCTTTGATCCAAACACCTTGCCAACATAAATCCTCTCATCAAATTCATCTTTATCAAGATCAGGAATATCGTCTGTCTCATAGTCCATATCATCGTACAGTGGAGGTATATCAACCTCATCGTCAGCAAGACTATCGATGGAACGCTTCACATTTCCTGCATTTGAAGTGGTTCCATCCAAACCACCATGTCCATAAACTACTGTCCACGAAAGAGGTGGCCGAGTGTCCACCACATGATCAGTATGTCCACTGTTTCCCATCCATGGATCATTCTCCCTATCAGTCTGTCCACTGCTAGCTCCACCAAAAGAAGATGTACCACCTTTGTTCTCACTTTTGATGCTTCCACTTACCAAAACATCATGATCAAAAGCAGATCCACTGCTACACCTAATCACAAATCCTTCTCCACCACCATCAACCTCACTTCCAACTATGTTAGGCAAATTAGATCCACCATCAATATCATCCAACAATGGCTCCCAAAACTCACTATCATATCCTCGTGGTCTTAAGTAAATTTCATCTAGATCTTCAATGACAGGAGCAACGTCATTATCTGAATCAACATTCCAATCACTATCCTCAGCTGCTTCTTCAGAAATTTCATCATCAGATTTAAACAACTCAAACATGAAACCACCTTCCCTTGATTCATGATCCTTGTCCACCACTAATGGTATTGTCTTAGAACCTGTTGTGGACGCATATCCAGCTGTGTTCTTCATCTGAGAAGGCAATGGCGTTGTAAATTTTGTACTTCTGTTGACAGCATTACCATCATCCTCAAACTTAACAAAAAGATTCATAGAGGGATGAATCCTTAGATGACACAAGAAGAAACCAATGCCACCTTCGTTTGCAATAACAACTGGTGGTGTTGATATACCAGTTGCTAGAACCTTGTTGTCTGGTGGCCAGTAGCTTAGGTGAGCAGATTTACCTTCTACACCACTACCATCGAACTCGCGAAGAACATTTAGCTCCAACTCCTTTAGAGTTACACCATCTTTCAAAGGAACAACCCGAGTCAGCTGCTGCTTATCAACCATAAATTCCCAAACACATTTATCACCACAGATCCACTCACCGCAAATCACAAGACAATGTTTATTCATAACTAACCTAAATCGCAAAAGAAAGACAAACAAAATTGAGGTTAGGAAAACAAATCCATAATATTATGTCCAAGCTCAAACAAACAAATAAAACGAAAAATAAAAAAGGGAAATACAAACTTGTGTCCACGAACAGATCTCGTTATAACGGCTAAGACAAAATGCTATTTTCGTTTGGTTCTGTAAAAATCAACGTTTGCAGAAGAGAGACGAAAATAAATTCAAAAGAGCTTCTAGATCTCCTAATATGAAGACATGAATAAATGATGTACACGTGTAGATGGATGGATATTCAGGGCTCATGAACAAAAATAATCCAATGGTGTACAATCATTCAGCAAAACCAAGGCACTGATATATTTGTAGCCACACGATTAAACAACAGGTTGTTTTGATGGACCAAATTAAGCCAACATTATTTATTCTTCTCTCCTATTCGAAAAATGTGTCGAAATCTTATATTTCCCCCTTTTTCAGATAACTTTTTCCCTCCAAAAGAACATATATTTTTTGGTCTTATTTTACAAGAACAAATCGTGACACTAGCTTCTGAGGGCAATATTGTCTTGAGAACATATGTATACAGTGGGAGAAGTACCCTAGAGTAGTAAAGTGCCTTATAACGTAAATAAGTGAAGACAAGTGCCTTAATATGTTAAGAACTCCAATAAATGTGAGTTTTTATTCATTTGTTGGTTTGCTTAAAAAACAAGTTGGAGCATCAATCACGAAAGAATTTTGCTAATCTCAACAGTAACACCATCATTACTTCTTTAACCTTTTTGTGGTCATAAACTTTTCTTTTTCCATTTTCATGCATGCCATATTCCCACTACTTTAACATCTTCAGTTTTGCCAAAAACTCAATACTAACCTCAATCACTAATCATTCGCAGAGCCGTCGCTTGACACAAGCGGATCAAGCTAAGGCTGCGGCCCTTTTTAAATATAACAATTAAACCGGCCCTCCAAATACCAATTATCTTCTTTAGCCCAGTGGTAATAGTCCTAATATTCTCAACCCACAGATTGCGGGTTCGACTAGTGCACATGTAAATGCTTATATTTTTTCTTTGCCGGCCTTTTTTTTTATCTAGCTTGCGGCCCTCTAAATGCTAGGGACGGCTCTGATCATTCGTATTCAATACATATATGATGGTAATAAGGTAGCTACATTTTATAGATTTGCTAATGTTTTTGATTCAATTTTTTTGCTTCTTCAAAATTGCCGCCAGTTATTTACCCTCCAAAATTCAAGAGAGTTCACTTTAAGAGGAAGAGAGAGACTTCCACTTACAAATCTTTACATAGAAGAAACAAAAAGGACCCAAAATTGTCCGCATTCATCGGGCCACGTATTGCGCCATGCATTATCCGTACTTAAAAGTGATACAAACACCGATCCGACCCAAACTCTATCGGACTTAAACCGGTCAATGTTTTATGTCAAGAAAACTGTCAAAGATTTACATTACAAAATGAGGGGCAAAGTTTTCCATTTCTTAGTTCTCACGTGAGAAAAGTCAAAAGCTTCATATCTTCCCTCCAACTTCAGTCTCCACCGTTCAACATTTCTTTACTTAATTACAATTTTAGAAAAGTATTGTGAAGATGGATCCAAGAAATTAGATTAAAAAAATCGGAAGAAGAAAATTAAACTCAAGACATGTTATATGTAACATGCACACCAGACATATATATATATATATATATATATATATATATATATATACATACTAAAAAGTCGTTCATTACAAATTAAATCAGAGCTCTAGAACTTCTATTGGCCAGCTTCCGTAATTTAGCTACATGAACTTTCACTTTTTGTTCTCGTTGAATAAAGAACATGCACACTAACTCACTTTAATCTTTATGCATCGGCGCGCCACCATCATCAAAAACACCAACCTAATAGTAATATAAAATCAGAATACTAATAATTGTCGATTTCAAGTTAATTTCCATAAAAAAAATAAACAAGTAATGTTAACATTTATAATAAAAGAATTACCTCATGTGTCTATGTTTTAGTTAAAAGCACAAGATTCCAGAAACCATTAATGTTTTTATTTTTTAAATATAAAACATACTAGTTAACATTTAATTAAAACATTCTAATCAATAGAAACAAAAACTGCAGAATATTAAGAATCATACTACACTAAATAATTATAAATTTGTATAGAAACCTGAGAAACATCAAATAAAATAAAACAAATAAAAAAATTTAAAACATTTTATTATAGGACATAAAAATATACTAGAAATAGATATTTAGATATTTGGTTCAGTTTCAGATAAAAATCATTTGGTTCTGGATATTCCGAATAGCGAGATCTAGACATCAAACCAACTTCGGTTCCGGTTAGATACTAGTCAATTCGGATTTTCGGTTCCGGTTATAATCGGAAAAGGAGGAAAACAGTTAGGGGTCGGTGACATTAAGGATCGTAATATATGGCGATGACAAAGCATATCTATGCACCAACCAGATCTTCTTGTATCTGCCACGACATTACAAATCTACTTATATTTTCCACGTCAGTCCAGTCTCTGACAGGTTCTCACTTTTTTCTCTGTTTCATGTTCAGATTGTGAAATTCTAGATGGATTTGTTTACTTACCGACGATTTAATTCGTCTTTGATACGTGGACAAATGGCTAGAAAAATGTAGAACATTGTCAGATGCATAGAGATTACATGTGTTATGATTTTATCTTTTTTGAAACATGTGTTATGTTTATGAACACAATTTGTTAATTACCAATTTAATATCGTGTTCGCAAAATTGATTACGAGGATAGATTTTGGAGCAAAATGTGGTGAGTCCAATTAGAGATACAAAAATGGTTTTTATATTAAATTTGTGAAAAATGTAATAACTACTACAATTTAATCACACTGTAATGTTTTTAAAGGTTACCTTATTTTTGGACTCGGTACCTAATATTGCATAATTAGAGGTATTTGTCAAATTAATCACGGCGGGGTTGGTAGAGTTACTTGAATACATTTATTATTTATATACAACCGAATTTTATACACATGCAGGCAAAGAATACAAATGCACATGCATGTGAATTAAGTATCTACCACTCACTCCTCTCCCAACGAATTCACGTCTTTACATTTATTTCGTTTCAGCATTTTAAAAAAAAACCAAAAAACAAAAAATATACATATATGCTAGCTTGTTTGAGACCATTGGTAAAGTGAACTTGGATCTATATGTAATATTGGTATCCTATGTTCATATATAGTCTTCTCCCACAGTGTGATTTGAAAATTTTAAACTGTCAGTATATAAATGAAGGTCAAATTTTAAAACTTCATTACGAAAGGTCCAACAAAATCAAATTGAACCATATAATATATAACTGTATCCTTCTCAATTTGTATGCCCCTCTTTTTTGTCTCATGAGAGCTAGCTTCTCAGATTTTTGTATCCCATTGTAAAAAAAAAAAACAATTGTGTGCCTATTGGTAATTTTATTTTGACTAGTCGGGTCTTGTATTCATATTGGTAACTCCACACGACCAACAGTTTCAGAACATTAATTGTGTGCCTATGTGTTTGCTCAAAACATTGGTCTACACATTTACAACTCATGGTTATCAGAGTTTTCACATAGTTTTTCCGGACCCTAGAATTAGTCGGTGTAAGGAAGATGATGCATTGTCTATAACTAGGACTTACATTATGTACGATCAGGCCCGGACCAGAAGGTAGGCGAGAGAAGCGGTCGATTAGGGCCAAAACACGATTTTCAAAAATTTTGGGGAAAATTTTTTTTTGTATACTAAAAAATTTAGATATGCGTAGGACCAAACACAGTTTTCAGAAAGATTGGACTGGGCCTGTGTACGATGACCATGTGAACACCAACTAAAGGAAACCAGCCCACCAGTTTTCTTTAACTAGTGCATGTTATTACCTTCTTTAACTAATGCATGTTATTACCGTTGGTTAGAATGCAAATAGGGAAAAAAGGAGAAAACGTTTTTATAACTTTCAATAAAACAATTTTCAAAAAATAAAATAAATGATTGACTGCACTTGAATCAACACTGGTTTTATCTAGCCGTGGCCCTTTTCTTCTTTAAAAGCTTTAGAATTAGAATCATGCAATATTATGTTGTATTTGAATAACATTGTGTGTGTTTGAATGATACTTTTCAAATTGGTTAAATACAAATGATGGTCTCGGTTAATAATGGCTAAACAATATGAGTATTAATGCGAATGTTCACTGACAAGCTCATTAAATACTAGGCGTAAAACATAAGTACGTGTAGATTGCTAATTGAGCTACATTCAAGCAACACAGAAAATCATTAAATCGTGTGGGACTAGTTTACTGATTCATTACATCATTTACGAGTCTGAATGAGTGAAAAATTCTTTATGCAATATCGAGTATAAGGGTGTATAAAAAATATGATAAAAATGCTATAGTTTTTCACATCTACCGTTTGTTGTTCACATCCAATTATATTTGCACTCTGTTTGAAGAGCATACAATCAATAATAGTATGTAAGCCTAAAGAGTAAAACCTACTCAATCTAGGAGAACGTACAATTGGAACATCATCTTATACGAGAAGTGGGTTTATGAATTGATGAGTACGATTGGTAAACAAAAACGAAACGGTAATTTTAGCGATAAACAAAAGTTGTGAATGGTTAAAGAATAGTGTAAAGAGATAAAATAAACGGTTAGAGAAAACGCTATAAAAAAATTAAAAAAAAGTATCGTTTTTTACTACTGCTTTTATGATTAGTGATCATCAAAGTGGTACCCTATATGCTACTAATCAAAGCTAATATATAAGAGCATCCACATTGGTGAACCCCAATGTGGGTTTCTTACCAATACTTTATTAATTTTTTTGTAAGTTAAGAATAGTTAAGAGTCTTTCTTTGTTTAACACCTCCATTGGAGTTATCCAATTTGGGGTTCTAAAAATTAAAAAATATATTATCACAATAATGTCTTGTTTGATATATCACAAAGTTTGCAGCAAGAAACAATTTCGATCTTTTGTGAATCATTGAAATTTATATCATAGTCATAATCAAACCAAGAAACTGTGGTCTAAGGATCTAGCAAACAAATCTGCATATCAAGGATCCAATGAATAATTGCAAAAAAATCAAATGCGTATATATATATATATATACCTTTTCCAAGGGTCATCAAACACATTCTCCAGACCCTGAGGAACATCCCCATCAGGTACCCAGGGTTTTAGCTCTCTTCCCTGGTCAACATGACAAGACTTTGATATAGAAGAGTCAGTCAACAGTTCCACCGGCTTCTCATTCTGAACGGAATTCAACATGCCGTCACTGGATATGGAGAGATCCTAACACCAATATCAATGATAAAAGGAATGAAAAATGTCAAATTTCTAATTTCAAAGTAATGTCCCTAGCATGTAGCACATTGACATAAACTTTAACATAAAAGGTTCGCCTGCAGCTAATAAAATCAAGCACACCTTAGCTATAACTTGCACAAGTTCATCTGCAGGAATAATAAGGGTCTTGGAAGGCGGCTTTCTGACAACATCGGAACGGGATTTATGCCCTCGCAAAATACCATCTTTAATCAAGGATGCCATCTTTAGAATGATTCCTGAAAGTACATATTACACTTAGAATGATTCATGTTTGACTCCAATGGTTAACATCTAGACAAAAATGCTTGTACTGCAACTCGCAGAGCTGCATAAATCGCAGTGAATATAACAATATTACACTTAGAAATAACGATCGATTCTATAAATCAAAGTAAATACAGAAGCTGATACTTGAAGATGGCACACATTTCAGACAACGCATTATCATAGATTACGAATAAGAGATTGTAATCTTACTTGAAACAAGAAGGAAGACTTAGCCCGTGGCAAACAAAGGCCATTGCGATGTATACAACCACTAAGAGCATAAGTATCAGAGCAATACATGGAGTAAGCTTGAGCAGAATGAATTGCACGGCCGTATGTTGTCACAAATCTCTTATGAATTTCTTCCAGAAACGCAAACGGAATACTCCCTTAAAGTATCACCAATAAGAATCAATAAGGTTAAGCATTAAGAGACCCACAAATTCGTTCACAGTTCATACTGAAAACAGTACTAGAACCAAATCAAATTCATACACAAAGAAAGATTCATCTCCCTGCAAGAAATCAAGCCTGCTAATCATTTCAGGACATCAATTTTATTTTTATTTTTATCAGAAAGACACACAAAGCATATATTTAGCTTCCAAATCCCCAGACTTGAGAGGCAAAAATGTAAAATTGGCGAGAGAAGTGGCTTACTTCCGGCGGTTCTCGAAATTAGAGATGAGGCATGGTTCTCAACCTCGCTGTCTTCACCGTGTAATTCTCGTTCTCAGGCAAAGGAGGTTACTTTTCTGCTTCCTCAGTTCCCAACTCTATCACCATCTTCAATACGTTCTTGTCTGGGCCAATCACTTGCTTCGGAGGGAGAAGGAAATCCAGATCGTCGTCTTCGTCCATCTCCCCCATCGGAACTTGCTCGTTTTATCGTCATCGTGAGAGTGCCACGTTTTTAAGAACCCGTTTCTTAAAGTTCCTAATTAAGGATCGATCCTTAATAATATAGTGAATTTTCATTTATTTTTAAGCAAAACTTTCTAAGAAACCACGCCTAGAACCCGTTAATATGCACCGATGGACCTGCTCTAAGTGAGAGAGGGGTAAATTGTAATTACTACCCATGCTATGTCCATAACCACATTGTAAGAAAGACTCCCCAAGAAACTTCGCAATACAAATCTTTGGGTATTCAAAGAATTAACGAATAAGTTTGTGCTAATGGAAATCTCGGGGCCAAGCTATGGACCTATGGGTGACATATTGAGTGTCTAAGAGAAGTGGATTTCTTTGAAACACCACGTGAGGTCGTTTTTAAAGTAAAGGCAAACACGTCATGTAGAGATTGGTGGTGTCAAAAGAAGAAGATTTCGTGGCTATATGTGTTAAAAAGGGTTTGAGATTTTATGTTTTTAACGTTCTAAGAGGATATGATGACGGTATTGAAACGCGTGGAGTTTTGTCGCTTCATGGTTAGTTACTTTAGCAAGTATATATGTTCTGTCATATATTTGGAGAATTTCAAACAAGTTAACCACGCAGTGAGTTCATGCACCGACAATCTAAGGAATCCGTGGACAGTTGATTTAACAATGAATTTAAAATAATTGGAGATTTGATAAGTGTTTATAGGCGTGTGTATAAAAACCAAGAACTGAAAAAACTATAACAAACCGAACTGACAAATCAAAAATATCCATACAGATTTTATATTTTTAAATCTAAAAAACCGAACCAGAATTTAACCAAAAATTGAATGAATATTCAAACTATTTGAATTACAATTTTATATCTAAAATTATTAATTATTAGTATAATTTGTTCGTACCATATGCGACCACAATCATTATTAAATATAATTTTTTGAAATAAATTTTATTAAATAAAAAATTTGAAAACAAATTATCAACTCAATTTACCAACAATAAAATTAACATCATATTAATTTTAATTGAATTATTATACTTTTTTTTGTCAACATGGTTTATTCAATGGGCCGAGGCCGTACAACACAAATGGGCCGTAACCCTTACAGTGAACAGAGAACCACTAGCAAACAAAGCCCAATTAAGCGGATAAGGACGAGCCAGCTAAGGCACACGTGTCCTTCGCAGAAAGTAATCGGACATGCAGCTCTACGCGCCGCCGAGGGAAGAACCGCCGTGAAGTCGCCGGCCAACGATGAGGAAAACGAAGCCGACTCCCACGAACCACTTCACTGCAACCGCCAGAGACCATTCGCCGATCAAAGCTTCCAAAGTCACCACCCGAGCAACCTGCATACAAAGAAAGACAGTTACTATGCCTTCGCCGGAAACCGCCAAGCTCCAGGAGACACCAGCGCCGTATGGACTAAAAGTCCATCAGAATCCACCATAAGCTTGTCCTCACAAGCGGTGGCACACCAGCGATATTAATCCTAGCAGAGAGGAGGATCAAAGACGAGACAAAGAAAGAACAAGGCTCAAATAGCGAGAAGAGAGAAGGGAAGCCGGATCGAGTAAGAACAGAAACCGGAAAAATCCGGTGAGCTCCGATGAATCGGAAAGGTCAGCCAGCCAAAGCAATAAACGCCTGAGTTTATTCCGGCGAGGATCGAAGCGATAATCGCCATAGAAAGTGAAAACAAAAGAAATCGATTGGGGAAAAAAGATTCGGATCTAAAGCATGAAGATGAAGAACAATCCAAATCAGAAAAAAAAACCCCAAATCGAATCGATTTACACAACAAAAAGAGAAAGGCGCGAGTTGATCTTCATCATCGCTTCTGAAAGATGAGATGTGTGAAGAAGAGATGAGAAGAGTCGAGAGGATTTCATCTCTCTAGAAAGAGAGAGAAAGCGCCTTTTTTATTATTATACTTAACCTTTGTAAAAGTATTTTATTGTTTATATATAAATTTTAAATTAATAACAATAAGTTAAATTATTATATAAAATCATATCTATAACAGCTAATATTTTTTGTAACCATATTTTCATATTAATTATAATAAACTAAAATTATATATATTTATAAACATATGTATATCTAAACTTTTTATTGAAAATATTTTAAGTTTAATATATATTTAATTTCGAAATTTATATAAATAATAAGAATTTACTAGAAAAAATCATATAATTTACAAAAATCATATTTAACAATATTTAAAACTCATACATTAAAATATTTTAAAATTTATCATTTTTACTTTTATTATTTTTATCCGAGATTATGTATATCTTTAAATCAAAAATAACAATTTACAAAAATTATATTTATCAATATCTAAAACTCATGCTTCAAAAATATTTTGAATTATCATCTTATTTTTTATTTTATTTTTATCTGGGATTATATATATATATATATATATATATATATCTAAAATAAATAAATAATAAATTTTATAACTAATATATAAATAATTTGTTAATATAAACTAAGGCTAATATAGTAAAAACCTTAATTCATTAATGGTAAATTAGTAATCAACCATTTTGAGAGTGAATATAAGGGCAAATACACTTTCCAATTAATATAAAGATTTGGAATTATATTTGTTTTAAAAATAGAAATCTTTTCAAATTCATATTTATCATCTTATCTTACTTTTTATTTTTTATTCGAGATTATGTTTATCTCAAAAATAAAACTTAAAAATTTTCACAAATATCTTATATTTATCATCTAGTTGCTTTTATCGACGGTTATGTATATCTTCATAATAAAATTAAAAAACATAATAAAATTATCAATATAAATTAAAGTTAACACGGAAATTAGCCTGATTTCATTAATGGTAAATTAGTAATCAGCCGTTTTGAGAGTGGATATTTGGCCAAAAGCACTTCTCAATTAATATAAAGATATTTAAATTTTAAATAACCGAAAAACTAAAATTAACCTAATAATATAGAAACTGAATTAACCTAATAGTATAAAATATAAAATTATTCAATTTTTACTTAAACTATCTGAAGTACCCGATATTTTTACCTAAAATATCAAATTTTTATTCAAATTATCCGAAATTATTCAAAATTCGAATCGAGTTCAATATTTTTTCTCGGTATTAGTCAGTTTCCAGTTTTACTATCCAAACAGAATTAAAAGCCGAAAAAATCGAACTAAAATCGATTCGAATTTGTAAATGTCTTTTTTATTTTTTGTAAATGTCTAAATAAGTTTTATCTCTATGTACAAAAAATTGAAATCTGAAATAACTGAACCAAACTGAATCGAAGAAGCAAACGCTCATACTTAAGTGTTTACTCAATTTTTAAGCTATATACTTCCGGCTTACCACTGATTTAGATTTTTTTCGTTATGACTGTTTATTTCGTGCATGCTAGCTATATTTTGAATCTCTAGTAAGAAAAAAACGTTCAATAGCGCAATCAAATCATTTAATAAAAACCCTTAATTTAAGGTTAAGCGATTGGAACAAAAAGGACCATTGCCAAGTTTATGTCTCCCTTTTACATGCAACGATGTCTCGCACTCATAAGTATTAGACTTTACGCAACACTCTCTTTTTGCCAAAGATTAGAACCCAAGTTTTGTCACGCAAAGCATAATTTGGAATCCTATAGTACTATTTATTATGTGTTTCACCTTTTGCTCTTCATTTCATTGAATTCCAATATACACTATTTTTATATGTACATATATTTATTTCAATCAAGTGGTGCATCTAATTGATCATCCAAACTCTATAATGCATAATTGCAAAATCGAACAATATCTAAATGAGAAATCCGATTGAGAAAACAAACATATCTTAAATGAATTGTTTTATTATCATATATTTGCTTTATATTGATAAAGTGTCTATCAACTAACTTAACCTCCATGACGACATATTTAGTTAGGTTCATTTGTCTTCATATATGATTTTCTTTAAATTAAGATTCTCAAAAACCAGCATCACCTTTGTTCTCATTTTGTTTTTGTTTGACATTTTGAAATAGTTTATTATTTAATTGTCAACCAACGAATACTTTTATTAGTATCATTTCAGCCGAATCAAAAGGTTGGAGACACAATTTAGAAAGATAATCAACTAGAACATTTTCTCTTATATATGGGTTTAGCACTCATCCACTTAGCAGGCCCAATATCTATTCTCTGGAAAAAGGTCGGTCCAACGTAAACGACCTTGGTCCAACAAACAAAAGGCCCGAACGAACAAATCCGAACCGAGCCCATCATCGATGACTCAGCTCAGCTCGGTCCACAACGACAAGTCAGCTCGGCTCCACTAACAGACAAAGGAATGTACGGCTTGGCCCATCCCGTCATCAACTACGGCCCATCCGCACGAGCTCGACAAGAGGTCAACGGCCTGTAAAAAGTACGATCATATTTTACTATAAATAGGAGTCATCACTGTACATTAATGTAACTTTTTGGGATTTGTGCACTTCTCACTACTTTCTCTTTCTAGAGTAAATCTCTTGAACTCGTCTTTCGACTTGCTCGAAATCTCTTTGAATTCTAAATATAAACCACGCTCGTTCCCGAGCAATTCGCTCTCTCCTATTCGTTACCGAACTTAGTCAGTTCTTTTAAGAAATTTTGATCCATTCGACTCCGAGCGCGTCCGCTTTCTGAGCAATACGAATATTTAACCTGTGACGAACTCGGTTATCACATTTTTTCTCTCTCGAAACAAAGCCAAACTTGATGAATCAAAGAGGATGGTACAAGGTTGGATGTTGTAGACAATGCCATAAAGCTATTGTCGTTCTCCAGATAAAATAATTTTGAGAACATGTGAGTAAAATTCTAATGGAACTTTGATGGATCTTAGAATTCTATCAATTCAACTTAGTGTTGGCTTAGCTTAGCAGACAAGTATGGGCTTAGGCCCATTTTGGTTGACAGCTTTAGGCCCAGTTGAACAATTGTGAGGAAACTCATAATAAAAATATTACTTTTTAAACGGTGGATATCTAATAATTTCCAAACCTACATGTTTAACAAGAAATCCCAAAATTCCAGACCTATCTGTGTTTTGTGGGACAAAAGCCCAAGTGAAAAAAAATATGAAAATGTTCTAAAAGAAAAGGACCTTCTCTAATTAAAATGCAACAATTTAGGTTAATCAACCCAACCCATAATTTCATCAAAAGGATGTCAAAAAAAAAAAAAAAACTAACCCAAATAAGTGGCTTGGCTTGGGTTTAGTTTTGAACGGGTTAGCTTCTGATTAACCAAGAAGTTCAGTGTTTAAGAAAACGCTAGGCGCTAGTCGGGCGGCGATCCACCACCTAGTGCCTAAAACGTCTAGTCGGGACCTAGGCGATTTTAGACGGTATATGTATTTATAAAAGAAAACGATATGTATTAGATATATTATATAATATATATCATATAATTCAAATATTCTTAGTTTTAAAAATAGATTTAAAACTCAAAGTACATCGAAATAACAAAAACTATTAGTTAAATTTATCAGCACACGACATTTGCTATCAAATTTGTTAAATTTAAAACATTTTCTATTGATAACTATTAATTTATAAAGTAAGAATTTATAAATTCAGTTATATGTAATAAATTTTTAAAATTACACTGAAACAAATATAAAAATTAAAAATTAAATGATAATTGGTTAAAGATTGTGCATAGCCGCCTAGGACTGCCTATGACCGTCTAGAACCGCCTAACCCCGCCTAGGACCGCCTAGAATCGTTTAAATCCACTTAATAAAATAAACGTCTAATTCTAACGTTTAGGAAAAAGTCGCCACGATCAAACACCGCCTAGCGCCTAGGCTCCGTCTAGGCGGCCGCCTAGACCGCTTTTTAGAACACTGAAGAAGCCAATTTAATTCATCATTGTATGCATTTGATTCTGAATTCAAATAAGATGCCACAAACTGAGGTGAGATCTTGTAGAAGCAATAATGGCCTAGGAGTCAAGTGTTCACAACTTTTATATCAAATATATGGTTCACTCACAGCGCACTGTTGATAGAATCGTTCATGGATAATGGATTTCTTGTACATAGATTATTATTATTTGTAATAGAACTCAAATATTGGTGTGCTATTTGAAAAGAGGTTAAAAACTAAGGTGAGATATTTGTGAAAGAAAAGAAAGTTGAAGTAGGATCATTTACGAGTCAAAATGTAACCCAATAAATCAATTCTTTTTATATGGTTCTTTCCTCTTTTGCCTATACCAATCGAGGAAGAAAATAAACGATTAATGTCAGGGGGACTCATTTCTATATATAGAAATTAGAAGCGATGCTTTAGGTAACCAAATACTATAATCTTAATGTCCTTGGGGTTTAGCTATGATGTCGACGTGATTCAAAGTTACTTAACTATGATAGTTTATTTATAGACATTTAAGCTTTAATTGAGGCATTATATGTGAGCTTATGTGTGTGCTATATCAACGATGATACAAAAAATGAATAATAATTTTTCAAAAATGGATAGAAACTTAAGAGAGAAAAAAAATCGAATATCTCGTGGCCCTTTTTTATCCATAGGGAGTCTTCGTGTCAGAATTGCATGTGAGGAGTATTAATATTCCCACTCGTTCCCATATGAACCCGTATTATCTTTTTTTTTCCACGCATCAATGATATTCACATTCATGTTTCACATAGATTTAACACAGCCATCCTTTCATCACAACATTTTTGTCTACCCTTTAATTCAGCCAACTGCTAATGCCGGTGCTACTAAACGTTTCAGTCTTTAACATCAATAAACTCGTCGTAATTATGTATAGAGAGATAGAGAGAGAACCCGACCAAAGGTAGAAATAGGGATTGAAGAAGATACAGTTAACACGTGCTTTGAGTTTGCAGATTCTCTGCGTGCAGATTTTTTTAAAAACAAAAGAGAACAAAAAAGAGAAGTTTGACCGTTGACCAAGAAAGAGAGGGCTATAATAAGTCGGTCCCCCTGGGATACTCGAGACCTCACTTTCACACATCTCTACAGACACGTGTCAATGGTGACGCCGACCTGTTAGCCGCACGTGTCTCAATGTCGACACTAGAAAGAGCCACACAATTTCTGGTAAGAGATTCATTCACTTTGACCTTTTGCTTTGTTTCCTTTCATATAATGTAATGACGATGCTCTCACTGTACAATTTACCCTTTACTGTTTATATCAACTAGATCAAGTGGATATATGGACTCGTAGAAAAACCAAAAAATGGTATGGAGACTCAGACAAACGCGAATGATAATTGATGGCAAATCATTCATGTTCAAAGCTTGCTTTGCAAATCGTTTCATGATCCGAATGGATGCATATGCAAGAATATTTGGTGTTACATTTTGTGTTTAATTAGGGTTACAAAAATGTGTTAATATGTTCCTTGTAATCGTTAGCCTAACCATGTCCGTTTGGGTCACCGGAATTTTGCCCGAAAATCCGTTTTGTACAAATTGTTCTGATGCCCGATTTAGGTATCGGGATTTTTAATTATAATATATTTTAATTAAAAAAAAAGAAAAGGGTTACACATAGTTAATGTGAAAACATCAATATAGACATTCACCATCTTTGTGTTGGTGATAGTCTAATATTCTTTTGGGTTTTAATGTTAATAGTCTAAAAGATTTAGGTTTTATATTCATACTATATTACACATATTGTAAACAACCATTAAGTATTAACTCTCCTTTTTAGTATATTTGAAGATATACAGAAAAAGTTAACAAAAGGATAAAAAATCGAATTTCAGTTTCAGGTCACAAGAGAATCTAATCTCAGCATCGTAATTTTTTGCTTTTCTAATGCATTGGGCAGTCTTTGACAAGAAAGTGAAAAGATTAGAGTTGTCACACTCTTCCACTGTAACACTTCTATTGGTTGATATAATTTTTTGTCAACAATGGTTGATATAATTAACTTTTGTTTTTTTATGGAATAGAATTGTATTGGTCTACATAATCGAATAATAACTTTTCGAAACTTTTCAAGTTTGATTGTTTGATTTCAATTTTCCCAAAATTCAAAATAATGTTGTTTAAATTTCAATTTCATGCAGATGGTCTCTTCACCGTTTTAGGGTGTGTGTTCCTAAAATCTTGGTCGTCATTTTTAGCACCCCAAAAAATTATTCGATATGTTAGCTTGTAGCTACCAAAGGATTTACTTTTTTTTTTATTAAAATGTTATTAATTGATTTTTAGTCTAATTAGTTCAGAAACATAAGAAAAACTAGTCACAACAAATTTCCGCTTTTCATATGAACTATTATAGTTATAGCAATAATGTATATTATAATCCGTAATGTTTGATCATTTGCTATCCGTAAAGTTTGATTCATCGAAACGTTTAAGCTCTGAGATAAATAACGATCCTCCATAGATAAATACGTTGAATACATATCAACACATAAATACAGTTATTATAATTGATTCAATAAATATTCCGTTATTATTGGTGCAATTATTGAATGATCTGAGCAAGTAATTTACAGTTATAGGTGCAGAGAGTAAGAGAGGAAGCAGCGACTGAGATTTGCTTTGATGCATTTAAATCCATCCATCTTTCTCTACTCTCCCCATTTTCTGACTTTCCTTCCCTTTTATAAACTGATTTTATGTTTTCATTTAAATTGGTAAAATCGCCAAACATTTCTGCGACCGATTTTTGAAAGTTCCAATTTTTAGTTCAACTGTTTTTCAATTTTGTTCTGTCAATTTCCATGTATCATAACTTAACTTGCATTACTAACTTTGGTGGTGTAAAGGTATTGGTTGGTCCATGAAAGTAAACCTAGCGTTTCTTGTTCAATATAAATGACTTGTGCTTAAGAAAAATGGAGATATGCTTAGAGGTTGATTCTACGTCTAAAAGATCATGTCTTAAATGCCAAAGCTTTATAGTTAAAAAAAGGTGAAAGGATCATGAATCATTAAAAGAAAATATTGAATGGATTTTCGACAACATCCCAATAAAATGATGGTCTTCGACCAAAATACTAGTCGATTGTAATATTATATTTTTTAGCTTTTTATGTAATTTTCTAATTTATGTTTAGATTTAAATAATTTTAAAACTTAGATTTTTAAATTAATAAAATGAAACAAAAAATATTTCTAAAATACATTATATACTGGAACCTAGAAAATATATAAAAAAATTTGTCTGCAAACAAACTTTTATATTAAAAAGTTCAAATAAGCTGGTACAAACATAAAATACGTGGTGCGAGCATAACCATTAATAAATAAATAAATTTTTTAAAACCATCAATTTAATTTAACAACATTAATATTATTAAAAACTATTTATATCATATTAATTATAATTATATTTAACCTATTAGTAAAATTTTATTTTTAACTAATAAAACAAAAAAATATTATTTATAATAATAATATATATATTTATTTATATCTACTTTGTAAACATATTTTCATATTAGTTATAATAAATTATAATTGTATGTAAACATTAATATACATATTAATTTCAATTATATTTATCTAAATTAAAATTTCATATAAATCATACGAATTTACTATATGAAATTTTATTATTTACAACAATCATATATATCAATATTAATTTTTTTTTTCAAAAACAGTTTTGTAATTATCATCTTAGTTTTTATTTTTATATGAGCTTGTATTTATTTCTAAAACAAAAACTAATATGGTAAATAATAAAATTATCAATATAAACTAAGTTAACAAAGTAAAAACCTAATTTTATTAAGGGTAATCAAGTAATTAACCGTTTTGAGAATGAATATAAGAACAAAGGCACTTTCCAATTAATATAAAGATAAATGAAAAAAGTCGGGTTACAATCCGAATCTATTGACCTAATGGAAACCATAAACTGACTTAATTTTGCAGAAGAACGCGTGGCAATCATCCGAGAGAAGGAGACACGTGTCGAAATTACGAAAAGCGGCAACGTGCAAACGGCGGTGAGAGTTCCAACACATGCGAATCGTCTAAGTCGCTACGATTGCGCTGACCTGCCAATCTCATCCATCCAAAAAAACGCCGAGGGACACCGCATGGAAGTAAAACACTTCAATCTGCGACCACCACCTCCGCTAGAAACATGCGCTTCATCGAGAAATCTAGAGGCAAGATTTCCTTCAGATGTACCAACCGAACCGTTCACACGATCGGATATTGAACACACAGCTCAAAGCACACGACGATAGGAGAAGAGAAAGAAGATATCTCGGTGGCTAGGCGATGTAAGTGCCGTGGAGGAAGATCGGGATACCCAGAATGATGGATTCCGAGCTAGGACATCAGATCAGGATAGCTCAGACGATGAGGAACCGCTTGGAACGCAGCTGGAACAAGGAGAAACTGAGGTTCATCCAACCATCTGTGACGTTCGTCCAACCGTCCGCAGTGACCGCACGGCCGTGTACCGTATCGACCCAACAGGTCCGGGAATGGAGCTACATTTGGAACCACGACCAGATGATCGATTCACTCGACCGAGACATTCTCTTTCTCGACCTAAATCCCATTCTAAGACTAATGGTCGTGACAGAAACGCGTTGGTCCGAGCTGAATCACCGGTGGGACGGAACACTATCATTTCTATCGACCCATTCGACTTTTCTACCGACCAAACTTCAAAAGAACGAGCCATTGGACTGAAGATGAAGATTGGACGTGAGCTTTCACTTATGGACCGACCAAATCATGAGTTATCCGAGGAAGCGTCCGTCTCCATGATCCGGGCCGTACCATGACCGCACCAAGGAAGGAAAGCAGCCGAAGAGTCACTCTAAGGAATTCGCTGAATCCGAAGAGTTCCTTAACTCAATTTAATTTCAGTCTTTGGTCTTTATTACATTTTCTAGGAATTTATTACCACAAGCCTAGTCTCTTCACCTTCTTGTTGTCTTATAAGTACCAAACTCTTTTGATCATTTTAATACATCGATTTTCTTCTTCTTATTTGAGAGTTCATCTCTTTGTTCTTGGTTGAACATTTTCGTTTCTTTGGCAAGGGTTACTTCCAAAGCAACAAACCTTCTTAGAGTTCGTTATTAAGGGTTACTTCTTCGATCCTCTTTGAAGTTGGGGAATACCAAAGGCCATCCGCAACCTTTGACTGTCTCCTTCGATCCACCACTGATCCGTGATCAGATTATCATTCGATCCATCAAAGAGTCTATCCTATCCGGGAATCTATCATGTGGTATCAGAGCCACTCTTTGTTGGTATCTTCTATCTAAATCCATCTTCTCATTTCTCATTTCATCTACACTTCTTTTCTGTCTATCTTGTATTTGGAATTTGGGCCAATTCTATTTATATATAAAAAAAAAGAGTTTGAACGATTTAAAAAAAAAAGTGTTCTTAAGTTCTTAAGGCTGAGGAGAAATCCAGCCAGGCTGAGGAGAAATCCAGCCTCGAATTGGTTAAGGCAAATCCCACCAAAAATCTTTCAACTTCCTATCTTTTTCTTCTTTTCCCCCTTGTTGCTTGGAGTACTTGTGGAATTGGCTTGAGTTTGTTTGCCGAGAACATTGAGAGATTACTCGGAGTGACCAGTAAAACACTTGTGTGGGCGAGTTTAAACACTTGAGAGTGAGAGTGTTTTCTTTAATTCGTTTGTTTCAAAGTGTTTTCAGGGAACTATGGCAAGAAGTGAAGAAGAACGAGATGACAATCCTAGGAGTGGATTGAATCGAGCCCAAATGAAAGCTCTTAACGACCAAATGGCGAGACTAGTGACTGAACGCATGGAGGAACTACACGTCCGGCTTGATAGGATCCAGGAAGATCAACAAGGACGTCCTCAACGATCTGCACGAAGGAACCGGACAGAGAGACGGACCATCCGGTCAGCCGATGACCAAGATGAAGAAGAATATGAGGAGGATCGGTCCATTGTCCGATCAAGAAGAGGCCGCGGTAACCAAGAGGATGAGAATCCATTTGGTAGGAGACCAAGTGATGGCCTTGGCAATCTTAAGCTCAGAATTCCATCCTTTCAAGGTAAGAATGATCCGGATGCATATTTGGAATGGGAAAGGAAAACTGAATTGGTTTTTGATTGTCAAAACTTTTCTGAACTTAAGAAAGTTAGATTGGCTGCTTCTGAGTTTAGTGGTTATGCTATCAATTGGTATGATAATATTGTGACTCTTAAGAGGAGAATGGGTGAAAGACCAATTGCTTCTTGGGATGAACTAACCACTCTTATGAGAAAGCGATTTGTGCCTAGACATTATCACATGGATCTTCACCATAAGCTGAGACGGTTGGCCCAAGGAACCAAGAGTGTGGAAGACTATTTCCAGGAGATGGAGACCCTTATGCTTAAGGTGGACGTTGAAGAAGATTTGGATGCTATTTTGGCTCGATTCCTTGCAGGCTTAAACCGAGAGATACAAGACCGAATGGAGCTTCAGGACTTTGATAGTGTTGAGGACATGCTCCATAAAGCAATCTTGATTGAGCAACAAGTCAAGAGGAGGGGATTTTCTAAACCGGCTTACACTCCAAAACCTAGCTACCAAGACAAAGGTAAGACTCTTCCTCAAACAAATTCTGGTTTTAAGACTAACGCTCCTTCTAGTTTGGACAAAGGCAAAGCCGTGGAATCCACGAGCAGAGCTAGAGATATCAGGTGCTTTAGATGTCATGGCCTAGGACACTATGCCAACAAATGTCCAAACCAAAAGATCATGATCTTGCTGGGGAATGGAGAGTATGAGTCCGAAGAAGAAAAGGAGGAACCAGAGGATACAAGGCCGATCTTTGATGAGGAACCCGAACCATATGATTATCCGGCTCAAGGCCAACTTCTCGTGACCCGCAGATCACTTAGCGTCCAGACCAAACAAGCCGATCTTGAAAAAAGGGAGAATCTCTTTCATTCTCGTTGTTTTGTTAAAGATAAAGTTTGTTCTTTGATTATTGATGGTGGAAGTTGCACTAACGTGGCTAGTGATGTTCTTGTTAGGAAACTCGGACTGGAAGTGAGGCTGCATCCTCGACCATTCAAGTTGGAATGGCTAAACGAGGAAGAAGAACTACATGTCAAGGAACAAGTCACGGTTCCCATTACCATTGGCCGGTATGAGGATGAGGTCCTATGCAATGTGTTGCCCATGGACGCAAGCCATATCCTCTTGGGAAGACCTTGGCAGTTCGACAAGAAAGCCATTCATGATGGCCACACAAACCGCCACACTTTTGATCATAAAGGAAAGAAGATAACTCTTGTTCCTTTATCTCCAGCCGAAGTACACCAAGACCAGCTCCAACTCAAGAAGAACCGAGAGAAAGAGAAGCAACAGGAAGCTTTCAAAGAACCGATCCGGAAATCCAACTTCTACATCAAGCCAAGTCAAGTAAGAAAAACTCTGTTTTCTAAACAATCCTTTATCTTACTTGTGTTTAAAGAAACACTAATGACTTCTAACCCAGCACCGGAGATTCCGAATGAACTTCAAGCTTTGATGAACAGGTTCAGTGACGTGTTCCCTGAAGAGACTCCTAGTGGTTTGCCACCCATCCGTGGGATTGAGCATCAAATCGACCTTATGCCGGGAGCGTCTCTTCCAAACCGTCCTGCTTATCGAACCAATCCGGTTGAAACCAAGGAACTACAGAGACAAGTGAACGACCTGATGGAGAAAGGATACATCCGAGAGAGTCTAAGCCCGTGTGTTGTACCGGTCTTACTTGTTCCAAAGAAAGATGGAACTTGGAGAATGTGCGTGGACTGCCGAGCCATTAACAACATAACAGTTAAGTACCGCCATCCTATTCCTCGTCTTGATGATATGCTTGATGAATTGCATGGTTCCAAAGTCTTTTCTAAGATAGATCTTAAGAGTGGATACCATCAAATTCGTATGAAAGAAGGGGATGAGTGGAAAACGGCCTTTAAAACTAAACATGGATTGTATGAATGGTTAGTTATGCCGTTTGGGTTGACAAATGCACCAAGTACTTTTATGAGATTGATGAACCATGTCCTTAGAGCTTATATTGGTGAATTTGTTGTTGTGTACTTTGATGACATTCTTGTCTATAGCAAAAGTTTGAATGAACATGTTAGACATCTAGAGAAAGTCTTAAAAGTACTTAGAAAAGAAAGCTTGTATGCCAATGCTAAGAAATGCACTTTTGGAACGGATCACCTAGTTTTCTTGGGTTTTGTTTTAGGAGCAGATGGCATCCGAGTTGATGAGGAGAAGGTCAAGGCAATCCGAGAATGGCCAAGTCCCAAAACCGTTGGAGAGGTCAGAAGCTTCCACGGCTTGGCCGGCTTTTATAGACGATTTGTTCGGGACTTCAGCACGATTGCAGCTCCTCTGACTGAGGTTATCAAGAAGAACGTTGGGTTCAAATGGGAGCAAGCTCAGGAGGATGCATTTCAGACTCTAAAAGGGAAGTTAACTCAAGCTCCATTACTTGTTCTTCCTGATTTTCTTAAAACCTTTGAAATTGAATGTGATGCCTCAGGAGTGGGTATTGGTGTTGTTCTTATGCAGGAAGGAAATCCCATTGCCTTCTTCAGCGAGAAGTTAGGTGGTGCTACTCTCAACTATCCCACCTATGACAAGGAGCTTTATGCATTGGTTCGGGCGCTTCAAACATGGCAGCATTACCTTTGGCCTAAGGAGTTCGTTATTCACACGGATCACCAATCTCTACGACATCTCAAGGGTCAACAAAAGCTGAACAAAAGGCATGCACGTTGGGTAGAATTCATAGAAACCTTCCCATATGCCATTAAGTACAAACAAGGTAAGGAGAACATAGTGGCCGATGCACTATCTCGAAGGTATGTACTCCTATCCACTCTTGGAACCAAACTCTTGGGATTTGAGTTTATAAAAGGCTTGTATGAAACCGATTCTGACTTTAGGGAACCATTCTTGGCTTGTCAAAAGCATGGCCACGGCAAGTACTTTATCTTAGAAGATTTTCTGTTCGTTGATAATCGGTTGTGTGTACCTCACTGTTCTTTGAGGGAATTGTTTACCAGGGAAGCTCACGGAGGAGGTTTGATGGGACATTTTGGACCAGCCAAAACACTGAAGGTGCTTGAGGATCACTTCTATTGGCCGGGCCTAAAGAAGGATGTGGAAAGGATTTGCAGCCGGTGTATCACTTGCAAGGAAACAAAGTCCAAAAACACTTCTCAGGGTTTGTACTCTCCACTTCCTATCCCATCTCATCCTTGGACTGATTTATCTATGGACTTTGTTCTTGGTTTGCCTAAGTCTAGGACTGGTAAGGACTCCATCTTTGTGGTTGTAGATATGTTTTAGAAAATGGCTCACTTCATTCCTTGTTTGAAAACTAATGATGCATCTCACATTGCCGACTTGTTCTTTAAAGAGATAGTTAGACTTCATGGCATGCCTAAGACCATTGTCTCTGATCGTGATGCTAAGTTCTTAAGTTATTTCTGGAAAACATTGTGGACTAAGCTTGGTACAAAACTTTTGTTTTCAACTACTTGTCATCCTCAAACTGATGGACAAACGGAAGTAGTGAATAGGACACTTTCAGCCTTGCTTAGATCGCTTGTTAAGAAGAATCTTAGGACTTGGGAAGAGAATTTGCCACATGTTGAGTTTGCTTATAACCATTCCATGCATTCTGCTACTAAGTACTCACCATTTGAGATTGTTTATGGTTTTAATCCTTTATCTCCACTTGATCTAATGCCTTTGCCCGTGAATGAAAGGATAAGTTTGGATGGGAAAAAGAAAGCCAAAATTGTCAAGCAGGTACATGAGAGGGTCCGAGCCAACATCGAGGCAAAGACAAAGCAGTACGAGAAGTATGCTAACAAGAGCCGACGACAAGTGATCTTTGAACCGGGCGATCTTGTTTGGATCCATCTAATGAAGGAACGGTTTCCCGAGGAACGGAAGTCAAAACTTATGCCCCGGAAGGATGGTCCATTCACGGTTGTTAAGAGGATCAATGACAATGCCTATCAACTTGATCTTCAAGGTAAGTATGAAATTTCTCCTAGTTTCAACATCGCTGATCTATCTCCTTTTCATGCAGATACTCCAGATTTGTGGTCAAATCCTTTTCAAGAGGAGGGGAATGATGGATTTCGAGCTAGGACATCAGATCAGGATAGCTCAGACGATGAGGAACCGCTTGGAACGCAGCTGGAACAAGGAGAAACTGAGGTTCATCCAACCATCCGTGACGTTCGTCCAACCGTCCGCAGTGACCGCACGGCCGTGTACCGTATCGACCCAACACGTCCGGGAATGGAGCTACATTTGGAACCACGACCAGATGATCGATTCACTCGACCGAGACGTTCTCTTTCTCGACCTAAATCCCATTCTAAGACAATTGGTCGTGACAGAAACGCGTTGGTCCGAGCTGAATCACCGGTGGGACGGAACACTATCATTTCTATCGACCCATTCGACTTTTCTACCGACCAAACTTCAAAAGAACGAGCCATTGGACTGAAGATGAAGATTGGACGTGAGCTTTCACTTATGGACCGACCAAATCATGAGTTATTCGAGGAAGCGTCCGTCTCCATGATCCGGGCCGTACCATGACCGCACCAAGGAAGGAAAGCGGCCGAAGAGTCACTCTAAGGAATTCGCTGAATCCGAAGAGTTCCTTAACTCAATTTAATTTCAGTCTTTGGTCTTTATTACATTTTCTAGGAATTTATTACCACAAGACTAGTCTCTTCACCTTCTTGTTGTCTTATAAGTACCAAACTCTTTTGATCATTTTAATACATCGATTTTCTTCTTCTTATTTGAGAGTTCATCTCTTTGTTCTTGGTTGAACATTTTCGTTTCTTTGGCAAGGGTTACTTCCAAAGCAACAAACCTTCTTAGAGTTCGTTGTTAAGGGTTACTTCTTCGATCCTCTTTGAAGTTGGGGAATACCAAAGGTCATCTGCAACTTTTGACGGTCTCCTTCGATCCACCACTGATCCGTGATCAGATTATCATTCGATCCATCAAAGAGTCTATCCTATACGGGAATCTATCACAGAAGGTACCGGAGAAAAAAACCTGAAAGAGATCGGGAGTTTCGTCGGACAAAAATCCGGAGTGATTATGCCGATAAACAAAACATGTAAAGATATACACATAAGAAAACCAGAAAACAGTTACCCTAAAGCAAAAGTAACCCGGCTAACGGATCGACGACTGTCGGAACCGTCAACCAAAAACGAGAATCTGTAATTCGAAACGTGTTTAGAGAAAAGAGAGAGCCAAAGGAGAGAGGAAGATAAAATACTACTTCCTAGGAAATATAAACTAACAACAACTATAACAAGGTATTGGTTTTAGACAATTCCCTAGCAATTAAAAAGTGGTTATGGTGGGTCGATCGAGGCACAACAAGGCCCCGGGCAATACCGACTGCCACCACTCTCTGCATCACTCTTCTAATTTATTAGATTTATCACGCAAGACGACAAACAATACAAAAAACAAATAAATCAAGGGCAAATCACATTAATAGCACAAAAACATGATTTGTCAAAAATATAGCACCAAGGAAGAAAAATCATAAAAATAGCACAAAAACATATTTTGTCACTAAATTAGCCCTAACCCTAAATCTTAAATACTAAACCCTAAACCCTAAATACTAAACCCTAACCTTGAATAATAAACCATAAACCCTAAATACTAAACCCTAAACCCTAAATAATAAACCCTAAACCTTAAATAATTAACCCTAAACCCTAAATTATATAATGTTATAAAAGTCTTTATAATTAAAATAATGCTAAAATTGTGAATTATTTTCCTTGGTGCTATATTTATGATAAGGTATGTTTTTTGTGCTATTTTATGACTTTTCTCATAAATCAATTAGACAAAAACAAATAAATCAATAAATAACTATAAATCGAGAAAAACAAGATATATATCTTTATTTATTTATTTTCCTTAAATTTATTTTATTTTTCTAGATCGACATAATTTTCTAAACATCCGTTATAAATACGGAATCCTAACACCAAGTCCCTTTTACGTTGCTGACTCAAAAAAATCTACAAACTCCGATAAAATCTCCAAAGTTCCAAAGTTTGTTTCTTTATTGCTCGATTCCTCTCAGTTCATCAATTTCCAATAAACCCAAGAGAAAAATATATTAGTATAAGTTTTCTTGGTGAGATCGATCACTCACACAAAGCAATAAAAAAATCTTGAGATCTTTTACATCATCATCAATGGCATCGTCCGGCCTGACTCGATCGGGAAGCGCACCGCAATTCCTCCTAGACGAGAAGTGGAAGCTGTCAAAGAAAGACGGATTCAACGTCGGCGCGTCTAGGATCACGCGTTCCTCGTCGACCACTTCTTTCTCCATAAACGGCGGCAAGAAGACACAGGAAAAACAGGGGAGATGTGCTTTCACGAGGAAGTGTGCGAGATTGGTTAAAGAACAGAGAGCTCGATTCTACATCATGCGTCGATGCGTAATCATGCTTATTTGCTGGAGAGATAATTACTCCGATTCCTAAAATAAAAAAACATAAAATCCCTGTTTCTTTCTCTGTTCTTCATCTATGCTCTGTTTTTCTCTCTCTGTTCTGAAACCGAAGTAGATAGATATAATACATGTACATAAAGGGTTCTGTTTTCTTTTGGTTTCTGCTTCTTTAGATTAATTTAGATTTATAATTTGTATGTCTGAGCCTTTAATTCTGGAAACACAAAGATCATGTTCATTAATGATTTCGACTGTGATGATGAAGACGATGAATGTGAAGAGAGAGAGAAAAAGATTCCATTGGAACTGTTACGATTAAGCTATGTGTGGATCTTGTGTGCTTAGTCTGACAAACCTTATTAGTTTTTTCTATTTTCCTTTTTCTTAATGTAAATACTAATCAAATATGATTTTTATATGTATTATATATTGTGTATATTGTTTTGGTCAGTTATGACTTATGATTAATTAATACTAAAGTAATGATATTATTAAACTTGTTGAATTGTTAACCCAACTTAATAGTTTACTGTGAGAAGATGCCAAATTAGACTTGTTCAAGAAATTCAAAATTGTTAAATATGCTTACGTCTTCCTTTTATTCTAATACTATTTTTTTGTCAAACTATTTCTTATACTATTACAAGGCTTTTCTAAATATTTATCATGACAAACATGGACATATATCTAATTTGTTTATTTTTTACTAAAATTAATTTGGTTACTAAATTATTATTTAATTTGTTTACTAAATGATGTATTTAATACAAAAATATTTTTTATTTTACGCGTTTTTTACTATAAAGTCTTATATATCTTATATCTCTTATTTAACAGAATGAAGATAGGGTTACTTATTTTATATATAAAAACTATATTTATTCTGTTTTTAAAATATTTTATTTACCATTAATAAATTACGGCAGTAAACCTTATTCTTTATACATTTTTAATTTGGGTATACTTTTCTGGTGAAACGTGAATTTACTGAATCTTAATTAATTTAAATTGTTAAAAATTAATATTTCACATGCAAAACAAACAGCTGGGTTTTTCTCGTAGTTTCTTACCATTATCATATGCATCTGACTCCTTTAATACTACTTTATACTATTTTTAACCTATATGGGCTATATATATTATTTTTGTCGTCATACTTTTCTTTTTTTCATACGTTACATGGAATCGGAAGCAGGTACGCGGAAGCGGAATCGTATGGACACGCAGAAGCGATTTTTCAGAAATATATAGGAAGCGGGTACATGTTAGAAGCATATATACACATATATATATTAAAAATATAATATAACCCATAATTAAAACATATATGATTCAAAATTAAATATCAAAGTATTATATTCATTTTTAGTTAACTCTATCAAATAAGACGAAATCAAAATATATTGTGAAAATAACTAAAAATCAAAATTTTCAAAAATAATATTGTCCAACTAATTAAATCAATCATTTCTAGTAATTCACAAATGATTAATATAGTTTATCTAAACAATTTTTTTGTAAGTAAAAGATAAAATTTATTATTCACAAATATCAAAATTTACTATTAGTTAAACGTTTTATATATATGATTTTATTCTCTTCAGTTCTAGGATTTTTTATAAAACAAAAAATATATAAAATATAACTCTACATTTTTTCTTTCTTTATGACTTCGGAATTTTAAGATGGAAGGGCAAGCTTCCAAAACGGAAGCGTAAGCTTCCAATGCAGTTTTAAAGAATTTTTTTGGAAGCGTTTTGGAAGCGAGATTTTAAAAGCTTTCGCAAACTTCCGATTCCGATTCTGGTTGGTTTCGAAGCGGGAAGCGGTTATCTAGCGAAGCTTCCGTGCTACCTAGCTTTTTTCAGACAAACAAAATTACTGAAAAGTTGTTGAAATCTTTATTACGCCACTGTTTATTTCGTTAATAAATTTACTGGAAATTATTTGACACAGTAACTGCAAATGATTTGATACCAAATCAGTACACGATGTAAGTCTGTCCATTTACAATGGAACTTACAACTTTAGGTTATTGGAATTTATGATTCATTTCATGTTAAAAAATTGATTGATCAATATTGATATGACTATTAATGGTTATAGAAAAACATAGACAATATATATTTTGGAAATTGATTTTATATTTTGGAAGTTTTGGAGGTTATATGTCATCTCTGACATCAATGGCCATGACATTTTGTTTTTAGATCTACTTCATCGATTTGTTTGGCAATGATTATAATATTTTTTATAGCATCCCCAACACTTTTCACTATGTCGCCACTACCATTTTTATAGGCTTTGTGAATAAAACTGTAACTAATACTAAAACTTTAATCTGTCATGTGAATATGATCAAATATGAGTGCAGTGTGCAGTAGTTTATTGCTTGTTTTTCTATAACATCTTTTATAAAACTTATTGTTGATAGATTTTAAAATCAAACGCCATGTTGCAAAAACATTATCCAACGAACTTGGAAGATAAATAGAAAGAAAAAGAAATAATTCCGGCGTGATATTTTTTTTTTTTAGGGAATACTTTTACAAAAGGGTCCAAATTCAGAAAAGGGGACAAATTCGTAACATTTTTTCAAAAGTGTTATTCTACGAATCTTGCAAGATATGTGTTATACATGTAAATAATTTGTATGTTTTTTTCCCCAGAAAGAAAATTTCATTAGCTCGAGATGAAGAGGAAATATCTTAAATATAAAAATGGCAAAGAAAAAGCGTATATAACTATATAAGCCATCCCCACAAATCCAAAAGGATATTTGTATAATGATTGTAAAACGTTTGATTGTTCATTACCATGCTTAATTTGGATTATTATTATAGACATATTCGGACAATTCCATTTGACTTACTTTATTCTTTCGTGGCCGTCTTGTTTTAATTTATTTTATCGACAATTATTGAGGAATATTAATTTACTATGTTTTTCTTCTCATATCCAAAACTAATGAAAAAGTGTATACCTAATGCGCGTTTTCCTTTGAAAGACAATAATTATAGATGTTGTTCTGATCAGTTCCAGAGTTATAACCAAAATACCAAATGGTTGTAGTATTAGTTAAATCTTTATTAGAAGAATCGTCCTTAGGTGTGAATAACTTTTTGGGTAGCCATATAGCTAGCTAGCTAGCCATTTTCCCTCATGCAGCAGTCACGTGGAGAGACTAATTGCGACTTTGCGAGGTAGAGATTAATAATAAGGCACTATATAATATTTTCTAGATCTTATATAGAATTGTTTGGTGACTAAATTAAACAAGTATATAACCATTTACATAGCTACATCAGAGGAATTATGTTCTTTAGAAAGAAAATGATGTGCACTGATTGTATATACAGTAAAAACTAAGAGCACTTATATTTTACTAATTTATAAAATTATTAATTATAAAAATAAATTGAGTTAAAATGTAATTTGAAACCGAATAAATTTATTAACTAATCAAGCTATTAAATTATCAAATATTAATTTATAGAATTTTTACCAATGTAAAGACTATACATGAATTATGCCAAACTTGATTGGTGATATATATTTTTCGTTTACAATAGTGTTCAAAAGCAGATGATTGATGTATTGTTAGCAACAAGAACTGGAATAAGGCGACATATAAGTGCATTTTCTTTCTAATTGAATTTGCCAGTGTTGCAAATTTTAAGAAGTTTCATACCATTACAAAATCGTTGTAACTATTCAAACCGTTCATACATCATTAACTAAAGCTATTTTTGACTGCTACATCATATATTATGCGCTCATGTATGCTATCAGTTCGAGCATAAAAAGGGTGTCCTCGATCAGAAGTAATTCTTTGAAATAAATACAAAGATGTAAACAAAAATAGGCATTAGGGTCCATGTTTGGTCAACAATCACATCCGTGACATGCAAAGCGTGAATAATAATAGTAGAGACAAATAGTTCAAATGATGAGAATACAGACATACTCCCTCCGTTCCTAAATGATCGATGTTTTAGGATTTTCACACATATTAAGAAGACACATTAAAACATGTCTATAAATGCATCGTTTTTTGTTATTAACAATTTTCTATAATTTTAAACCAATAACAATCCAACAAATCTAATTATTCTTTTTGAAGTTTACAATTCATCATCATTAATTAGTAAAACTTGCATAGAAAATCTAAAACATCAATCTTTATGAAACAAAAATAAAATATAGAAAATCAATCATTTAGGAACAGAGGGAGTATATAACTACACTAAGAACATTATTGACTATACTAACGATTGATAGGTATTTCCAGTCCTGAGTATTTAGACAAACAGCAGAAGTTTACCACCCCCACAATCTTTGAGTCTAAGACAAATGTAAAATAATCGAGTTCAAGAAAGGGACATAACGCCGGAAACTAGTTCAAGAAGAGACAAAAGCAATGTGATGTAGCTGATAAGTTAGATGGGTACAAGAAGAGACAGAGACCTCTATTATTGCATTAGTCTTTTTTTCACTATATGCTATCACCATCGATCATTTTGTTGCGATTTGTTATTGGTAATCAGGTCCAATGGCAAACATGCAAAGAGAATGTGACGTGTGCATGCATGAGTCGACAGATCTTTTATGAGTAATACTTGGATTCACCCCTAGATGTGAACCCTTTTGTTCACCTCCATATTTTCTAACCAATCAAATAATTCCACATAATATAATATTAAAAATAAATAAAATTTTAAAAATGTTTTAAAAATAAAAAACGAAAAAAAGAAAAAAAATATATTTTATTTCAAACAAAACTTAAAAATAAATTTTTTATTAAAAATACTAAAACCTAAATCTTAATCTCTAAACCCTAAATTCTAAACCCTAAACCCTAAACGATAATTTGAACCTAAAATATTAAAATTAAAACTAAATTCTAATCCCTAAATCCAATATGTAAATCTTAAAAAATAAAAAACTAAACCCTAATCCCTAAACCCTAACCCAAAGAGCTTAAACCCTAATCCATAAACCCTAAATCCAAAGAGCTTAAACCCTATACCATAAACCCTAATCCATAAACCCAATATGTAAATTTTAAAAATAAAAACTAAACCCTAATCCCTAAACTCTAAACCCTAACCCAAAGAGCTTAAACCCTAATTCCTAAACCCTAAACCCAAAGAGCTTAAACTCTATACCATAAACCCTAATCCCTAAACCTTAATTTTAATTTTATAATTTTATTTTAAAATAATATTACATGACATATTTTGATTGGTTAATAAAGAGGAGGTGAACCTAAGTATTTTCCATCTTTTATCTATTTTAATGTGAGACAAAAACAGAAGTAGGATCATGGAAGTATCAAAATAACTGATTATTAAGTTATATGGACTTACAATCTAAAACTAATTGATGACAAATGGAGTGGCTCATATCTTTTATATATTATTAATTATCATTTTCAATTACTAATGTGTGACTTGCGTTTTTTATATGTCCCTCGAGATAATGATTTTTTTGACCATTAATTTTGATATTTTCAAGCTTGGATCGACGGTACCAATTTTGAGTAGGGTTGTCGATGGTTGAACCAATTTTGAGTCGGAACGGGTTGAATTGACTAGATTGGATTCTAATACCATGTTAAGTTATATGGGATTCCAACCTAAAATTAATTAGTAATAAGTGGAGTGGCTCATATCTCTTATAAATTATTAATGATCATTTTCAAACTATCGATGTGAGAATTGTATTCCTAATACTAATATATTCAAAGAACCGATCAGTTTTATATATATAACAATGGAAAGCTTTTAAATATTTGGGGGAAAATTTTATGGGTCTTTGATAGCATCACATGAACAAATATGGATACCCACCAGCAACGAGCATAACTCGCGTCTCCTTGATATGCTTTGTGTTTTTATGTACCCCTTGTATTTGTTTACACAATTAAAATAGCATAAGTTCAGAAACAAAATAAAATAAATTCATACGCGGAAATTAGGACTTCAAATAAACTTTTATCCGAAGATAATCCCAAATTGTTTCTTTATTTTGTTTTATGTTTTGAAAAAGACAATAATTGAAAGGGTTGGGGGGACCCCTCCAAAAAGAGTCTCTAACGACAAAGGCAAAGACCTATCCTATAATATTGACATAATCCTTACTAGTTTCATATTCATGTTAATTGAACCAATCCTTATCAATCACTACATCATGGTGGGTATGTCTATACATGTCTACATTCAATATACCAAGAGATTTTCTCGAAGGAAAAATTGAGATATGTTCAAATACAAAATATAAATTAAAGTTTTGGAGAATCCCAAAAGACACCACATTTGTATATTCTGAAAGAAACAGCTTTTGTTCCTCGCAAATTATAAATAAAGTGAAATTATTCCAAAAAAAAAACTGATTGTATATGTATAAATACAATGTTTAGTAAGATTACGTCAATAATTTTTATTAACCATAGATGGTGTCTATTAATAAGAAAAAGATCAGAAAGCAAACTCTTCAAACATAATTTCTCTGGATGATTAGATAAATTGGCTAGTTTTCTTGTTAGAGTTAAATGCAGTTATTTTTACAAATAAAATTTTGAAACTTTTGATTTTACTCATATTCCACGCCAACTAAATGCATGAGTGTATTTTCTTGCGAAAAAGTCCGTATATAAAGTATTTCATTCTCTCATATAAGTCATACGATAAAAAGTATTTCCATAGCAAAATTTTCATCGGATAGAATATGGTTTAACGATATGAAAAAACGACAAAAAATATAAAATAGGAATCCTCTAAACATACGATCTTTTATGTAAAATGGTTTACGCGCCACTCTTCATCCATGTGACACTTGATTGTCTCATCGGTGATTGGAGATCGGCCCTGTTCGTTTCGCAGTCGCTAGCGACCAGCGACAGCGACAACGACAGCGACAGCGACAGTCGCTGCGACAGTCGCTATGTTGTTCGTTTTACAGTCGCTGCGACTGTCGCTAATTTTTTTTTTTTAATCGCTATTAAAATCAGCGACCGGATTTTTAGTCGACAATCGCTGATTTGGAGTCGCTGCGACAGTCGCTGTCGCCAGCGACTGTCAAACGAACATGATTGACTCGCTGCCGCTGTCGCTGTCGCTGTAACAACGACTGTCAAACGAACATGTTTTGAGTCGCTGTCGCTATCGCTGTCGCCAGCGACTGCGAAACGAACAGGGCCTTAAAACTGCTATGGTCCTATGATAAGTTAATGCCCAAAATTCATTGCCTTTTCCAGAAAAAGACATAATAGACGGTAACATCTCTAGACAATCAACTGTCGAGAAGACCAAGTTTGATTTCTTCTCTCTACTAAGAAACGTGTTACCATTTAACCAGTCATCAAAACAACATTTGTTTCTTTCTTGGGGCTGATATTAACTCAGTCTTCATAAAATGATTTCTATTTTCTGTTTATAACTTTCACACATTTTGTTGAGATTAATACAAACCAACGACCTTTGCAACTATTTCTAGTTCAATCCATGCATATGAAGGTCATTTCCTTTCGTTAAGAAGTAGTCGAGATGATATATTATATGATGAAACTAGTAATACACTGTATAACTGCGAACTAATACATTGATTGCTCCATCTTCTGTAGCCCAACGGGCTACTAGCCCTAGGCCTACTGAAACCAAAAGATATTTCAGGCCGAAGAGGCCACTGCACTGAGCATGTGTTAAATTAAACAGCTATATGAAGGAATCACTTTTTTTTTTAATACTGTTATTAATCTGATTTGGAACACATTACATCATACAAGAAGTTCTCAAAATGAAGAACAATGAGAAGCTAATGGTCTTTCCACAAGGAAACCAATTGATAATGATACACTAACAAGACCATGCCGATCTTTTTCCGAAACAAAATAGTAAATCAGACGTTTCCAATCCTACACTAGCAGGCGGACTTCTGCTTTTAATATCTTTGATAATTCTCATAAAACTTCAGGAACCAATTTTAAAAAACTTTTAGGAACATCAGTTGCCATAAGAAATTTTTTGGTATATTGATTTAAGAAATTGTATATCTTATAAAAAATGGACTCAAGTCTTATTAGGGGCAACATTTTCTAAATTTGCTTTAGACGTCAATTTTGAACTAACCAGCAAGTATATAACCATTTACATAGCTACATTAGAGGAATTATGTTCTATAAAAAGAAAATGTTATGCACTGATTGCATATACAGTAAAAAACTCTATAAATTAATAAAAAATATTGGTTTAATATATTAATTAGGTATAAAATTGCATAGAAACTTGAAAAACATCAAATAAAATGAAACAAATAAAAACTTATCAAACATATACAGAGGGAGTACTATACATGAATTATGCCAAACTTGATTGGTGATATATCTTTTTCGTTTACAATAGTGTTCAAAAGCTACCAATTACGCTGATGATTGATATAATGTTGGCAACAAGATCTGGAATTAGGCGACATATAAGTGTCTTTTTCTTTCTAAGTGTTGCAAATTTTAAGAAGTTTCATACCATTACAAAATCGTTGTAACTATTCAAACTGTTCATACATCATGAATATTTTTACGAGAAACGCTTCGAATAATCTACAAGTTATCGGAAACGGGGATGTCTTCTCGTATCTCGACTGGAACAAACACAAATCTGATTGTCCTGAGTTGTCTAGCTGCATGATTGCTCGTGGAGCACTGATCAAGGTTCGTGTATATCAACAACCAAGAAGGTCACCCACAACTAGAAACGTCTATCCTAAAAAAAATTAAAGGATTCTCATTGTGTGTTTATTTCTGGTGGCTATTTGCCTCAGTTGCATTATTTGTTTAGCGAATAATAGTGTTTCTGGTCAGCCACACCAAAAAAAGCTCTGATTATCTTTTACTTAATGATGATGGCTATTTGGTTTAGTTACATTATTTGTTTAGATAATAGTTTTTGTTTCGTTTTTTTCTTCTTCTTCTTCTGCATCACACCAATATCGTAAATCAGTGTTTAGGATTTATTAGCTGATTTATATTATAGGTTTGGTTTCGTTTTATTTTAACAAGTATCTGTTGTTTTATGGAATAATCTTGGTTTAAATTTTAAAAAGTTGGTATAATCATATTGAGAGTAGTTTGGGTTGGCTAGTAGCTCAAACCAAAATAAAAGAAGGTTATAAAAAGCACTTTAGGGTTTTTGCAACATCACAAATCTAGCAGCCGAAATATTTTTCCTTCTCGACTGCCACCGATGGGCAAGAAGAACAAGACATCCTCCTCTGCAAGCGATGATGCTGAAACAAGAAAACGCAAGAAATCCTCCTCTGCAAGCGTTGTAATCCTTTCTTTTCTTATTGTTCTTTTTTATTCCCTCATTCTTGAGTTTTTTTTTCTTTTTCTCTTTTAACTAATTTTTGCCTTTATTTTGTTTATAATTTTCAGGTTGATACATATCCTGCTTCTCCTCCTCTTCCCCGAGACTCGCTAACTTCTGGTCAGAACTTTTGCTACCCAATTCTTGGAACTTTTGACATATTTAGATCTTACATCATTTTTTCTTGTATTTTATATTTGTTTTCACAACTTATAAGTTTATATTGACCTGCTTAAAATTGAAAAGTACAAAAAAAAAACAAATAATTTCTTAGCTAATCTTAGTTTATGAAATATTATATTAGAATTTGGAGTGGTTAAGCAACACCTTGGACACCATGGTTAAAATTCAATGTAATAGCCAAAAACAAATCAGGCAATAAAAAAGACTCTGACCAGAAGTTAACAAATTTTAAACACATAATTATTCAAATATTAGTTCCGGTTTTGGTCTTTTCATTCTAAAACTAACTTTTTTTATTTCTTTGGCTTTAAACAAACTTCATTGTAGCTCTATTCTTTAAGAAGAAAATAGTGATCAGTTGAGTTGTAAATTAACTTTTTTTCTTGCGTCTTTCTATTAGGTAAGATGGTGATGAAACTTTGTTCGAAAAGTGAATTAAAACAGAAGAAGCAAGAGAAGGCAAGACTTTTATCTTTTAACTCTTATGATTTCATTGTCTTTGATTTTCTCAAGTAATGATTTTGATTTGTTTTTACCGGTTTTCTTAATCATTACTTTTATTCCAATGGCAGGAAACTAAAGAAATAAAGAAATCTATCAAAGAGCTAACTAAAGCTGTAAAACAGCTACAAGAAACTATACTAGCCAAACCAGATCTACGTGAGATGGTTTCACTGCAGGTATTAGTGTTTTTAGGACTTTGTTTGCTTGTTTGAAGCTGTTGCATTTGATTTGTAAGTTTAAGTAATGTACTTTATAATACTAAAGAAATTGTGCATTTGTCTGTAGGAGCAAAGTACACAAGAGAAAGAGGATACTTGTTGTTTTGATTGTGAAGAAGCCGAGGGAAATAACAGTCGCACCATTTTCGTTAAAGGATTTCAGAAGTTGCGTCCTAGGAATGAAATCAAGAAAATGTTGAGTGATGTTTTCTCTCAATGTGGAGACATCACAAGGGTATTTGTTCCCATGGAGTGTGATACCCGAGTTCCCCTAGGGTTTGCTTTCATTAATTTTAAAAGAGCCGAAGACAATGCCTTGGAAGGAAGTAAGCTTAAGGTGATGTTGGCTAAAAAAAGAGGTGAATTCTATGGCTATACCAACTTTAGTGGGTGCGATCGTTGTATGAAGGCTAGATTAGCTCGTCGTCGCCGTGTTATCAGGTATATACATCCCTCCTGCTTATTGATTCTTGTTTCTTGATCATTAATGTTTTTCTTTTTGGATGTCGCAGCGGTTTTGATTGGGAGGTCCTCTGAACCTAATATTGGTCGTTCTACCTCTCGACCAGCTGGAGGAACCTATTTTATTTTCTTACTGTCTTATTTATTTATGTTTTGTGTTACAACGACTCGTGCAATTTATGCTTAAATCAACTTTTGTAAACCATTTTAATCTTATTGTGGTATTGAAGAAAAGTGGATTATTATTAGTAAGGGTCTCTTGTAAATCTTATTATTTTCTTCGGTACGTAGTGATTAGGTAGACGGTGGAAATTGTACGACAGAGGATTATGTATTTTTACAAATCTAGAGCAGCTCCAGCAGGGTTTCTTGCGGGTTTTTAAACGCGGTTTTTAAGGCAAATTGAAATAAAATAATAAAGATTTGTTTATTGTCCTTGCACTCACCACACGACTATTCCCCGTGATTTGTCTTCACTCGCACGATACTACAAATCATTTCCCGGTAGGTCACTCATTCTTTAATTACTCCAACTCAAACACGCTTGGAATTCTTTATGGACAATATATATATTTTTGCTTGTTAATCCAAGACTGATGAATACAGATAATTAAGAATCTACATTAAATATTTCAGAGATTCTTGAATGCTTTCAACCTAATCCTAGATCAGCAATGATGATGCCGATGGTTAGAAGTACTCTGCAAGGCATCTTTCTTTCTTGTTTGCGTCTGTATTGTTCATCAATAACAGTCTCTCTTTTCTCTTGTTTGTTACTTTGTAATCACATACATTTTTTATTAAGGTGCAAAAAAGTGTTAAATTTCTTATTATGTTTACATCCTAAGATACAGTTCATGAATCAATATAATGGGGCCAATTCCGTAACAAAAGAAAAGTATATTGCTATTTACATCTAAAAGGTATGTCAATTTTCTTTTTCATTTCTATACAATTTTCCACGGTTATTTTTGTTATTTTGTTGTTCAATTTGAAGCTGAGTTTGTGGTGAAAACAAAATAAACCAATAACAACGTCACCTCTTCTAATGCAACCCCTCTTCAGTATGGATTTTCCTCCACAATATCTTCTTCACTATTTACAAGCTTGCTTTGGGTCTCTTCCTCTGCTATCGAGCTATCCTCTTCAGATCTCATGCTATCTTCTTCAGATCTCGAGCTCTCTTCTTTGCTATGTACAACTCTGAGCTTGGACTCTGTTCCATGATCAGCTAGATGAGCCACTTGATCACCTTGTGCAGTGTTCCTTGGACTCTGCAATGGTGATCTGTGGCATAGTATTAGTGTTAATAAACTGTGGTAGAGACCAAAGATAGAAAAAAACAAAGTATTGAGACTAAGCAAGTTTAGAAAACTCACTCTCTAATTTCTTGTTGTGATCTTGGAGAATGCGTATAACCAAGTCTCTAACTAAATAAGGAAAGGGAACATCTATAGAATCATGCATGAAGTAATACCTACCCATTACCAAAATCATGAATCGCGGTATGGTAGACTTCAAACACGTGAAGAGCATGATCGTACATCGCCGAAGCAACAAGCATGAGAGAGACACAAGCCATATACATTGATCAATTTACTGGAGAGATGATACAGTTTTGATGTCTCTAACCAAGTAAGGAAAGGGAACAACTATAGAATTTTGTTAGGTCTTCTTTCAATAGATGTAATAATGAGCTTAACCGGATGATGGAAACTATGTGATGAAACAACTACATCTGTAGCTTTTATTGATTTTCATGATATAACTTTCAAACATTCCAATGACGATGCTCTTTCTCTGCTCTAAGTTTTACATTAAAAAAATTCCAAGTATTATATAAAAAGAAAATTCAGAGTAAAAATACACCATCCTAAGATTCTCGTGGAAAGATATGAAATCGGATTGTTTTGCCAATCAATATATACAAGTATTAGATATTACAATTTTTACAAATCACATTCTTTTACCCATTACAAAAGTAATTTTTTAATTTTTCCTTTAAAAATAACTTAGTTGGTGTTATTAAATAGTAGATATAAACTTAATTCTATAGGTTTTATAAAATTTTGTGCTACAATTTTTGTTTTTTGTCACACATAATCTATTGTTATTTGATAATTGATTTTAAATCTTTTTAAAAATCTAGTGTTATTGATTATCAATTAATGTTTATTTAAATCTAATATTATTAGTTATGTATTAACAATAAGTTCATTAAAAAGTTTGAAATCCATTGTTATTCAACTAAAGATTTAAATTCAATAATTAATATCTTGTTTTGATAGATTCATACAATTCGTTTCATTTTTTTGAATCTATGTGAATTATAGTAATCAAAATCCAATCTTTTATCTTCAGATTTTATTTAAAAAATCCATAATTACTACTTTATAACTTTTGTTACTTTTTTCCCACAAAAAGTTCATTATAGTGTTCACAAATCCATTATCACAATAATCCTAGATTTTCATCAAAGAGAAAATGTATCTCTTTTGACCACAAAAGGTTAGGACTAAAGTGAATATAGTTTTATCTCATTTGTTGTTTGCTTCTCCGGTCAAAGTAATTGCTCTGTTTCATTAGATTTTTTTTTTTTTGGCAGTGTGGCTTTAAGATGTTTACTATAGATACTGCTAGAAGACTTTTCAAAAACATCCATCTGAAAAGGTATGTATAATGAGTGGATGATGATAAACTAGCAGTAGAATCAATCAATAAGAGTATCCCATTTGAAACATGTCTTTGCGCAGGTGGTGTTTTGACGTTGACTTGGTGTTCCTATGCAAGCGTTTTAATATTCCAATGCTTGAGATTTCTTGGTGTTCCTATGCAAGCGTTTTAATATTCCAATGCTTGAGATTTCTGTGAATTGGTCTGAAATTACGGGGTCTAAAGTAAGTATGTTGAGCATTCCCAACATGCTTTGAGAGCTTGCTTTAATGTTTGTGGGATACAAAACTGACATGTGGAAGATCCATCAAGCATGGGAGAGACACAAGACATATACATTGATCAGTTTACTGGAGAGAGGCATTTTACCACAACCACATGCCAACAGTTGTCTCAAAAAGAAAAGCCACATGGAAATTCAAACATACAGGTTGCAAATCTTCAAGTGTCGTTTCAAAGATGAATTAGCACGACCGTAGAATAAATTAAAGCTTAAAAAAAAAACGAACATAAGATCACTGAAAACTTCGAAAATGAAAGACAATCAATAGTAAATTAAAATGATAGTGAAATAATAAAAGAAAGCAAAGCTTAATACCTATTAATTGTACATAATGGCTGGAGATGCATTGAGGTCTCGAATCCACCCATGCCGATCTTTGGTTGGTGTATTTAAGCTGATTTGTGAGGACATTGTTGAGCAGCTGAGAAGAAGTCTTGAGAACCTCTGTAATTTCTTTGTATACCTCAACCTCCCTTGTATACCTCAGCTGAGAAGAAGGAAGAAACGGCTACTAGGTTTGTGGGGTTGCCAAAACCCTACTTTTTATTAACTTCTTTTATTTTGGTACGGGTCGGACATTTCATCTAAGAAAATAATGTAACCAAACCAAATGGCCATCATTAGTAAAAGAAAATCAGAGCTCTTTAGGCGTTTTTGGTTGTGGTCGACCAGAAACAAAATTATCATAATATTATTTGTTTATGTATAAACAATATGTTCATTAAATAGTTTGAAATCCATTGTTATTCAACTAAAGATTTAAATTCAATAATTAAAATCTTGTTTTGATAGATTCTTACAATTCATTTCATTTATTTTTTTTGAATAATTTTGTATATAATGCTATGTGAATTATAGTAATCAAAATCCAATCTTTTATCTTCAGATTTTATTTAAAAAAATCCTTACATACTATTATATAACTTTTGTTACTTTTCCCCCACAAAAAGTTCATTATAGTGTTCACAAATCAATTATCACAATAATCCTAGATTTCCATCAAAGAGAAAATGTATCTCTTTTGACCAAAAAATGCTCAAAAGGTTAGGACTAAAATGAATATAGTTTTATCAATTCATTGATCGTTGTTAGTGATTTATTAAAATAAAAGTGTCTTAAAATCTAGTAATTTTTTACTTTGGATGAAAAAAAATCATTTATTATTACATTCAAATCTAAAGTAGAAATCAAATGATTTATGATGACTTGCTGAATCATTTTATCACTTGTCGAGACGTGTTTCCATGTTATAGAGAAAATAACATACCTGAAAAAGCTACCAGTCATGGAGAAGGAAGGCGACAGAGAGTGGAGAAGGAAACACGGCAGTTAGGTCAGTGGAGATACACGGCTGTTAGATAAGGAAACACGGCTGTTCTGGCTGTTCATTGACTATCACTCGACTGCATTTTCCTTCACACTCAGAGATGTTATATGAATAACTTATTTAATCAGATATTTATAATATTAAAGAAAATTAAATAAATGAAAGAAAATATTAAATGAATTTGATTTAAATAAAGAAATGGACGAACCTCATACCGACCACAACCTTGAAATCTTCTTCTTCGAAAGATCTTTCACTGTATTTTTGGAAATCGAAACGAGCTCCACTTCCTAATGCGTCTGCACAGACTCATTTATTCCATTGATATAATTTTAATTAAAAATTAATTCAATAATTAAATAATATATTCTTTCTCTCTGTCTCGATATGTACAAATAGAGATTTAGATTATATTGTTATCTTCAGCAGCAACTATATAGCGATTTATTATTAACGATAATCATTTTACATTAATTTAAATATTGAAATTATGTGCTGGTCTCATCAGTGATTGGAGAATAGATTGGAGATCATCTTTTTCAGACATCCATTGCATCAAGACATAAACTGCTATATATGGACCTATTATAGGTTTAAGGTCCAAAATTTATTGGCTTCCAAGAAAATGACATATTAGACCGTAACATCTCTAGACAATCAACTGGCGAGAAGACCAAGTTTGACTTCCTCTCTCTACTAAGAAACGTGTTACCATTTAACCAGTTCATAACAACATTTTTTGTCTTGGGGCTGACATTAACTCTATCTTTATAAATCATCATTATTTTTCTGTTTATAACTTACACACATATTGCCTAGATTAAGACAAATGCATATAACGTACATTTCCTTTCGTTAGGAAGTAGTCTAGAGGATATATTATATGCTGAAATTAGTAATACACTGTATGACTGCGAACTAATACATTGCTTACTCCATCTTCTATAGCCCAGCATTTATTGGGCTACTGGGCTTAGTGATTACCTAAAAATATTAGGCCGAAGAGGTCACTGCACTGAGCAATGAGCATGTGTTATATGTAGGGCTGGGCAAAAAAACCGAACCGAAATACCGAACCGAATCTAAACCGAAAAAGAGGAACCGAATCCAAAACCAAACCGGTAAAATACCTGAATGGATCCTAAACCTCTATATCCGAAGAACCGGAACCGAACCCGACCCGAACCGAAAACCGAATGGATACCCAAACTATCCGAACTACAATTATATATCCAAAATATTAGTGAAATTTAGACTTAATATAACAGAATTATACAAAATTATAATTACAAACTCAAATATATTGGTTAGTTTTAGACCAAAATAGCTAAAATACCTAAAATAAATGAAATATATGAAACTTATAGCTATATTTGTTTAAATTTAACAATTTTTTTGTTCAAATTAACTAGTTTTTATTTTTGTTTTATGATTTTCCGGATACCCGAATCCGAATTGAACCCGAATGGAGCCGAACCGAACCCGAATCGAAATTATAAAATATCCGAATACGTTTTATATGCCCAGACCCGAAAGTCCGAAAACCCAAAAGACCCGAACCGAACCCGAACGCCCAGGCCTAGTTATATATATATCAGCCTTGATAAGCAGATGAAGCAATTGGGGTACATTAGATGTTAAAATTGCATAAAAAGTAGGAACGCAAGAGCATGTATTGTCAGCCTATCTACGACCCCGATTAGAACTCTGTGGTGTGAAAGAAAAGGAGAGTAGATCAAACTCTGATACTCATTAAGATTGAGTTATGGCTGTTTAATTTCTAACAGCCATAAACCCTAACATATGTTGATGATAATGACAAATGTTATTTGCTTTTGAGTCGTCTAAACATTAAACAATACAATTGTCATGTTGTGGGACGCAGCCCGACGTTTTCAGCTCGCAGCCTGTGTAGAGACATATAAGCTATCATCAACAAAAATAAACAAATTATATTATATCAATCTCGCGATCCGAGCCGTTGACTAGCTTGATCACATCGAACGTCAGCACCAAAACCAACTCTTGATTTAGCAAGATCAAACTCCATCCACACGTTCTGTTGATGATGATGACCAATCACAAATGCTTCTATTCCCAGAAGATCGGAGTTCCCAAATGTGAAGCAATACACATGATCTTTTCCTCCAGACCCGGCTCCGTTTACCCGGTACAACAGCTTTTCACCCGACACGCTCATCTCCGCGCCACGAAATATTAAATTAACAACGGGCAGGCCCGAGAAATTGGGCCGTGTTAACGGCCCAACATGGTAACAAAGGTCCATTGTCCCTTGGAACACAAAATTTGGATCGTCTACAACTTTGAGAACCGATTTGGTTTGCACAATAAACTCGGTTTTCAACGCGGTGTAAACCGGACCCATCAGGAACGTAAATTGCGTACCTGAATCCACCATCGTCTGACCTGCCCCGGTATGGTCAGGTACAAACACGGATTTAGGCAGAGTTAGTAACTTTGAACCGACCCGGATTCCTTCTAATTGGACCGTGTAAGCGACCCGGTCGAAATACGGTAACGGCGTTGTTTCGAGTACCAAAGGCGTGTATTGGATAGGACCGAGCCATGAGGAGTTCGCGTCACCGAGAAGCAAAATACCGGAGGAGTCTGAACCGGATATACAATAAGAGAATTTGGAGAAACCCAGCTGGTTAACAAAGGATAAAGAGCCCCGGTTCATTCCCATTAAACCGGTTGATTTAGCGTCTTCCTCCGAATCGGTGCTTAAACCTGAATCCATGCACCCGAATATGGTGGCGGGTCGGGTTGAAGACCCGATGACGAACGTCTCGTGAGCTAAATTGCCTTCGATTGAGGTAGCGTCAGCATAGGAGACAGCCACATGGCAGAGATGGGTATTCGGGTCACATGAGGCGGGTATGGGCAAATCCCGGGTCCGGGTCCTGCAAATTTGAGACGAGCAAGATACGGGTGAGTATGAAGTAGATGAAACCGGGTCAAATACGGATCCTAAGTTGGGAGATTTCTTGCAGTGAAGCCATGAAAGCTCGCTCCCGGTGTCGAGAACCATGGAAATGTTTTGCGGTGGAGAGCCGACGGAGAGAGACACTGTGAGAGTGACATTATGTCTGAAAGAAAGCTTGTCTGAAGAAGACTGGGGAAGATTTTGAGTTTTGAGAGAGAAGACCAGTGGTGTTTGATTTGAAGGAGATATATTAGAGAGAGTGAGAGGGAAAATGAGAAGTAAAATTGAAACTCGAAGCAATACATTTGAAAGAGATGAAGATGATGATGATGAGGCCATGATATAAGTCTTGACTCTTCGTTACATGCTTTGCCATCTTTAAATACAATATTGTGTTTTTTTTTATTCTCTCGAATTCTTGATTACGCTTTCCCGGTTCGTTTCGGTTTACTATTATCATTCCGAGCCAACAAGAAAGAAATCATTTCACGAAGAACATTGGGGTCAATTTCATTTGAATGTTGTTAGGGTTTTTGGAGTGAGCCATGTCTCTAGACAAAAGACTAAGTTAGTGGAAGAGTAGGTCTTAGGTCTTTTTGGCCGTGCCTTCGTGGTTTCTGTTTACTCTCTGTAGTTCACATCAACTTTGTTGTATACTTTCTTCGTGTTCCCACTTTCTACGGGATCTTTGTTTTATTTATTTATTTTATTTTACTTTTCTTTCTGTTTTAGGCTGAAGTTTATTATTTTGTATCATATTTACTATAATAAAATCAAAAGAGGGATATCGTGTAAAGTTATATGTATTATAGTCAATTCAACACGTAAAAGCACTATATAAGAAACTACAAATGGTTGGATTGTTCTTTTTTTTTTTTTGAGATATTGTTCATCATTTAAGGCCAGTGTGATTTTGTAAAGTTGTTAAAGTATGATTAGAATAGAGTTTTGGTGAATTGACGGGAAAAAAACCTCCCTGATGTATAACTCACAACCGACATAATAGATTTTACATTTTTGCAAATGTCTTTTGTCTTATTATGACTTTTCGACTAATAGTAGGGATTTGATTACCATACGTGAAACGCTGCTGTCTATTTTGCTACCATCCAATGAGACAGCAAAAAGACTGCTGTTAAAAGACAGGTTTTACACAAGACTTTTGTAGTTGTGTTTTGTTCTGTTCTCTTTCCATCAATTTGAAACACAAACTTCCCTGTTGTTAAAATTTCAATTTTGTTTCCCCAACGCGTTAGCTACTGGCCTAGGAGGTATTTTGTTAGGCATGGCATAAACTCAAATTCTTTGAGTGCAGCTAGTGATCTTAGAATGAGCTGAAAGTCTTCTAGCTTGGTTACCTTTGCCATTTTCTTATTATACACGAGACGGAAAATTCGAATATTATTTTTTATTGCTTGACATATAACTTATGTGTTTTTACTTAAGTTATTAGGTTTTATTATTAAAAACTCTAGCTTTTTGACTTGTAAACTATTTTTTTTCTTTGTAATTTTAATATAAAAACTTTTTTAAAAATAAATAAATTATGATTCACAATCCGTTTAACTATATAAAATAAACATATTTTAATGGGGTTGGTTTGTTTAGACATGTAGACTTAATGGATATATCCATGAACTTAACAAATAAATGTTTATTTATTTTTATTTTTGGTTTTGGTTTATTATTTTTTATAAAAAGATGTTGTTTGTGTAACATATAAATGAGCGTAAATGGATTGGTTAAAACTTAGCGGATTTTAAACGAATTTAAATGGATACAAAGTTAGATGGCCATAGGCTAAACATGTCGGGTCTAACTGGGTCTGGATCACCCATTTTAACATCACTAAATATGACTCTTTGTTTGAAACAAATTTGTTGTACGTGGATAAGCCATGGCAAGGTTTCGTTGACTTTCTCGGTTGAACTAGTTTATCCCTGAGACTAGTCGGGCCATCTATGCCGCCGGCTGGTTGTGTTGACTCGGTTTTTGTAAAGTAAACTGAACCTTGACCCTTCAATCCAAAGTTATTAAAAAATATAATTTAATATATATATATATATATATATATATATATATATATATATGTACTTTAATATAAAATTACATAGTACCTCCAAAAAGTTGAGATGGAACCTCACAGTAAGAGCATCTCCAATGGTGTTACTTCATTGGGGTTCTTAAAAAAATTTTTTTTTTTTTTTTTCGCAGATACAAAAAAAAAACAAAAAAAAAAGAAACAACCAACGAGGAGCCGACACGTGGCGTAATTAGTCTAAGGATCGATTCTTAGATAAGCAATTTAGCATACGATTTCTTAAAAACCGTGGTGGGACCCACATTTTTTTATTGTTATTTTTCTAAGGATTTGTGCTAAAAACCTCCATTGGGGATGGTCTAACACATCAAACCGAGTCATGCTTGCCTTCTAGTATATTTAAGGAAAAAAAGAGAGTTGAAATTATTTATTGTGGTTTCGCAGAGTTTGTCAAAGTTGGCGAAAGGTGGATATGAAATCGACCAAAAAATTTGTAAAATGTGTGCTGGAGACAACCCATTCCTAAGTCTTTCTCAATTCTCACCAACTCTATCCTGTTGTGTTACCAAATATCTCAACGTCGTTTCTTCTTTCAATCATGTACCAACAAAAATAATTTGGTCTCAGGACAATGAGTCTCAACAAATAAAAAAAAGTGAAATTTACTCAGAATGACTCTAATTTGTCAAATAATTACAGAATGACTCTAATTTGTCAAATAATTACCAGACTAACTCTTATCAAAATCAACTTAATCAAAAAGCTATATAAAAAGACATAAAATTTTGATAACTTCTAAATATTTACGTCTATGCCATTTTCTGAAAAACATAATTTGAATATGTGTTAATCTTTTTAATAGTCAATTTAAAAAAACGAATAATATTAAACAAAACAGTATCCATTGCTCAAAAAAAAACACGATACACCCCATAAAAAAACCAATCCCCCTGCGACTTGAATCCTCCGCCGTAAATTCTCTGTTGTTTGAGTATCACCATAGAAGTCTCTGCCATAGAGGTCCCCCATCTTGAAATCTGTGCTGTAGACGTCTCCGCCGATAACCCTCGAGGCTGTGAACTCTTGCGGCTTTTTCTTTTGCTTCGATTGGAGTCCTTAATCATATAGTCCCGTTAGTTTTTTCCAATGTAGTTTGCCAATTTCGAAATTGATACCAAATTTAATGTGTTTCTACCGAAAATTGTTTCTTTACAAATGGGTTTTTGGTTTGAATTTCGTTTTAGGGTTTAGAACAGCACAATGATCATGAATTACAAGCAGAGGAATTGAAGCGTCAACTCAGATATCGGAAATCATCTGGGGAGGTTACCTTCTCCGAACAAATTCCTCGTGGGAGTTATTCTGTATAGGAATTGCGCTGCAAAGGTAAACCTTTCCTCTGCTTGTATATGTCCCTGTATGCTCATCCCGTTTATCCTTGTGTCCTTTTCTATATACTCTGTCGATGAACTCCTTCCTCTAGATTTTTTTGTTATTGTTCAATCACCTCACATGGAACATGTAAAAAGCTCTTTTCTTTCGAACTCTACGTCACTTTCATTTCAGAAGATATCTGGACTCTGGAGACGAAAAGGCGGGGGAGAAATGGGTTTTAATGGTGACGGCGCAGACGCCAACGAATATCGCTGTGATCAAGTATTGGGGAAAGAGAGATGAGGTTCGGATTCTCCCAATCAATGATAGCATTAGCGCCACGCTTGATCCTGGTCACCTCTGCACTCTCACCACCGTCGCTGTTAGATGTGCCTTTGATCGGGATCGAATGTGGCTCAATGGCAAGGTACTTGCTTCATCTCCCACTTTAATCTCAGCTAAGATTTGCGCAAAAATATTCTCTTTGGCTATGAGCTACTCAAAATCATAATATGTGCTGTGCAACAGTTGATTTCAAATTAATTTTTGTTTCCTTTATTGTGAATTTGTCATATGTAAGAACGATTGTCTTGTTGGTTTTTGTTCATGGTGTTTCTATGTTTGTTGTTTCATCCTAGTGTAGGAAAATTCTCTTTCTGGTAAAGGGTATCAAGATAGCTAAGAAAGATTGGGAGAAACTGCATCTACACATTGCTTCTTATAACAACTTTCCTACTGCTGCTGGCTTAGCATCTTCAGCAGCTGGTTTTGCTTGCTTAGGTACTCTCAGTTTTTACTTCATTTCCTCGTGGATGTTGCTTAGCATGAAACAAGGAAAATTCCATTGGTTTTTGGATTCTTTCCTTTGTCATGTTTAATTGAAAGAACCATGTGGTACATTTCTGGCTACTTGCAGATCAATTTAAGTTTGGGAGTAGATAGTACATTCCTGACAATGCATGTGTCGTTTGTTTGGTGAATATGAACAAGATCACGCCCTCAAGGTGTTGGAAAGATCTTCGTATCTTATTCTCATTTTCGTGGACCAGATTGCTTACATATTTGATGTTGGCCCAAACGCAGTCCTGATTGCACGAAACAGAAAAGTAGCAGTTGAATTGCTGCAGGGGCTGCTCTACTGCTTCTCTCCTAAGCCTGACACAAACATGAAGAGGTAAGATAGGAAACGTGATGATTGATTGATTGCTATAAGCCCTTGACTAAAACTGGTTGGTTGGTTACTTTGTTTAGTTACGTACTGGGAGATACATCAATTGTAAAAGAGGCAGGATTGGAAAGTGGAGAGGTTCCACAAGGAATTAAAGACAAAATTGGAAGTAAGGATCAAACAGTTGAAGTGAGTTATTTCATATGCAGCAGACCTAGAAAAGGTCATGTGGTGCTTCAAAACCAAACTCAGGCTCTCCTCCATCCTCAATCTGGTCTCCCCAAAAAAACATTCCCGTGTGTTGTTGTTGCAGTATCTGAGAGTTGCAAACAGCTGTTGTTTTTCTTTTTTTGGCTTAGCCGGCTCTAACTCTTGTCCTAAGAGATCACACATTTGAATATTTTCTTAATTATTTAAGTTTACATACAATTCTTCTTCATAGGGAATATAAAAAGCCTCTTCTTTAGAATAATCGATACTTTCACTGGGGAGAATGATGACGCAGCTAAACAAACTGGACAATCACTATTAATAAAGAATCAGATCATGCCTCTGAGGTACTATGGGTGATCATAGTTTGTTTTGGCTAAAGGCATGTGTGAAAAAGGAAGAATCAATCAATGGATATACTATCACAAAAGGTGGGAGAAGACAAAACAAAACGTGAAAAGTTATTCCTGCTTATAATTAGAATTCGGTTTGGTTTAATTCCATGGTTTGCGTTTAAATTAGGTTTTGGTATGGTGATTAATTAAGCTTGGTTTTGTTTGGTTTAAATAATAATTAAGTAAGTTTGTGGTCGAAAGAATAAACAAATCTATCAAAAATAAGTAAGTTTATTGCCAAAGACTAAAACAAATCTATGAAAACCTAATAAATCGATCAAATTTAGATAAATCTGTGATCAAAGAAGAAATAAATATGTTGAAACCTTAATAACTCTGTCAAATCTAGATAAATTTGTGGTCAAATGAGAAATAAATCTGTCGAAACCTTAATAAGTCTGTGAAATTTAAGTATGTTTGTCTCCAAAACAAACAAATCTAAGATATTCGTAATAAGTTTGTCTAATTGGAATAAATTTGTCCCTAAAGAAAAATAGATTTGTTAAACAAATCTGTGGAAGTCTACTTAAATCTGTCAAATCTAATTAAGTTTGTCGCTAAAGTAAAAAAAATAGGTTATTAATAAGTCTGTTGTTTCACGTAAAAACGATTAAATAAGTCTGTGGAATGGCTTTCGTAATATTTTATTTTTTTCTGCTGAGCTGGAAAATATAGTAATGGCAATTTTATAAATATGATTTTCGAGTACAAATGATTTAGGGGCAAAATAGGTATTAAAAACTAACTAGTAATTAAAATAAAATTAAAGTTAATCTGGTAATTACATGATAAATTATGGTCTAACTAACTTTTTCCCCTAAAAAAAATTGAGGTTACAGCTGCAAGGTAGATATATTAGTGGTCAAAATCACACACAAATCAAAATAGATTCCAAGGTCTTGAAAAATACCTTAATAAAATAATCTATACCTTTGTGGAAGAAATGAATGAGACCTCGAGCATTAAATGTTGGCAATTTTTTTCCTCAGGGTGATTGGATATGAAATATGGACCAAGCTAATCATGTGAGTGATTGAAGGAACTTTTTGGTCGATGATTTTTAGTCTCGGCCATTAATTTGGAACTTGGATGAATGGTTATGATGCTATCTTGCACCCCATCAATATGACAATATCTTATAGTATTCGGCGCTAGCGGTTCTAGGCTATGGTCTCGTTTGAATTAAGTTCCAAACGATTTGCAAGCGATATGCCAGGTTAACCTTAATGTATATTCGAGACCCGTTTGTCAGAGCACGTACAACGGCGTAACCCGAGGTGGGTTTTTTATTTTATTTTATTTTTATTAATTTTTTTTAAGGCAAAAAAAAAAAATCGAAAAAATGACCATCCTATAGCGCCACGTCAGCATTACAGGACAAGATACGGTTTATTAGTTAAGCAATTTTGAACTCCGTTTCTACTCTGTTCATATGGGACCCACGAGTATTATATTATTTTTTACTTAAAAAACCGAGCTAAGACACTCCGTTGGACGTGCTCTCACATAAAGTATTTTAAATTAAGATTTATATGTATTATTTCAATTTATTTATACTCAATAATCTAGTGGTTATCCTATTTTAGATTTTTTTTGGGATACAGTATTAAAAGTCAACAAAAATATAATACTCAAAAGATGAACAAAACTAATCGTCGAAAAGCCAACACCAATGAACATATAAAGTCAAATTGGAACAAATGCGTTATTTGTATTCTTATGTATTTTTCCGTGGTAAAGCAAGACCATTGCGTACTGGCCGGGACCAGCTCTCTTAACCATATTATCGTGTTTGTAGAGATTTTTCGAAGTCATCCAACATTTAGTTATGAGTGTGAAAGTGACTGAAGCCGATCAATAAGTTAAGAGTCTGTCCCATTTAGTAAATCTTCTGCTAATGTACTGTGATTTCATCCAGTTTTGATGATCTTTATGTGTGTGCTACAGTATTAAAAGAAGATCACCCCGATATGATTAAAGGTGCAAATGATAATACTTGTAGAGGGACCAACTTCGTAATAAACAATTACTCATATTTTCTTTAGAAATCTTCCATTTGTCAATTTTCTTTATTGTTAGTGGAATATTTTGGGATCTACATTTTAAGTGAAAAAAATATAAGATTACGGTAAAATTTGTTTTTTATTAGAGAAAAATTTAAGATAATTAACTTAATTCCATTAAATTAGTTTTCGTTATATTTATTCTACTTGTGTGCTACCATTTGCATCCTAAATAATCACTTGAAGGGAAACCCAAATAATCACAGCATTGAGCTGGCACATGCAGAAGAATAAGAGGGACTCTTGTCGACCGTAGGTTCTTTTGATTGTTTCAGTGCTGATTGATCAATATAGTGCTCTATTCTTATCAATTCTCGTCCCATCAGAAAGCAATTTTGATAAGTTTAATACGCACTTTCAAAATAAGTTTCAGTATTGTGATAGAACAAGAAGAGTGCATTGACATACCAAGAATCAATAGGTCATCATATTACAGGTCTATGAATGACAAAAAAATGGCTAAACTACAAAGGCTGTCTCCAATAATCGAAAGCATCAACAGATGCGTTGTAAATAACTCTCTATTATTGCTTTCCTTCACGTTTTCTGTACTTAGTGACCACAAAAGTAATGGTTACCTTTTCTAAGATTCTAGCTTTATGTATCACATCATTTGCTCTGTCTGTTGTTCAAAGATTAGTTAGCTGTACAATTTTAAGCAACATAACTCTGTGGCTGTGGTAATAAATCATGAACTAGTCTTGGAATATTGGGTATTCGGTTTGGTTCAAGAAGACACCGCTAGGTTCCAAGTATTTTAAATCCGGAGGTTTAAGGTAATGGGTACTAATATTCGGTTTTAGTTCCTATCAGTTATGGATCAATTCGAATACATAGAATGAAAAACCGTAAAATACCCAAAAATTAATTTTTAAACGGTTCAAGTGTATGTGAAATAACAAATTTATATCTAAAATATAGCTAAAATATCCGAAATAATCAAAAAAGTACATGAACCCAAACTTGAAATGCCATTAGATGACCCGAAATGTAATTAAAATATCGATATGACAAAATAGCTGAATTTGAAACAATGTGAGCAAATACCAGAAAAACTATTCGAAATGCCAATGAATCATAATATTATATACGTAAGTATATATATTCAGGTATTCGATTTTTTATTTTGATTCTCGGATAAAACCAAAACCGAATCAATACCCACAATTCTCCAATCGAAGGACCAATGGATATTTTGGTCTGAACTGACCGGTTATTAAGGATTGGTTCCGGTTAAATTTTTCGGTTCCAGTTTTTATGTCCAAGCCTACTTTAAAATTAAAGAAACTGTTTTTGAGGATTCTAGATTGCGACTCGTATGATACGTAATTAAGGTTAAGGCCACGAACAATCCATTCTTTTTTATCCCAAAAACATTTTGTTATTTTGGTAATCATCATTTAGCTATTCCGTGATTCTTGAGGCGCAATTAACAGTTCGATATTCACAATCCACAAACCAAAACAATTATGAATCTCCATACTTCACCACTATACTCGCACTGTCACAAACTAAAACTTATGTATCAATTTACTTCGCATTGATTCAAATTTCTGGGAAAGAATATAAATCATTACACTGAAACAAAACAAACAAAAAAACCTTAAAATTTAAACAGAATGGTGCTTGTTTGGTTTGGTTTTGTTTTACCTTAGAGAGGCAGATAACTCTAGTTTATCATCAAGCTAGCCAACTTCGTCTCCTTGAGGAAGAAGAAGACGTACTGAACATAGAAAACGACGACCTGCTCCTACGGGTAACCCGTGATCTCGACCCGGACCCTGATGCTGCAGCTATGGATCCAGATGACCCACTGAAACATCCCAACAGTCTCATGATCCGACCCGCAAACCCTCCCCCTCTCTCTCTACTACCTCCTCCTTCTCTTCCTCCTCTTCTCGAACCCCAAACTACTCTTCTCGGCAACCTCTCATCACCAATTCTTCCACCATCTACCTCCGTATACACCACGGGCATCATTCTATCTCCTCCTCTCCATCCTCCAGGGATTCTCCCAACAGCGAATCCTCCTCCTGGTAACCTCCAAATAGTCAATCCCGCCGCGGAATCCTCCTCCTCCTCATTTACAACATCACCACCACCACTTGCCTCAGTCATATCCTCCGCCGGTAGCTCGTGACGACAAACCGGACAAGAGTTTCTAATCGCAAGCCAAGGAAGGATGCAATCAGGATGGTATATATGATTACACGGCATCTCACGAGCGGCGGATTTCAATACGAAATTCTCTTTACATACGGCGCAGTGAGATTGAGAATCCGATTGAAGATGAGTCGGATCGATTTCGATTACAGGTAAAGCTTCGATTGCAGATTTAGAAGCAGGTGGATGTTCACAAGAACGATTGTTCCGATTCGTGTTGACCTCGATCTGAGAGATCTGATCTAACAACCGATCGAATCCAGAACCTAATAGAAACTCCGTCATACTCGGCGGTAACGGTCTAAGGCCTGATTCGGTACCGTCATCGTAATACATCTGAAAAGAAGATCGATCTAAACCTTCGGTAACATCGGAAGGATTAGATCCACCACGGAGGACAATTACCGGATTAGGAGAGCGGTTGCTTCTCGTTCTAGTGACGGGCGTAGGACTGGTCTCCGTTGTGGAAGTGGAGGAAAAAGAAGAGGAAGGAGGAGGGAATCGTGTGGGGCTTCGGTGTTGACGGTGGGAAGGTGTGAAATCGAGAGTTTCTTGGATGTGTTCGAGGAAACCTCCGTCGCAGTCTGGGCAGGAGATGGAATCGGAGACCCAGACGAATCGGCTACAACTGTAACACCAGTAAGATCCAGAAGCCATGGGGATATGGATCTGATGAGAAAGAGAGATCAAATGTTTAGGAGGAAGAAGAAGGAGGAATCAACATCTGGGTTTGGGTTTTGATTGACTAAATTTGATGAACGGAGAAGAAGAAGAAGAGATAGAGAGATGGAAAGGGACGGTGGTGGTTTGTCTTAACAAGAAGAATACAGAAATGGCGTGCACCCAACCGTCCAAGTCGTGTGCTGTCACGTTCTCCTTCTCATGCCTCTTCCTCTCTTTTTTTTATTGTTACTTTTTTTTCTTAAACTGTTTGAATACATTTTTTAATTTTTTTTGTCAACGCATTTTTTAATCTTTTTATACAAATTGACAAAAAAAAAAACTTTTTATACAAACTGTTACCAAAAAAGAAATAAAAAACAAACTTAAACTTTTACAGTTATGGAAGTAAAATTAAATGTTTAAGCGTAATTTTAAAATTTATTGAAAAGAAAAGCTTAAAACTCATTAAGATTAAGAAATCTGGGGGTTATTGATTAGAGATTGGGAATCATAGGTTAAGACAGATATTAATAAGGGAGTAATGATTTTTTCCATTCTTCTAAATCGGTTCTTGAGGTCTGTTACTTTTTGTTTTGAAGTACTATGAAACTTTGTATTTACTTAGTCCTAAAAATCATTTTTTTTACATATAGATTAAATTATCCATGTCCAAAGAATATTAATTATATATATATATTTGTAGTTGAACATTTTAGAAGGCAAATCTTGGTTAATTTAACATAAAATGATTCTATTATTTGGTCTTGTGCTTTGACTTTTCATTAAACAAAGAATAATTAAATTTCCATTTCTCATCCTTTTTTTTTACTTACACTACTATCTATGTTTTCTAAGGAAGCCCGTTATACTTAAAAAGTTAAAAGATAGAAGCCCATATTACAAAGAAGAAGAGCCCATTCAAACTTGTTGTAATTTTGCCTCAAAGGTCCCTTCCTGCCTGAATCCCAAAGCTTCTTCCACTTTTCAGTTTTTGAGTCGATTCGATCATTTGCAGGTACGCTTTCCTTCACAACATACAGATTGTGTTACTGCTTCTCTGTTCCAAAACTATCCCGTTTGAGATTTGAGAGAACTTGTCTGAATTTCTATATTCGTAATCTGAAGAATGTTCTATTTTGGATGAAATCCAAGTTTCTGCAAATATTTGTAGCTAGAAATCGAAACATATTTTTTGTTCTCTTCTTATTCTCTGGAGATCTCTTCTTTGAGTTTTGAGTGTTTGATCTTTATTTCTAAATATCTGATGAGTGTCGTGTCTTTTGCTTACCCACAGGATTTCGCATGGTCGTATCGTATTTGTTTTTTCGAATGTAAAATTAGAATCAACACCACCATTGTTTCTTCTTAGTTCTCACAATTGCCTCTAAAATCTCTGGTTCTATCCAATGGCTCATCATCATGTTTACACTTTGCACATTAAGTTTGATTCATGGATTGCTTTGTAGTCTTTAGAGACACTAAATCATTCCCTATCCTTCTTTGGGATATAGACTTATTGCTCACCAACTATCAACTTTCTTTTGGGAGAGATTTCAATTGCTAACAAAATTAGATTTTTAGAGCAAAAGTTTTGATTTTTCTGCTTCATATATGAATTGTAGATTTAGCTTACTGTTCTTCTGTTGCTTAATCTGCAGTGCCTGATTGTTAATTTGCATAAGAATCTTTCTTTTGTGTCTCTTATTTTATTGATAATGCATCACTGAGCTTCTTTAGCTTGATCTGTTTGTTCTTTGCTTCAAAATGCAGTCCATGACAATAACATAAAAACATATTGTTTGGTGTTTTGGTCTTTTTTAAAGATGGGAGCTTCGAAGCTTTCCGGGATGCAAAAGCAAGTCTTGAGTCTCTACAGAGGATTTCTAAGAGCAGCTCGTTCAAAGACAACAGAAGACAGAACAAGAATAGAGATGATTGTGTCAAGAGAGTTTCGCAAGAACTCAAAGGAGGTTGACCGTAAGAATTTCCAGTACATCGAGTATTTGCTTCGGTTAGGTAATAAACAACTTGATCAACTCAAAAGCCCTGGTATTGATTGCATCTCATCTGTCAAGATCATTTAGTGTCAGTCATACAAGTGATCATATGGTTGTTATGTAGAATCATAGATAACCAAAGAGACGAAACTGATTCGTTTCCTCAAATTTTTAACATTGGTTAATATGTTGTACGATATAATGCATAACTTGAACGACTGTTTCAAGAGCCATTATAAATAAAATGAATTCTTGATCCATAATTGGACTATATATACACACACCAAATATGTGCATCTACTAACACTCATCAAGTTGGCGTTTGGAGATTTGCAAACATTCAACTTAAGAAGAAACATAGCTGCCAAAATACTCATGTGATTTTGAATACTAGCCCTGGGCATTCGGATCTTTAGATCGGTTTTTAACAGGTTCGGGGTCCAATATTAAGGACTCATTTAAGGATTCCAGGACTTTCGGGTCCGGTCCGGTTGAGAAATGGATTGGAAGAAGAAACTTGATTACTCAAAGTTGAGAAATGGTTTATGATACTGCAATTTTAAAATATGAATATTGCACATAATCATAAAAACAAGAGTAACAAAAGAGGACAAGATCCACCAATTCACAATTACACAAAGGGCAAAAAAAGACCCGAAAAGACACAAGTAAAAAAAACAGCAGATTAATTATAAGTGGGAGAAAGCTCATAAGTTGTAGACACAAGTTCCATCGTCACTTCTAGCCGTTGGATCAAAGTTTTTGGCCGAAGGATCAGTACATCCTTCTGGAACAGGAACCTTCACTTGCTGTGCTCCTTTACCTGCAAGGCAAGTTACACTTTAATTTCAGAAACCCTAATTCCGTTGTTTAACCAAACGAAAACAAAGGAGCTCAAACCTCGGGTTCTAACCGTAGAAAGTTCCGCGGTCAATGGCGTCTGCGTTAGCGTCTCCTAACGCAGCCTCGTTAAGGTATTGGTCAGCAAGTTGGACTCTCTTGACATTCTCTTGTTCCATCACAAGCATGTTTCCATACTCCATAAGCTTCGCAAGAGTCATGGCCGGTTGCTCGAACACTGGAGCACCTTCCCTAGAGTTCACCAGCCTCTTTCCAATCTTCTCCACTCCAAGTCCTTCAACGAACTTCCTCACTTCATCATCGTACACTCTCGCTCTCAACGCACCGAAGAAATCTGTCCATACAAACAAGAATCAGAGTTATATACAGATTCCAACAAACCAATCAGTTGAAGGTAAGACCAAGGTGTTGGTAGCCTAGTGGTAACACAAGGGGGTTGGTTCCCTTGTGCCCCGGGTTCAAACCACCCTTGGTACGAAGAGTTACTCTTTGTTATTCAAAAAAAAAAATCAGTTGAAGGTAATCAAGAACTTTTCTATTACCGATGGATTGGCCAGGGAACTGGTCAACAAGCGTGACAATGTCTTCGTCCACGATATTGTCAGTCCTGAAGATACCTTTGCAGACACCGATACGGTCTTCACGGGTCGGGGCCCAGTAGAATTTCTCCATACGTCCATCACGGATGAGAGGAGCGTAGAGAGTGGAGAAATCGTTACCGGTGACGATGATTGGGACACGTGCGTTGTCTTCCTTGTTGTACATTCCTGGGAGCTGGACGTTGGTGGGGTTATCAGCAATGTTCATGAGTGTTGCGTTAACCATCTGGTTGTTGACAGTGTACTGAGTAGTACCACCCATACGACCAGCACCAGCGTCAAGATCGTTGATGAAGAGACAACACATCTTTCCTTTCTTGATCATGTCTGCTGCCTCACGGTACCTTTGACGGATAAGCTTGGCTGGCTCTCCTGCGTTTCCACTCTCAAGCTCTCCAGCACTCATCATGATTGGGCTGCAAAAAGATTTGAACTTTTTTAGATTTTTGTTGATTATGATTCAAAAGTGGGTCGGAGATGGACTCACTTGATGCCCATCTTGGCCATGACAAGCTCACACTGGAAGGATTTACCTTGACCTTTGCCTCCCCAAATACCCAAAATAAGTGGAACCTATAAAAACCGAGCATTTCAAGATTAAAGTTGGAATCTTTGGTGTGTAATAACTCATATATTAGTACCTTGATGTTAGGCAGAGTCAAGAAGTTCTTGGTGATGTGAACAACAAGCTTGTCCATGAAAGCAGGAGCAATGTAAAACCCATCCATCATGTTGTCCAAGTTGTACCTATTTCAAAACAATTTAAAACCACATATTCTAAATCTATGGAACTAATGAGAGGTCTAGAGAGATGAAAACTTACTGCCTAAGACCTTGGCTGATATACTCATAGGAGCTAAGGACGGCATGGTGAGTTCCGGTTCCCATAGGAGCTTGGAAGACTGAGTCAACCATACCTTTACCTCTGGTAATGTCTTGTTGATCATCAGATGTGTCGTAAGCAAGTCCCTTCCATCTGTCTGTATCGGTTTGTTTGTCTTCTTTCACAGCAAGAACCTTGAATGATCCGTTGCTCTTCTTGTTGCTCTGTGCGAATCTTGACACTGTTACAACTTTCTTTCCCAAGAAGGTTGTAGCTGGGACTGAAGCAGCTCCTGCTCCTGACCCGTTCAAGCTCAACTGCAAAACACAGAGGCCAAACTCAGTTTTGAATTCAATATGGTTCACAAAGTTCAAGAACCGGTTTAAAGACTGTATAAGAGATGTTCAATCAGAATAACTGAATTCATTCTAACCAAACTAAACCAGGGTTAGAATTCTTTTAAATTCCTCCAAAACTCTACAGTACACTGAAGTGATCCATACTATATTAACTTCTAGATTCTAACGACATGAATTATGGAATATCAAAGCCACATCTTAATTGAAGTACCGGAGCTCTGTTGATGGCACCGACGGTGGAAACTGCGGCGGCCATATCTCACGACTGCGACGAGTGTGCGTCACACAAGAAGCTGAGGAGGGAGAGAGATTTTGATCGGAGAAGAAGCAGTGATAGATAGATAGACGTTGGAGTGGGCAAGAAATTTATAAACCGAGTGATCAACTTATCTCTTCTTAACTCTCTGTTCGCCACACGATGCGGATTGGCCAAGTTGCCACGTGGCGCCATGAGGAAGATAATGAAGATGTTTGTCTTGATTGGTCCACGTGGCATGTGTTTATGAGGTTGTCAGGAAATGGTTCATATGTGCCACTGGATTTGTTTTTGGCGTCTTAGCTTGGAGTGAGGATTATAACATCATTTATTACCACATATATGCTTTTGAAAATTATTGTGTTGCTTGGTGAGGATGAGATAAGCCATTCATATGTGATCAAGAAACTTCTACATAATTCTTCATACAATAAAATTCCAAATTTTTTGATAATGACATTACTTAGTGATAATATTGTTCTAAATAAATGGTGTAAAGTGATTGGCAAAGAGAAATTGTCTATAGCCCAATAGCGTAGATTTCTAATTTTTATCATTAAACCAAACATATACCATACATTTTGTATTGTTTACATACAAAACCATATGGTTAACAAACTAACCACTAACAACTAGACTAATTATTATTATTATCTATTTTATCTTCAAAATACTAAAGTTAATGGTTATCTAATACTTTCACATATTTGTCTAAAACTAATTTCAATAACTACAATATTACCATGTTGTAACAATCTACATATACTTGCAACCTAGAATTGTAATCATTGGATATTATGTATGAAAGTTTTATATTTGGGTAAGGTTATATTGCAGTGTTATGTCTAGACTTATGTATTTCATATATTTCTTTTATGCTAATATTTATTTTTAAAATTAGAAATGTTTAATCAACCATATAGTTGATGTCCAAGGCTCACAATAAATCTATTATGCTACTATGTCTCAAATGTCAATTTTTTTTTGGTGAAGTAATAAACTTACAAATATTAGGATTTTGAAACTGTATTTGACATAATTTGTTGTTAATATGGACTCGTAAAGCTGACATAAAGTTCTACTCATTGTCTTGATTTCAACATTCGATAAAAAAACATTCTATTAGTTTCTTTATAGTATATTATCACATGATAACTTTCATATTTGTATGTGTAAGTAATGACTATATTTGATTTTCAAAAATTTAATTTCACTGTGAAAATACTATTAATTTGCAGCTTTTCTCTCCAAATAAGAGTATCTTATGGAGTGGTGTCTCACAAGCTTGTCAATGTCATGTACAATTGGTGCACCGCTACCCACAATACATCATCATTAGTTGTTCATATTTTTCTTCTTTTGGATTGGAAGCACTTGAAGCTTATCTTACATTGAGACAACTAAATAAATCATTGAAAAAAAGTCTCTCTTTTTATATTGATAGTATTGGTTGTAGATGTGTTAAAAGATTCTACTTAAGTGGATTTTCCAATCTTTCTAGTTTTTTGGGGTTTGCATGTTTGTACTTTGCAAAAGTTTTCAAAGAAAAATAAGATTTATCGAGACGATAATACGAAAAGTTATATAATAGATTGAGTGTTGTAGTTTTTTTCATTTTGTTTAACTATGTTGTGTTTTTATAAAGCGTTAGTGATAAATAGATATAAGAAACTATTCCATTTAGATTTGTTAAAAAAAACTATTCCATTATGGATGAGATGCGAAGAAAATTCAAAGCTATTTTGTATATTTATTTACTATAGTTATTCAAATCATGTGATGTATTTGTTGTTGTTGTCGAAGAAATGATAAATTTACTATCAACAAAAAAAAAATGTTATACTCTATCTGTTTTTTATATAAGACATTTTGTCTAAAAACTCGGAGATTAAAATATATTTATTATTCTTTTAAAACTACTTAATTTAATTTAACTAAATGAAATCTAACCAATCACTAAAAATTTACATAATGTTAATGGTTGCATTTAAAACATTTAAAATAAATTCAATCAATCATTGAAATGTTTACATTTAAATTTGCATAGAAACTTGTAAAACCCTTTATATAAAAAATAAAATCCAATCTCTAATATATAAAAAACAGAAAATTATATACTTTTGAATGAAAAACTTGAAAATATGTAACTGTAAAAAATTGAAGAACAAAGAAAATGTGTATTTAATGAATTGATTACTTTCATTTGAAATCATCTTTGGAGGACTTGATAAAGTTATCATACAAATCGTTTTGCCAACTAGACGAATAGTATGGTCTTTTAGATGACAATAGCATTTAGCCATTTATATTATCTAAAATATAATTGTGATACAGTTATCATACAAATAGCATTGTAATTAGCTTATAAGAACATGCAACCATTTTCCATCCTAAAACATCACTTTTTTTCTTTTCCAACATATATTTATAGCACTCCAAATCTTGCTATTGATTTTTTTTTATAACAATAAAATAGTAAAATCTTGCTACTTAAAAAAAGTTAACTCCAATTTTCAATGGATAATTAATTAATCGAATATCATCTTCCCAACATATTTCATTCAATTAACACTTTTTCTGATTCCTTTACATTTTTCGTAATTGTTAATTTAATCATTAATCATGTTTAAAAAATGGTCAAATCCTACACTTTAGATTTAAAAGGAAAACATAAATACGAATTTCCTTTTACAAATACTAAACCTTCTGTAGAAGGAGACTTTTCATTGTCTAATTGTATTTGCTAGGAGCTCATAAAGTTCAATCTCAGTACGGACTTGCTGATTTGGGGAGAGAGTAGTAACAAAACCCTAGATCGGAATCCGATTCTGGGTTCTAAGATATTAGATTTTCAGAGAAATCTTGGGAATTTGCTTCGAGAAGAGAAGACTAGGTAAGTTCGTTTGCCGTATCTGTTTCGCTGATTAGGGTTTATTCTTAACAATATTCTGCATCATATCGTCCTTTTATTATCGTATTTGAGTCCAGTAGATGCGAAAACACAGCTCCGATGATACCCAAATGTCGGCTCTTTGGTTTTAGTGTCAAAGTTTGTTCCTTTTTGGAGTAGGAAGCGAGCAAGAACTTACTTTTGATTGTAGCTAGTGAAGTCTTTGTGCTATTGTTGACTAATGTTTTATATGAGATAACATGGGAATGTGTGTTTGTGTGTTCTTGTAGAGAATGAATAGAAACCCTATCTTGGATCCTACACTTCAAGAAATTCTTCAAGTGATTAAACCCACACGAGCAGATTGGGATACGAGGATCACTGTCATTGATCAGTTGCGTAGTGTCTTACAATCCGTAGAAAGCTTAAGAGGTGATGACCCTTGATTCACTTCTTTTGCCTCTCCCACATGACCATGGATGTGATGATAAACTTGGAAATGAAAGTGAGATAGTCAGAGCTTTCGGTAAGGCAGAATTGCTGAGTTTGTAGTTGCAGAACAGTACAAGTTGTTCGTGTTACTCCTTCAGACTATTCTCGCTCTGTATACAAATGATTTAATCTGATACTTACTAGCTCATTTTATGGTTTGGGATTGATAGGTGCTACTGTTCAACCATTTGGATCCTTTGTGTCAAATCTCTTCACACGATGGGGAGACTTAGATATCTCTGTTGACTTATTCAGCGGTTCGTCCATCTTGTTCACTGGAAAGAAGCAGAAGCAGACCTTACTTGGACAGTTACTTCGAGCACTGAGAGCGTCAGGTGAGGTTTTCCCTCCCTTTAGTTTCTACCAGTTCCTGTATTTGTCATGGCGATATTGTCTGATCTCCATTACCATGTGAAAATCAGGTTTATGGTACAGACTGCAGTTTGTTATTCATGCGCGAGTTCCCATTCTGAAAGTCGTGAGCTTCCACCAGAGAATTTCTTGTGACATTTCCATTGATAATCTAGAAGGACTCTTGAAGAGCAGGTTCTTGTTCTGGATCAGTGAGATTGATGGGAGATTCCGCGACTTAGTTTTGCTAGTAGGTTAACACACTAATTAAACCAGATTGTGTGTTTCCAAAGGTGTTATTGATTCAATACATACCTATCTACTGTATTCTATCTTTATAGGTGAAGGAATGGGCCAAAGCTCATGATATCAACAACCCCAAGAACGGGACTTTCAACTCTTACTCTCTCAGTTTGTTAGTCATCTTCCATCTTCAGGTAAGATATCTGTTCTCTGTTCGTAGATTCCGTTGCATTTTGCAGTTAAACATGGTGTGTTTTGTGTTATTTGTTATAGACTTGCGTGCCTGCAATTTTGCCTCCTCTAGGAGAGCTATATCCAAGGAGTGCGGTTGATGATCTGAAAGGTACCTTCTGTGGAAAGGTTTTCAAGTCAGACCACATAAACTTTATGAGGTTTTGAGATAAAAGTAGCCGCATGGTCTCTTGTAGGTGAGAGAAAAACTGCAGAGGAAAGCATAGCGCAACTTTCTGCTGCTAATATAGCGAGATTTAGATCAGGCACATCAAGATCAGTCAACCGTAGCTCGCTTTCTGAGCTTTTGGTCTCGTTCTTTGCAAAGGTGATTGATATCTCGCACAAATGTCTTAGCTTGAAGTGTATTGTATTCATTAAAAACTCTTTATAGAAATTAGTCTCTTAATTTTTCTGTGGCTGTATTTATCAGTTTTCAGACATAAACTTGAAGGCCAAAGAGCTCGGTGTGTGCCCGTTTACTGGAAGATGGGAGAACGTAAGTAACAACACTAGATGGCTGCCTAAGACATACTCACTCTTTGTAAGACTCTCTTTCTCTTACCCTCTTGTTGAGTTGTATCCATCTTTATGAATGCACAACAACACTTGAATCTCCCAAATAATGGTGTGTGTGTGTATGTGTTAGGTTGAAGATCCTTTTGAGCAACCAGAGAACGCAGCAAGGAGTGTGAGCCGTAAAAGCTTGGACAGAATAGCACAAGTATTTGAGATGACATCGCGCCGTCTTGTTGCCTCAGATTGTAACAGAAACTCCATCATTGGGGTTCTAACAGCGCCACACATTTCACAGTCTTTGTACAGAACAACAAGCGTCCAGAATCATCATTATCATGCAAACGGTGTCCGCAATGCCCATAGTCAGTCTAGGCCATGGAACCAACAGATGCAGCAGAATTGGTCACAGGGAAACAATATCCAGAATCAGCCGTATTGGCCAGCACCAAGAGGGCCCCGACCGCAACAGAATTGGCCTCAGAACAACCCCAGGAATACGCAGGGACAAACACCTTTCCGAGGCCAAACTTGGCCTGTATTCACACAAAGTCAAACGCAGCAGCAGAAGAGCCAGTATAAGAACGGGAAACAACCAATGACAAATACACCTTCAGGTTCTAGTCAGACTCAGGGTCGCATTGGTAAGCCACCAGGTCAAATTAATGGTGTGAGCTTTACAAGACCTGCAGCACCAATAAGTCAAAGTCAACGTGGACAGATGTGGAGGCCAAGATCCTGAGCAGAAGAACAAGTCGTGTAGGTCCAGAGACGCTCCTTAATATTGTTTTGGACGATATTGTTACAGTAGTTTGTCTGGTATTACTATGTTAGAATCCTGTAACTTGCGTGAGGACCCTCGGATGTGTCATGCAGAGATGTATGCCAACCCATTGCCTTTGTGATCTCTTGAGTTTCATCAATTGAATCCCTAATGTATGCTCGTCCGCAGGGTCTCAGTATCCGACCCATCCCTAACAATATGGTTGAAATCATGCATCTGATACAACCATAGTTATCCATGTAGAATGACCATGAGTGAATCCCGTATTGTCATCATTAAACGGATAGATATAGACACATCAAACGTATAACATGCATCACTATACAAAACTATAACACGCATTTGTTCATTTTGTACACAACACGATCATAACATTAATGTGGAACCAATGTTGAACATCTTGATATTTAAATGGACAAATCAGTGAATCACTTTCTGAAAATTTTAAATGCACTTACGCATATGCATTCGAGTACTCATTTGGATTCATGGTTTTTTCGATTTTTGGATTTAGTTTGATTTTTTTCGGGTTTTACACCAACTAGAAAATGAAAATAATTTAAAATTTTGGATTTTTTTTATTATAAGTTTGAAATATTTTGGTTATTCTATAATAAATATAACTAATATTTGTGAATTTACATTATATTTCTAGTATATAAAATTAAGCATAGGTGTTCGGATATTTATTTAGATTTGGTTCTGACTTTTTTAGATTTTTAGGATTAGAGATATAAAATTCATAAATATATTTTAGAATTTCAGTTTAAATTCATATTATGATTATTTATGATTATTTTTTGTTATGGATGATCAAATTTTGTTATTTATATTTTCATTTTCAAGTGGTTCATGGATTATAAAATATTAAACTATAAATCCAGGTATATGTGACGCTAAATCTAGTATCTAACGTATCGTTAATTAAATTATAGTATTTTTTAAACAAAAAAAATCATAAGATAACAAAAATTGGAAATTTTGTATTTGAGTATAGGTTGACAATTGTATCTAAATTAATTTGTTACTTTGTTTGTGCTAGTATCTAGCTGGACGGTTGCGATATATATAATTCTCCCAAAAAAAGATATTGAGAACAAGAAAAGATATAGTAGATGAACACATTGATTTCTAAGTTTCAGAAACTCTAATAACATAATAAAAATCACCAAAAATAACAAACAAAAAAAAATCTAGCTTCTACACCAATTATCAAACGAAGCTAAATTCTTTGATACAATGGCAAACACTTCGACAAGGGTCTTGTCAGGGAAGTTAAATCGGACAATGAAAACGTAGGTCAGGAAAAATATGGAGAACCAGCCAAGGATGAAGAACATAGTGGGAATTAAACACGTTAATCCCGTTACTGTCCCTACGCCAATGATTAACCACAAATGGTTCTTGTCAAACGTGGGAGAGTCAAGTTGGTCAAATGCAACAAGGCCAGTCATGAACGCCATGGTATACATGAAAACTTCCACAATCTTTCCCAACCAGAGTGTTATAATGCAGATTACAACGACAACAACCAGCTCAAAAGCAACCATCTCCACCGGATCAACCTCTTGA